>OZ014453.1:10126350-10726350 GCA_963966035.1 Acleris laterana
AATTGTAGTCATATCCATATTATGGTTATGGTCCGATTTTTTTTTGGCCTTATTTCATACGTAAACCGTCCATTAGTCATACATAAGTCTAAAGTAGGATAGTTAAGTTTGGTAACTTTTGTTTTTAATTTGAGCAGGTAATTTTTTTTTTGCTTATCACTAGCTACACTTTATTTTTTTAAATTACGCTCCCTGTAGGTCAATCATATCTACACCCCTCTATGTAAGTGACAATAAGGTCTGTGCATACGGATATTATGCTTAATAGCTGTAATGATATTAATACTATTTTGTCTGCTTAGCGTTCGCTCATTGGAAATTTTTGTGGTCAATAAAATTTCGTCTAGAACCCAATACGAGATCAATTTAAAAACTATTTCATGGGCTGCAATACGACGAAGTAATAGTAGAGTAATTATACAATTGTAATCAAACTTGATCACTTGATTGCAGGTATAGGGAAAGGGAGCGCGATCGCGACCGTGATGCGTAAGTGTTGACACCCTCAGCCCTACCTTACCTGAGAAAGTGATTAGACCTTACCTGAGAAAGTGATTAGATTAGACCTTACATGAGAAAGTGATTAGACCTTACATGAGAAAGTGCTTCTTCCGTGCAGTGTATTTTTCCTTTAGTTTTGTGAATTTTTGTTCATACTGACTTTATTGTCAACATTTTTTGAATTTTATTAACTTGTATGGCCTATCATTATAATTCGTTACAAGGACGGTAGCCGCATATGATACCTATCGAAAATGCAATCGGCTCCATTGAAGCATTACTTCAGTGTTTTGTATGCATTATTTGTAACAATATCCACCTTATTTCAGCGAAGATCGACGTTGACACCAAATCTCGTACTAACAGGTTTTTTTTATTTTCGGAAAAAATATTTGCGCCCAGTAGTATGCTCAACCTTAATACGACAATCCCCGAAAACGGTCCTTAAAATTTTACTTAACACAGTATATTTGTTTTGTTATAGGTATTACAGAGATTATCGCGAACGCGAACGCGAACGTTCCCGCTCCCGCGACCGCGAGCGCGCCGACCATTACAACAGGGGACACAGTCGGGAAGAGAGGTATTCTATCCATTTATCTGTCTGCAGTCAGCGATAAAACTAATCTCGTGAGACTTGTGATCAAATTATGTATGGATGTTTACTGCTATATAAGTGCCAGAGTGACGGGTGCTTTATCCGCATACTAAGCCCGCTGGTTGAGTTAAAATTGGGCAGTTACAATTATTATATTAAATTTTAACCTTATTTGTAGTTTGAATTTTGAGAATAGGTATCTTTTTATATCGAAAGCGGCATCTTGTCCGATATGAACGCTAAGTAGCGTTGACAAAATCAATTAGATGTTTATAAATACTGGAGGGCGAATGTCGGTTGATCGCTCCAAAGAAGAATTAATGAAATTAATCTGATTCAAACAAGATTTCAACTGCTATTTTCGTTCGACGATATGTTACTTCCTACGTGTTTATTTAAAACTCATTACGTTTTTGAACTAGGCTGTATTTATATAATTATTTCTGTGTTCAGTTTACAGTTCTTTTGTCTCACGATTGCGGGTTTGCCATATTTGTAATTGTAACACGTATAGACAGTCACCCTCGCTACGCCCTCGCTAAGCGGCAGCTTCGCATTCATACACACAAAAGTATCGAACGACCCGGTTTTGTGAGATAAAACAATTGTAGGGCAGGGCGTGCGGTCCGGTAGTAATGTGGTTGTGGTGCAGGCCGCGCAAGTCCCCCGCGGAGCCGCCGGCGGAGAGCGGCGCGGGCGACGCCAGCAGCAGCAAGCGCGGCGGCGGCGCGGCGCCCTACTACGAGGAGCGCTACCGCGAGCGCCGCGAGCGCGACCCGCCGCCCGTCGAGCGCGAGCGCGAGCGCGACCATCGCCGCGACGCCCGCCACTAGGCCCAAGGGACCACGAGCCGGCGACAATACCCCTACTCACTAAACATGGAAAACGACTAGGGAAGCGGAACCACGGGACTATCTGACATCACACGTCTACACGGTGACCGGCGAGGAACTCGGCCAGATCATCATGATTATGGCTCCGTCGATATTTAAAATATTTTTATCATCACCGTATCACCTAAGAGACGTTAGGCATGTACATACTTTCTAAGATAGGCTGCATTGCTGACCCGTAGGTCTAATCGTGTCGATTGGACTCCCGAGATCTGTACCTTTCCTCGTTTCTGTTAATTTCACGCAGCAGGACAGTATCCTGCTAATGCAAGTATATTATTATATATACCAGTGCGGGTCTTGCGACTACTAAAAACAATGGTTGCCTAACCATATTATTCTAATCTCAGACTTGTTTAGTTCCCATTTTAAATATCGACCAATTGACTTGTGATCATATAAAATTTTGCGAGTTCGCTGTTACTATTTTAATTTTGTAAAGGACTAAACATAGCACACTCGCCTCCCGATGAACAATCCCAAGCGATATCATCCGCTTGTAGGGAAATATAATTATCAAATTCGACTCCTACTCCGCCATTATTCCAAAGAAGGTGGCTAAGTGCAATGATCTAGTCGAAGCCTTGTAAACTCTATTGCTAACCATATTCAATTTACAGTGCTTGTTCTATTAATATGCAGTTAGTCACCTTTTTTTTCTATTACGACAGTACACCACACGTCAGATGAAGTTCTCAGTATGACTATCTATCCTCTGTAGTCTGTATACAGCTAAACTGTATATTACCCTATTTTTCCACACCCGCATGTTTTTTTTGCTATCTATTGACGTCTCTATTACAAGTAACAATTTGTATTTTTGTATCCGTACATGCCTAGTCATACATTTGTGAAATGCTGTTCTTTTGAATATTTTTGGTGGGAACTAAAGTACTTACAGATTAACAAAACCGGGTATACGGTTGATTAATCTGATGAATATATTAATCATTTTAGACAGTTCTAACTGTATATAAAAAGATGACGCAGAACTCGAGTAAAGATGATTTTATTTGATTACCAACTACGTTCACACGTAGTATATTTAATGATTTGACAAAATTAGTAAGAAAACATTGTTTTGTTAGATAGCCTGCTTCCCGGCAGGAGTGACCATGGTAAAACAAAACAAGTAACCGCCCTGGTTTATTTAATTTAGTAATGGAAAGTCACATTCCATGATTCGGACTTTTTCTCCTTGGGGTTTAAGATTATATACTGTAATTTTTGTGAGAACACTGTTAGAGTTGATAATCTATTTTCTTATTGCATCTTGAAATGTGAATTTATTGTATTTTTGCAATAGGGAAATCGATTGATACCTCATTAGGTTTTAGTCATAGGTTTTAAGATTTCCTTGTATGGACTGCTCCATACGTTTAGATTATGACTGTCTTAGGATTTACTTTGCATAAATGAATATAAATAAAATTAATGTATTCAAATTCACCGGTGTTATTATTAAATTTTCCCTGTATTATTTATGAAGTAACTATTGTTTGCCAAATAAAAGTTACCTATTAAAACAAAGAGTGTGTACTGTAAATTCTGAAAATCGATTTTTCCAAGTTGCGATTAATACCATTCGCATATTTTACCACTTTATTTTTTCTCAATAGCTACTTTTCCCGAAGGGCTTTCTAACCATTCGCATATTTTACCACTTTATTTTTTCTCAATAGCTACTTTTCCCGAAGGGCTTTCTAACCATTCGTATATTTTCCCATTATATTTATTTTTCAATTAGGTTCTTCTCCACTGCTCGACTATCATAAATATGAGGTAGGTTTAGGTTATGTTAGTTTTGCAGCAGGCCCGGAGGGCCAAAACCACCCAGAAATAGGAGCTCCGCTCAAGCGGAGCTCCGTCGACTCTGTTAAATTTAATTTTGATATTAAAAACATTGGTCAGTTGAGTTGGTTGAGAAATTAGAGAATTAAATATAGTCGGAAAAAATGCGAATGGTTAGAAAGCCCTTCGGGAAAAGTAGCTACTGAGAAAAAATAAAGTGGTAAAATATGCGAATGGTTAAAAAGCCCTTCGGGAAAAGTAGCTATTGAGAAAAAATAAAGTGGTAAAATATGCGAATGGTATTAATCGCCACTTGGAAAAAATGATTTTCGGAATATACAGTACACTCTCAAAACAAAATTTAAAAAATTATATAACTGTATGGTCACCCAAAGACCGGTAATATATAACAGGATTGTTTCAATTTTAGAAAAATATCGACATCATAACGATTAGTTCCCGATTCTCCTCGTCTCGTCGGTTTCTCGTTTTGCCGGAATCACTTAGTTAATATGAATCCGATATCCGACGAAACGAGAATCCGGTGAGTCGGGAACCAACCATGTTGTGTTGTTTTTTAACTTGGCTGCCGTAACTGTTAAGTAAATAAGGGCAATATTATGGTTTACCCAGTAGACTAGACGCCCAAAAGAACATTTTCAAACCAGCTGGACTAACGCAATCGCAATCGACTTTAAGACTGCACCGAGCAAACGTCGAGCGTCCAGTGGCGCCCTCATTAGAATTATTGTGTTTTCTAATTAAGACTGCGCCGAGCGTCCAGTGGCGCCCTCATTACTGTTATTGGGTTTTCTAATTAACTAGCGAATTTCCTTGGAACCAAACAAAATGTGTTTGTAGCGCAAGTATAAACACAATTTATGGGATACGTAACAAACTTTAATAACAATTACCCTTACCGCCTGTTTCACAATCGACAAGTAAAGGATATTTGACGGATAAGTTTAGCCCTTTCTTTGTCGAACACTTGAAAATAGACAAGGAGAGAGACAACTTTATGTGACAGATAAATTTACTTGTCGATTGTGAAACAGGCCCTTAGAGTAGTCAGCTTAACTGGAAAAGGTGGCCACTTTTTTTCGTTAAGTTAATAACTCGAAGGGGAATTGTTATTAAACTATATGATATACCCTATAAGTTGTGTTTTCATTTGTAGTACAAACACATTTTGTCCAATTTCAAGAAAATACTTTTGTTTATTAGAAAACACAATAAAAGTAATGAGGGCGCCACTGGACGCTCGGTGCAGGCTTAACTCGAAGGTGAATTGTTATTAAAATATGTGATATACCCTATAAGTTGTGTAGTACAAGAACACACCGTCCAATTTATAGTGGAACTCTGTCACGTGACACGGATGTGATGGAAGACGGGAGACCGTGGGATTATAAGATTCACAAATTTAATGGTCAGTTAACTGTTGCTGATGGTACCTATTAAAAAAAGCTCGCACCTTTGGTGATTTTTTTATTTTAATACAAAATGAAACTCCTAATTTCGATTTCGGGGTGCTGCCTTGAATGTCCGAAAACAATTGAGATTTTCAAGAGTAATATGTACTCACATACTAAATATACCTACTTATACCTATCTAATGTATACTTGCATATATTGATAGGTAGGTGCGCGCCTTTTGAGTGCCAAAGCCGGCAAATAACGTCTTCGGAAGTTCGTGGCTCACCAAACGTTGGCAATTGGCTAAGTAAAGTTTTTGGAAGATATGTATATTATATTTTTTATCGATAGTCGTCATCCTAAAGATCAAGAAATTGCGGCTCTTTTATTTTTATTTCCTCTAATATTTTAGAAATATTTTTTTTACTTATGAAGTTGACATTTGTACACTTCAATGACTGACTAGCTTGTTGCCTTCGTACTTAATGAAAAAGAAAAAAAACACTTCTATATCTGTCATTGTCAAATCAAATCAAAGTAAACAAACAATTCAATACAACGGCTATTTTCTGTTTGCTTGTGTTTCATGTGATCAGTGTTTTTAGAAATATTTTTAACGATCTCAGAACGAACTCTGGACTTTCGTTTTGCCGCTTTGCTTTAAGAGCTTTGCACGATATTTGGTCTAAGATTTATTTTCGAACCCTTTGGCACTTCTTCTTCCGATTTCTTCCTTCCGATTTCTTCCTTTTTCGACGACTCTTGCTCTGCTTTTTGATAGCCACGAGAGCACTTTTGAATTGTACAATCCACGCAATGAATTCAGGCAATCCCACACGGACTGTGGAAATGGAGTATTACAAAGATTTACTTGAATTTACTTATTTGAATTAAACCGTTTGTTTACTTTGATTTGATTTGACGTTGACAGATATAGAAGTGACAGTTTTTTTTTCTATTTCATTAAATACGAAGGCAACAAGCTTGTCGGTCATTGAAGTGTACAAATGTCAACTTCATAACTAAAAAAAAGATTTCTAAAATATTAGAGGAAATAAAAGTAAAAGAGCCGCAGTTCTATGATCTTAAGGATGACGACTATCGAAAAAAAATATAATTTACATCTCTTCCAAAAACTTTACTTACCCAATTGGCGTCAAACTTCTTACGCTACAATTGCCGTCAATAGAACTTGCAAAAGATATAAACAAAACCAAACGAACCGATTCACCATGATTACTCTATAATCGCGTACTTTTAAAGATCAAGTGAGGTCTTTGCAATGATATTACACTAGATCATTATTTTCATATTAAGTTTACGATGAAATAACTACCTATTATACTTACATTATTTTTAATAAAAACACGCTTGGTGAATATTTAAGGTTATGTGTTACTAATTTATTTACATCGTTCATAAGTTCTATTGACGGCGACCTTACAAGACTGGCATCGTGACACCTGGCTGATTGGCGTTCAAAAGGTGTAAGGGCTACTTAGTTAAAAGAAAAATCTTTATTAGATACCTACCTACTTTAAAGATTCATGCTTTCCAAAGGAAGATGTGTTGCAACCATGTGGAAAAAGAGACCCTGAAAGATGATTCAGAAATCGATTGCAATAGGTAGGGGGAGATGGGGCAGATTGATACGCGAGGCACATTGATTCAGTCGTTATAAAATTTAAACGAACGGGAATTACCCGCCCATTCATTCATTCAAAGAAGCCGCCGACGCGACCAATAGGCCCACGGAACGGCAACGCCGCTCAGTCGCTCGTTCGCACACGACAGGAACGGACACGTTTACGTAACACGCGACAAAAAAATCTTTCAATTTAGCAAGTGACCATTTCGGCACTAATATTTATTCGAAGCAAGTTATTACAAATTATGCGGCAAGTAAACACCTTTAATTAATCGATTTAATAGTGATTT
Organism: Acleris laterana; assembly: GCA_963966035.1. Classification (NCBI taxonomy): domain Eukaryota; kingdom Metazoa; phylum Arthropoda; class Insecta; order Lepidoptera; family Tortricidae; genus Acleris; species Acleris laterana. The sequence continues at coordinate 10,133,488 of OZ014453.1, forward strand.
CTTTCTAGTTGCTTCAAACTTTTTTTTAATTATATTATTTGCTAAGAAATGTACCTCGGGGCACATTGATATGAAGACTGATGGGGTACATTGATAGTGTATCAATACCAACATTTCATATCAATATGTGAAAAAAAAAACAAGGCGGTTAATAAGTAAAAAATGTTGAATATGTTCGAAAAAGTTAATTATAAGTAAATTAGAAGTGAGTTTATGTTTGTTAAAAAGATATATTACTTTAAATATATAAATAATTACGTGCAATGTAACCGTATTGATGAAAAGATTCCATTAAGGTTCATTTGTAAGTGAGATATTATTAATGAGGCTGTGATTATTCATTAATAAAGACTTAAACCAATCAATGAAGCTGTTTTAATTCGTTTCTAAACATAATTACCCACATAATATGGAAAAACATATACATGTATCAAAGTGCCTCAGGTATGTATAAATGTAGATACCCCACATCGGGGCAGTTTGATTATGAATTTCACTTTTCAGAAAAAAATTACCTAACTTTTCTAATACTGTTTCTTGTATAATAATTTATACCAACATATGTACGTAGATAAATTATCTAACGAATAAAACTGATTTTAAGACAATTTCTGTAATCCTACCTTTTTTATACGGAAAACAATGAAAACCGTATCCAGCTGCCCCCCTACATTAAATCACGCGTGTTTCCCAGAGGGGTAGGCAGAGACCACTTCTATCCATTTGTTACGATCTTGACAAATTTCTTTCGCTTCTTCCACATTCATACATCGAGTCATGCACGCACGTCGGGTACCTACTTAAGATTCGGCCCTTTTCCAGTATTTCTCCGATTTGACTCGAAAAAGTACCTACGCCTAGGGCGGCCCCTTCCGACCCGTCCACTCACTACTTAATAGGTGCAATAGGTATCGTTCAGAAAAAAACGAGGTCTTTATAGGTACTTGTTATTGCCACAATCTCTCGATTTTCAACACACAAGAAAAATATTGCAACAAATAAAATACGATTATCCGCATTATTACCTACTTACGTCTGTAGATACAGGCACATCGTTCGGTCACCGACCTCTGAATCCAGGAAAATTCCTAACAACCCCGAAAATAATGGCGTGACCCCCGCGGTTCCTATGACATATTTATTTGGCGTAATACATCGAGATATCGTATGGGAAATGATTGCTGCGTGGGTGGAAATACCCTTATTACGTGAGCCGACCAATGATCTAACTAATGTTGACAAAAGCGTGATTTGGTTTGCTTTGGCTCTTTGGAATAAATTAGGTATGACGCGTTGTTTGTTCACGAAAAATATTTACTTGTTGCTATAACAAACAGAATTGGTGGGGATGGGGAATTTTATATGGACCCCGTCCCCACGCTCCAACGATCATGAGATGCATGCTCTGGACCCAAATAAAAACAATGTTCGGAGTTAAAACTTTTTGGCAAGAATGTGTTTCTTTTTAAACTAAATCCATACGATACAATAGGCTATTTGACAACATTGAAAATATACTACAAATTGTGGTCATCCTATCTGATACTAGCGTAAAATAACGTATTTCACTTTATTTCACATAAAATTATGTCTATTTGTTTATGGTTTTTTTCTAAATGAGCCTTTCCAAATTTGGTAGCCTTTTTTTGTATCAATAACCTTTTTTTATGTGTTATTTTGGTTAGTGTTGTAGTATTTAGGCCAGCTGGAGCTGACATGTTCAAGGTTGAACAAAGCTTCTAAATAAATAAAGAGGAAAAAAAAAATATCTATTTTTTTGGAAATTACACGAAATAATATGGTTTTTTTTTTAAAAGTTAATCTGTGGCAAAAACGCTATGTGATGTTAGAAATACTTTATAACCTGTGATGTGAAGTCACATGCAAGTAAACAAAACAAACCCCAAACCAAGCATCGCTTCGCTTGTGACATCGCTTCCTTGACTGATTGTGGTTGTAGTCCACGTTTTATATTTTCTGGGTGTTATATTATATTCGTTAATAATCTTATAACTCTGTCAAGTCTGTCTCTATAATGGAGTCAAATTTTATGCGAGCTGATAGCAGCAACCTGCCTAAGATCGACGCATTTATGGTTGCACGTTTCTTCAAAAATAACGCTGATTATTACGCTGCGGAACTTAAAAATGTGAAAACAGCAGTCTAAGTATCACGTAGAAATTATTAAAAAAACGATGAAATTCACTTCATATGCTAAGCTGTCAAGTGAACTTGTTTGTTTACTTGCGTGTGACGTCACACTAGTCCGCCATAGATAGAAACAGCGTTTTTCGCGTTGTTTTGAAAATTTAAACTTTAACTTACATTTTTATTGATAATACAGTAGAATCTCAAGGAAATATCAATGTAGTGTGCTTGTTATGTGATAAAGAATCATTTAAAAACGTTTTCTAAAATTAGTCAAATAGCCTATTAACGTTTTCCAGGAAAACCATACATCGGGTGATCGTCGTCAACGTAAAAAACATCATGTTGCTAAGATCTATTAATAATTCGTGTTTCATTTAGCTAGTAAATTCACTCCATATTAGTACATCATGTGGCCAATTAACTGAATAAAAAAATATAATTTAGATTTACCTATTTGAATTTGAACTTGGTGGCTGGGGACATTCCTGGTCATGGTCCTCTTTACTTCGTTCTCTTTTTCAGATTAAGTAGCATTAAATTACCGTTAAAATTATTAACAGAAGTTGCCTTCCTTATGTTAGAATGTAACTTCGAAATGGTTAAGTATTACCTATATTCTACGAGCGCTTTCCAAGAAGAGACCGCTGTTGTTGAGAAGCTTCACTTTAGAAATTTTAAAGTATGAGTAGGGTTTGGTTCTTTGACAAAATCCTTGAAAAAATTATATTATTTTAAATGACAATAACCGACACATGTGATGCTATTTTTTGTTTAGTATTTTTTGTAGTTGTTTGTTAGTATAATAAACTTTTAGCAGGTACACTAGAGAATTAAATTTTATAACTTTATAACCGTGTCGCAGATATTCTTAACATAATTTCATTATCTACCTACCTATATAAAAATCTATTTTTCTTGTTGAAATAAAGATTTCGTTCAATTTTGTATAAAACTATGAATGGCAATGCATATGTAATATTGAAATTGTACTCAATTTCTTTCTGATCGGTGCTTTAACTTTAGTCCGCATACAAATTTTCGAATTATTTTTTATAGCAGCACGAACAAGGGCGTGGGTGTGCAAACGTCATGTGCTGTTTCCATTAGGCTGCTATTCAAATGCAAATTTTATTGCATTAAAGGTAAAAGTATTTTTATATGCCATTGCTATTGGTCTGTGTTTTTAATTCACAAATCTAAGTATAGGTCGGCTGCAGTGAGGGAACAAAGTAAACACCACTTTATTATTTTTCTCAGATATTATTTGTGTGGTTGATAGAATAGTGCCACTCCATATATCTTAGCCTGTTTGTGCAATATGTGGTTACAGAGTTGTCAACAGGTTTTTGGAGTGGTTGGTAATTCTGTAGCTCTGCCTACCCCACTCTGGGAATAAAGGCGTGAGCTTGTTCTGTTCTGTTCTCTGTTCTGTTCTTTTGACACCTCCAGCCAGCAGTTCTGCTGCAAGGACCCGTACGCGCTGACTGCGACGGAGAGGAGATGTTAGATTAGGCTAGCGGGGAGAAGCACGCCCGCCCGACCGGTCCAGAGCGAAGAGCCGGCAGAGCACGAGAACCTTAACCCGCACCGACCAGCCACTAATACTAAACCGATCAGGGCATGCGAGCTTCGTCGCCTTTGCTGCACCAACCATCTCCGCCCGCCGCAGGCAGCAGCGCACCTGCCCGAGACACCGGAGAGTCAAGTAGATAGGATAGGAGTGTAGGGTTTGCAGTCGATATGAGGGGAGAGACGGAAGGTGGAGCCAACCCGAATTCAAGCATCGTCTCTGGAATAAAGGTGTGAGCTTGTGCGTATTAATTGTTTAAGTAGGTACCTACCTGGAAAACCGAGTACCATCGCTCGGGTTGTAATCGAATATTTCTGAAGATGACAACTTGACAGATCTATGTTTTGCCCCCGTAAACCCCTATATTGAAAATTTATCGAAATTGTTAGAGCCGTTTTCGAGAATGTGATTAATTACAAATACATGTGTAGGTACTTATATGCGTGTAATTGTATAGTATAAAACAAAGTCGCTTCCCGCTGTCTGTCTGTCCCTATGTATGCTTAGATCTTTAAAACTACTTACGCAACGGATTTTGATGCGGTTTTGTTTAATTGATAGTGATTCAAGAGGAAGGTTTTTATGTATAATAAATTCTGTTTTATGTACGGGTGCTACAGAATACTCACATAAACCGGAGCAAAGCTAAGCTAGTGAATTAAATAAATATTGTTCGTTTAATATTATAGGATATTTTTTTGGCTGTATCATCGTCCTATCTCCTATCCACTTTGTGTGCTTCCAGCTGGTTCTGCTTGCCTAGATGCATTGAGTCTAGATTGTTACACTATCTCTTAGTCAAAAAATGCACAGGAAATATTTTAATTATTTTATGTCAGTTTCATCCTAAGGAAGTCAGGCATCTCGGTATCGAGTCGAGGATTGTTTGCAAGTTTCCGTCCATCGATATTCCCATTTATGGTCGTTCATTTTTACTGAGTTTGGACAAGGGCGGCTGTGGAGTCGTAGTGTGTCTATTATAGTATTGCCCCACCCGCCACTCTAAATTACCGTTGCATGTAAGTATGTCGAAATAAATAGCGGGACAGAACTTCGTGGACTCAAGAAAACACTAAGTATATCGCACACCTAGATAAAGAGTAACACAACTTAAAATACCTCTTTTTTCAGGGTGTCTTTGGAGTTAACGTAGTTTTTGACGCTGATTCTGATTATCACAATAACTCTATTTTGTATTATTTCGTGTTGTGTTACTCTTTATCTAGGTGTGCGATATGTGCAGTGGTCATACCGGTAACTACAAATTTCTCAGCATTTGTCTTTCACGAAATCTAAGCATTCTCATATATGACATCCTAACTTCGTCGTTTGGGTTCACCACGTTCTTTAAGAACGAGAGTGGCAAATGAGGTAGTTGGTTACGATACAATTGATGGGAGAGCATTCACTTGCCCCTATGAATACCTGCAAAACTAAAAGCACTATTCTTAGAATGCTCGCAAACAACATTAAGTACCTAGTTTTTTTCACGTTATTCCCATTTTTTATTAACTTAATGTGTGGAGTTTATAATAGATTGCAAAAGTTGTACCAAAAAGCAAGTAAACAAAACAACAGACGGACAAGAGAACGAGCTAATAATAACGTCATGAAAAGGAAAACGAACACTAGACGAGGTAAAAATAGGAAGATGGGGTTAGATAATTTGTTTTGCAAATCATGCTACCTTGTCATACCTACCCAATTCTGTGATTGGGTAATTGTGAAGACTATGATTATGAGTAGGTAGTTGTGACTTGCTATCGAATAAGGGCATTATGGCCACATATTTATTTTTATAGTATTTCTCTGATAGAAAGTTACATCGTACCATAACATTCACAATTAGTCGAAAACTCCACAAGACGTCTCCACGGCACTTATGTTCTACCTTTGCCGGAGTCTGAACAGTTATTGTTTCCAATAATGAACGTCGGCCAGTTCGCGGCGCTACCGTAGTAGGTACCTACCTATATAAACTTTTGTCTTTGTGGCTATTCCTACTTCTTTTATGATCACTGCAGGCGCGAAGTTTTTTTTATTATGATTGTTTTCTATTAGCTCTATTCATTTTTGGTATTTGCATAGCATGATACTTGGGTTATAAATTATTTTTTCGGTACTATTGAGGAATTTAAATCTTTAGCAAGCCATACGTAAATTTGCCGGGATATACATTTTCGTGTCACGTCACGTGTCATTAGCTCATTTGTAGTGTCCGGTCGGGAAATGTAATGTAAGGAGGTAAAAGGCAAAAAAATCCATTTCTACCTACATAGTATTAAGAGTGAAGCCACACGAGCGTAATTTTGTGAGTTGTAGTCGTGTAATTTCTGCTAACCTAGCATTTGATCCAAAACTCCTGTTTGATTCACACGGGGACGCAAAATCAGCGGGCGTTTTTTGTGCAGCAGAAATTACGCGACTCACAATTCAAAAAAGCTTCACTTTAAAAGTTCATTTGTTCGTAATTTTTTGTAATTTTTGCTAGTACTCACCAGCGAAGCGAAGAAAAAAATTTGGCTTAGTTTAAAAAAGAACCTGTCACTACTATTACTGTCTGAGCATAAACACAAACAAATACAAAATTACTCCCATTTAACAATGAGTCTGAATTAGGAACCTTATAATTTATAACAAAAGTATACACATATTTAATAAATAATCAAGAGTTTTATTTTCGACCCCAATATCGATCTTGTATAAATCGGTGGACATTTTAACGAATTACTTAACTCGATTGTAATAGAAAAACGAAAAAATATCAAGTTAAGTTAATGTACCATAAAAAAAAGACACTGGCCAATTAAAATATTTAAGGCTTAAACATTCTTCAACGTGGGTGTGCCCACGAGCAGCCTTCGGGTCACTGAATTTTCTTGTAACAACCTTCGCAAACTCAAAATTAAACAGCCACCTACGGACAACACCGGCAATTTGTATTTCAAACTTAGAATAACATTGAATTTGAAACTTTTTCTTTGCAAAGTTTTGTTTACAATAAACTCATAAATATAGCTATTTACTGTACAGGTATTGGTGTTTAAGAATTCAATCTAATTATTTGAAGCTCGTAATTGTCGGTGGTTACCATAGATTAGATAAAATGGACATGATTATCATGGACATAAGATGTAGCTTTTTAAGTAGGAACAATAAATTGTTTGCATACCACCGCTCCAATTCTTTAGTAATTTCATTATTTTCAGGTTAACGACAAAACCCGAGAACACCTAAAAATTATATTTTTTCCCTAAAATTAGTCCGATTTTTCATTTTTGTCAAGCTACCTATGTTACGTAAGAGCTATTTTAGATTGAGTGCATATTTCAACTGCAATACGATGGGTAAGTTAGGTTTAATTTATAAGCGATCATAAAAAATAAAGTCCTTCATCAAAACATTGGATTTGGAAATATGAAAATTCGGGATCTTGATCGATTCGGAATTATGACTCTTCGGAATTATGTAGTGTACCCGACAAAACCTACCTCTTTCTTCTATTCAATTAACTACATGGTTCAAAATTGACTTGCTAAACTTTAACAACAAAAAAAATTGAGTTTGAAAAACCGCTTTTAAAAAAGGGTTTGTTTGGAATCGCGAAATTATTTGATATTGTATTTGTAAGTATAGAAACCATACAAAATGTAGTGATAACCTGATAACATGATTACGGTGAGCAGGTTTGCAGTCGTTTACCATTCCACCTTTGAACCTTTTCTTTCCTAATTAAAATGTTCAACTATCTTTGCCGATTGTTTTAACGCAGGTGGCTCACTCGAAGCGGGTTCGCACTGATTGGACTGCGGCTTTCCCAGCGAACTGTTCCAGTTCGGTCGATGGTTGCTTGCAGAAGGTTTGATTAAGGTTAGCGGACAAAAGGAATTTTCAGGAATTAATTACTCTATCATGTGCGGATTTTTGCAAATTTATATGAAATAAAATAAACTAGCGACCCGCCCTCGCTTCGCTTCGGTTTATGTGAGTATGATATATAGCCTATAGCCTTCCTCGATAAATGGGCTATCTAAAACTGAAAGAATTTTTCTAATCGGACCAGTAGTTCCTGAGATCAGCCCGTTCAAGCTAGCAAACAAACAAACAAACTGTTCAGCTTTATAATACTAGTATAGATTACATCTTTAACATTCCATCCCATCAAACAGTAGATTACACATTGAAAGCAAATTTCATAACATGGTGAAAATTAGAGATTTTGTCACGGAATCTTATTTTTGATCTTTTAACCCTGTCCCTGATAGAGTTTAAATCACGTTCACACCAGATCCAGTCAATCAAGTTTCTCATTGTAGGGTTACCCTTCAGTAGATAAGCATGGTAACCCCGTAGATATACCTTCGGCTACATTTACCTATCACAAGTCCGAATTAAAGAATTAGCCTAAAAGTGCAAAATGTGGTTACAGAATTATTAACAAGTTTTTAGAGTTGTTGGTAATTCTGTAGCTCTGCCTACCCCACTCTGGGAATAAAGGCGTGGGTTTATGTAGGTATGTATGTATGTAAGTCCGAATTTCCCAACTGTTTTATTTGCTCGAATAGTCATGAACTCATAAGTTAGAAAAAGCATTGTTAGAATTTTAATAAAACAAAGCTAACCTAAGCTAGGACCTATATGAATTATGTTATAGATTTAATGATTATAGAAAATATGCATATTTACTCGTATCTACCTTTTTAAAAATTGGACAATAAATGAATAGGGAAACTAAACTTTAGCTTGCGAGAGGTTACTTACTATTCCTATGAACGTACAGATAACTTTACGTCTAAATTGTCTACAGTGCTACAGTGACGTGGACGATACGATTACGATATTATGTGTATTCACAAGATGGGCTGACCTAAAATGCAGTGAAGGCCCAGCATCGCTATTGTCTAACGCACTCGCAATCGCAATCGACTTCAAAGCGAACTAATTGTTTTCATTTTGTATACAGACAAGCATTCGATTTACAAAATGAAAACGATTGCGATTGCGAGAGCGTTAGGCAATAGCCCCTCAGGTCCAAATGTAAATGAACCAAGGTTGACCCTTAATCTCCTGTAATTGATAAAAGGTTCCTCTCAACAAGTACCTAATTGGTTTTCTAACAAAACAACAAAAACTCATTTCACTAAAGTAGCGTATTATAAATAAACCGCAGCATCGTTGACAACATTTTTAATTAAATTGTAAGCGCATAATTAATTTAGTTTGCGCAACAAAATTACAATAAAGAATCTAGCTTGTGTAATGAGAGAAAAATAATTAAAACTGTGGGACGCAAGTCAGATGTTCTCTAGACGCCGATGTTGCAAAACATCGGTGTGTTTTATAATTGAAAGACGCAATTTATTTACGCTAATAATCTTGCTTTATGTAAAATACATATCAATTGAAGCGCCAATCGAGTAAACAAAACAAAAATACTCCTATATCACGTCCTTTTTATTCAGAAGGTCGACCACGATGAAAGCAAAATGGCCGAAACACCGCGCGTCCCGACAAAACACGACGCATTTTGAGTCGAATCGCATCGTACTACTTATTTGCTATGACCAGAATTTTACTGTGAACATCCATCATGTTGGTAAAGAACACGTTGCGTCGCGTCCCGTTGCAATAGCGTGTTTCGGCCATAAATATCTATACAGCTATCGGGAGCTAACTTTCAGAGTTAGAGGTGTGCAGTAGATATTTTTGACGTCTTGGGAAGGCATAAATATTTATTGACTGTTCCTACACTTCCTACTAATCACTGTTAGCTGTCTGTTTTTAGGGTTCCGTAGTCAAATAACATCCCTTATAGTTTCGCCATGTCCTTCCGTCTGTCCGTCCATTTTTGTAGTTACACGTCTAACCTTACCTAAATTACGTATGTTTAAGAGATCCTAAAACATCATGGTTTCAGCGGAAAACAACATTTGATCAAGTGATATTCGATTAAATTATAGGTTATCCACAAGTAAGCCAATATTCTTTAATCGATGACTTTTGTAATACGACTTGAGTGTTTTATGCAAACGCGAAAATGTATGAACGTGGTATGTACTCACCACCACTGTGGCCCCAATGGACGTATTTAACGTACTACTATTTACTGTTCCTATTCGTATCACGTATTTAACGACACCACTACGATTGCTATTGGAGCGGGTAAATCTACAGGTAAACTTAAATGTATCCACCATGAAACGTACTATATTTCGTAAATCAAATCAATTCAATAATCCTCTAAGAGGATTGGTTCCCGCGTGCACTCGTCAAAGGTAAGCCCGGAAATCGGTACCTAGTACACATTATTCGCTCTGTTACATGTATTTATATTTATAAGAACTTAACCGTACAGTTAGTTTAGTTAAGCTTAAATTTATTTATTAATGTAAAGTTACCACAAAAATCGTATGTCATTTTATTTTAAATTAAACTTCTTGCAGATAAACATACTACTTATTTAAAAAAATAATTTGCAAAATCTTAAACTGCCAAAAATGTAAGCTTTATTTTTGCAAAATGTAGTTACAGAATAAACAACAAGTTTTTAGAGTTGCTGATAGTTCTCTAGCTCTGCCTTCCCCATTCTAGGAATGAAGGCATGAAGGTAATGTATGTGTGTATGTAAGTATAAGAAAAAAAAAGTCTTCCGAGGCAGGTGACTCGCGAATGTCAACCGTTTATCCTGTGAAAGCCGTGTGTTAGAGCCTTTATCGAGGAATAAAGAGGATTCATTATCACATTGGTGCAAGTTCATAATGTAATCTGTAACACAGGACTGCAGGATTTAACTAGTAATTAATAGAATGCTTTATTTATAAACGTAAGTACAGTCACCTTAGGTCCAAAGTCAATCTGACATTCTACAACAATAAGGTTTAGTTTCCTAAAAGTTACAAATGACTTGACATCTCTAATGACATTGACGACTTCAAGCTTATTTTTCTTGATCTTGTCTGGCCCCTCTGAGGCCCTAGCCAAGGTGCATTACGCCAACTAGCATTTCAACTGGCAATAGCAGGGTGGAATGTCCGAGAGGCCGATCGTACGCCCGCCTGGTCCGGCCGGACGTCCCCACTCATCATCATCAAGGGTGCAAAGAATTTTTCGTATATCGTCTCCCGACGAGAAAAAACAACAGCAACCGAAAACTAATTCAAGGCGAATCAAGTCACAGACAGATTGAACTGGAAACTATCCTTGGCGCTCCTGTTAACTAACATCGGAATCTACTCCTAGTTATTGTTAGTTCTGTTGTCACGGCGTAGGCCCGAATGGTTTAAACTCGTGACAAAACAGAATCGACGAAATAAATAGACAAAAAGCTTGTAGAGCAAATTGAAGAAATGGAGTGTTCTGGGACGTATTAGGAGCTTAATGAAACAGGTTAGTAATTATCAGTCTTTATAATAATTACCCGAAACCGACGTTCGTGCATGACTCGATGTATGAATGTGGAAGAAGCGAAAGAAATTTGTCAAGATCGTAGCAAATGGAAAGAAGTGGTCTCTGCCTACCCCTCTGGGAAACACGCGTGATTTAATGTATGTATGTGTATGTTATTCCTATGCAGCTCTACACATGATGTTATTAGATTGTGAACATAACTTTGCACATAATTCTTAATCTACCAGAAAAAAAGTTCACCTCAGCGGAGGCTGGTCGTTATACACAAGAAAAGGTTATTTTATGTTATAATTCACAGTTATTAGATAGTAATTTGTTAGTCCCTAGTTATAGAGTTGCCGCCAATTCCAATCTGAGATCAAATAACTATTATTGATATCCTAATTCCCTAATTATAAATATTATTTCTACAGACCTTGATCTGAAGAAAACCTTCCTTCCTGGACGATTGACTCGAGCAGTCCCAGGTCGGCAGACTGGTAGAGCGGTCCCAGGACACTGCGTTGCAAGCCACAGTGTCCTCGGTCAGCTCACAGCAGCTTGTGAAGGTCTATTGAGTCCTCGTGCCTATGGCACGTCTTCTAAAGGTTGGTTTATACCTTTATATCCTACTTCACTACTTGTATGTTTACTGAATAGTCAGGAATCTAAACATGAATTTACTTCTTACATATACGAGTACACGGTGATTTTTTTTTGGTGATCCGTAACCAATTTTTCTAATTTAGTTATTAATGGCGATCACGTTTAAGTCGTAGTTACATGAAACAAAACTTATTTTTTGTGTATTTTTTTTATTTTGAAACTAACTTTCAATTGAAATTAATTGTCACCCTACTAATTGTTCAGTCTATAAGTTAACAACACTTAACTGATAAGTTTACTGACGTAATATCTGTCAAATTCCAAAGCGATGACACTTGACGTATCTACTTCACTTCAATCATTAATGTAGGATGTCCATGTATCCAGTGGTGATTGGTTTTAACAATCTCACTAACTTAAATAAATTAAACAGTGAGTTAATTGTTTGAGACATCAACCATTAAATTCCATTTTTATTGCTTATTAATAATTTTCAGCTCCTGATCACCGATACAAAAGCACCGTGTATACATAAAGAGAGTTCCTGCCAAATACTGTATGTCTACATAAGCTACTTCATAGCCTTACTGAACTTGAATATAGTTGAAGCCTGAATCGGAATAACGGAATGCATTACTACAAAATAAATCATCCAACCATAACGGCAAATCAGAAAGCTAAATTATTCTGAATGTATCTAAACAGAATACCTAACAGAAACGGAAACTATGTAGACAGAAATTTAACTCAGCACATAACTGAAAATAGAAACTACATATATATGTTCCTAATGAAAACTAAAGAACAATAAAAATGTAAAACTGAAAACGTTAATAGAACGTAAAACCCAGTCCAGCTGTAAAGACAGAGAGAAATTGCTCTGATTAGCACTACGGTTATGAAACTTATGAACTGTATGAAACATGAGGGCGAACATTTAAGTTTACAAAATTATGAATCTTACCGGAAAATTTCGAGGAAAGCCTATAGTATCTAAGTGCAATTTCGGTGAGTTCATCCAACAATAATATCTGTGTACATTTATGACTCTCTTGTGTTTCAATTGGTGAAACCGCGACCCTCTATTTAAATTGACGTTGCGTGGTTACGTCGATATCAATATAATTTAGTAGAAAGTATGGGTATTTATTTTTTATAGAAAGTTCTTTCAACGAACTAATTATTTCGCCATTTTTTTTTTGTCGAAAGGCATTTCTCTCCGCAAGAGTTAATTTTTTATGGTGTCACTAAGTAATTTGAGCGCTTAAAATATTTTACTGAAAACATCATGGTTTCAGCAGAAATAGCATTCGATAAAATGAAATTCGATGAAATGGTTCAATCGGTTAATTGAAACTAGATAAAATTATGGGTTACCTGTAAGTTAGTATAAATCTATATTAACTTCAAATAAGTACGGTTGAGTCAAAGAATGTAACTGTCAGTCTTAAGTCTAGAGTTACGAGTATCTATAGAAAAAAAACTAGATACCTACAAACAAACTAGATTTAACTTTTTCCGTCGAGTGGCCCTTAATGTATTATGTCTGGGTATTCCTGATTAAAAAAAGGCTGCTGATGGAGTTCCAGTCCCTTTATGATGCTAAGAATTTGCGTATAGAAGCAAGTAACGAGATTTAATTTGGTACCCAACTAAGGTCCAAAGTCAATCTGACATTCTATGACAATAAGGTTGAGTTCCCTAAAAGTTACAAATGACTTGACATCTATTTTGACAGATGACTTCAAGTATATTTTTCTTGAAATGGGTCCTAAATTAACGCTCGTGACCGTACAACAAACATGCTTTGGTCCCTTCCGATTTCACCAGGGGTGTTATTCTATCAAAAATCACGGACGGTCGGACGAACGAGCGAAATCGCAGCGGCCAGTTTAAGTAGTCACGTCAGTGCGAACAAAATACATTTTAGGGCATGCATTTTCAATTAAGCAGCCTTTTACTTGCGATCCATCGGCAGAAATCATGCTGCTAAATTGAAAATGCACGCGCTAAAATATGTTTTGTTCGCACTGACGGGACTACCTACTTAAACTCGCCGTTTGCACATTCACTCGTTCGTTCGTCCGACCATCGATGACAACGTCAACATGTATTAGGGCGTTTGTTATCGTTATCCAAAATGTATAGGATTCACGTATGCCCACGTCAATAAACATTTTGCCAGTTTTCGAAAATGGTTTACGTTAGCGTTAAGCGACATGTGTAGCCTCACAGCCATTGAACACTATATTACATTGACATCTGAGTGGTTTATATAATTATTATCCAACATTGGGCGCAAAAATATCTGACACGCTCTTACCCATCTAGTAATAAAAATGTCTCAGATAATTTTGCGCCCAATGTTAGCGATAGCACACTTTATTCTTTATATTCTAAAAAGAAAAATGAGGCCCTGAAAGACACAAAAGTTAGTTAAATAAGTTGGTAAAAAAGACTGATCCTATTTCTAAGTACGCCAATTGTCTGTTACTAACACAGTTTCAGATGGAACCCCAATAAACATAAAATAAGTAATTATAAACCCTTTCAACTTCCTAAATGTTCCGGACAATTGCTCGTTTTCTTGTTTTTTCTTACCATTAAAACTTGGCCTATCTTAGAAAATCAAGCCTTAATCAAGTGAACGAAAAGTTGAAGATCCCTTTAAAAACTTGAGATATTATCCTAATCCTTAGGCTCTAAGGAGCGTTTTGGGGCTGGTGATACAGGTAAAGCTTAATAAATGGTTAGAAATTGTTATTTCTGTTTTAATTCACAAACCTACAATATATTTCGCCAAAGAGACGAAAAACATTACAGTACCTAGTTCAAGTAAAAGTGATTTAATTTCTAATAATAAGTAAACTTATTAAACTTGAAAAACCTGGCTATTGTAGCGTTCTGAAGCCAGAGAAATGGCAAAATTATTTTAGTGTTTCGCCAAACATCTTTATGGCAGCTCTAACAACGTCAATCCAGATGACCAAGGTCGTGGATCGCAAGAATATGTGATCCGATATCGCGCTCCGTCAATCCAACCAACATGTCAAACAGGTGTCGAAATTACCTGTGTGGTTATTTTACGCTAAGAGAAAAGGACAGAGTTTTGTAAATGCTATAGCTCCGTCCTTTACGCTCACCGTAAAATGAACTGCATAGCTATGTCATAATAACCCCACTGATCACGATCACAGACTTCAACTATCAGTATCAGTGCGGAGGGATTCGAATACCAGTTTTAAAGAGTCCACATTTTTTTAAGCCTTTTTGTAGTATCTTCCTGTTTGCTATTGGATGCCGGTGTTTATAGCACAAACACCACATGGCTGTGAAAGGGCCGGTCGATGCCGGACCGTGGCAAGGGGTAACGATGGTGAGTTGTTATATAAAACGAAATAGCGGTTGTTAATGTCAGTCAACGGCGTATTATGGTCGTGTTAGTCGACGTGCTTAAAACATCTGTCACTTTCTGACAAGTAGTGTGAGAGAGACTGATGCTTTATCCACCACAATAAAGGCGACCATAAGGTACTTGTCCCACCGCACGACGATGAGGTAGAGTTAGTGATTAACTATTAAAATGTGTCCCTCTTTAATTGACACGGGGTCTATAATCTTTTGTTGGAGAGAGTTCTCGCCGCAGTGTGAACGGGCAGCGATCAACTATTATTCTGTTCGATTCTTGAGCGAGTACTTACATACATACATACATACATAAACTCACGCCTTTATTCCCAGAGTGGGGTAGGCAGAGCTACAGAATTTCCAACAACTATAAAAACTCTTTCATAATTCTGTAACCACATTTTACACACTTAGGCGAAGATGTTTACCAGTGTATTAGTGACAGGTTGCAAACCCATCGCCTAACAGTACTACACGCCTTTATTACCTTAGTCGGCTTTTACGACATCCACGGAAAGATACGGAGTGGCACTATTCTAATCCGGCTACCACACGGGGAAGTAAGAGCGAGTACTTAAATAGTCGATAGCTCGCCGGCTGTACCATCAGGTGGCCTGTGAGCTCGTTTGCTTCTCTTCATGCCAAAAAAATAAACAAAGAACAGTTAAACAAAGCTTACATTCTTGAAACTACCCGCAGCAAAACTGAGGCGTAACAGTTGTTTGTGCAACCGGCTCGCAACTCCAAAAGGTCAACAACTCTCGAACACAACTTCCCCGACCGCCTTTACGAGCTACACGAGCGAAATTAGTTTTTATGTTGTTTCATAAATAAAGTTTAGTTGCGATCGCTTCGTGAAAAGGCAAGAGTTTCGTAGAACAACCTAATTTACCAATTTGCGAAGTGTAAGGTTGCTAATTCAACTTTTGTGTTCTGGGTTTCGGTTTGAAAGCTTTTGATCGTTAAAAATATTTGTCTGCAAATCTTCCATCTTTCATAAACAGATGGAAATAACCTTTTAATCTTTTGCATTGATAATATTACATATAGTATCATGAATCACTCGTTGAGTACCAGTCTATTTATTTCGAAAATGCAAACCGACTCATAACACTGAAATTCTTTATTATGTTTCAAGAGACATTATTTTCAAGCAACAGAAACAAGTTTAACTTACCTTCTCGAGATTCAAGTGTAAGTTTTATTTTTCCAAGAACTTTGTGAAGTACACACGTGTGTTTTGTGATGCAAAGGGCGGTGGGCAGAAATGTCTTCACCCACCAACATAACTAAAAGATGCAGTTTGAAGATCTTGGCAACAGGTTTTTTTTTCTATGACGACGATGGCCCTATGTACGATGGGGTTTTCTTGGAAAATCATAATCGTATCGTATGGAATTTGTTTAAAAATAAGCACATTCTTACCCCATTCTAAACCCTATCGATTTTGCAACTGAAAAAGGTCATGCGTCCTGTGACTGTTGGAGGGTGAGGACGGGTAGGTAGGACATACAAAATCGCCCATCACCATTTCGGGTTAGAAATTTAATAATAGAGTTTATGAACTAGTAAAAGTCCTACGAATTTATTTTGTTTAGAAAAACCTCAATGTCCTTGTTCGAAAAAACTACTATTATTTTAGGTACTTATTTAATTACTAGAGATCTGATCGGGAGCTTTATTACCTATTTCGCAATTAGAACGTATTTAATTCGCGTCAATGTACTTACAGTATGGAATGTTTTAGGTTAGATTGGGACAAAATATGTTTGATCTGTATGTAGGTATGTTCCCTCGTAACTACTAAACGGCTAAACCGATGTAATAAATTATACTAGAGTGTCATAGGCTATATTAAATTATTTAAATGTGAAATTGGCGAAATAAAAAATATACAGTGTGTTACCGGCATGCGGGCATTTATTAAAGCTGCCGATAATACGTTGCTTTAGCAATTGTTTGCAAATATTATCAATTAAAAATTAATTAAAATAACTTCACAATTAATTTTCTTAGATACTGTCCATTTTTAATGTAGTTCGTGTGCTGCGTGTTCATCGTTATCAGTATCGCTGTTGCTTGGTACAAGGCATGTCGTGGTACGGGGGCAAATCATAATAATCAAAGTATCCGTCGACTGTCATTTACACTTGTCAAATTGCTGTGCTTTACATTGCTGGCAATTAAAATTTTGTTAGAAAGTTAACAAAGCCTGATTAGTTGTTTATTAATTAAATTAATGTCATAGTTACGTTACAGATATACGTTATTTTAACCTACTTTAAAAAAAGCCAGGGTGCTGGTAACACACTGTATACAAGATAAGTAATATTACTTTGACGACATTATCCAAACAGCAGTTAGGTTTTTTTAAAGCCTGCTTTTTGTTAGACTTGTTTGATATTGTTGACATAAGATAAGACCTTGTTAGGGTATTGCAAATGTTGCAAAGTGTAAGGAGGTACCTATTAAATGAAACTAAAATATTTAAACCGAGTTTATTTTCTTATTTTTTGTTTTTTTCTTAGCATATGCATTTAATATGAAATAGCTTTATAACTAAACTAACTAAAATTCGTACCGTCGTATTGGTCTCTCCCCGCAGTCTTTCCACCAGCGCGTTGGAATTGTTCTTTACTCTCCGCATGTATGGTTTTCTGTGGTATCTTCATGCCAGTGTTGTTTATGGATAATGACAGTAAATAATTTAGCGGGTACTGTCTAAGTTGATCAGACAACACCCACTAAATTATTCGCTTCTCACTAACACAAACAGACACGTTTTCGGGCATCCCGCTCGATATTTCAATTAATTTGTCTCAAACTCACCTCCCGGTCTCGGCGACTGCAACAATGTTCTCTCAAAATCGAATTGCGTTTACACTGTCCCTCTCTCTCGATTCTTTCACAACTTAAGAGTGAATAAGAGAATATATTCGACTTTGCACGTGTTTGTGGTTGCCTCGCTCCAATGGACCGTTAATATCAATCTCCCGTTTGTCTCCGTCCACAAAAGAGGCGCCGATGCGAAACTTTTATGTGATACCGTGATGAGGGTTTGACTTAACAATTTAGCGATGGGACCGAGTCCTCGTTGATTATAACTTTGTCAGATGGTATTTTGATTCATATCTGTGGCGGGTGACGACTTGACTAGTTGACAGTAATGAAAAGTTCAAGATTTAATACAGTAGGTATAGTGGAACAATTGTTTTAATTTTGAAGGTAGACTCGCCTTCGGAGTGTCAAAATGAAAACGATTGCGATTGCGAGCGTATTTTATTACTTAATATTTTAACGTGAAAGTTCGTGTGTGTGTTAGTTTGTTACTCCGTCACGCTGTAAGGCCTAGCTAGATAGATTAACACATAGGCTACTTTTCATTACGGAAGATTTAAATGTTTTCGGGGGAATAACCATAATCGAAATCTACGTGGACGAAGTCGCGGGCAATAAGAATGCTGGTTTGTTTTGGTCACGTTCCTACAAGAACTTCGGGGTTGTTTTGACGTTACGGTTACCCTATGTGGTAGGTAGGGTAACCTAATGGGTTTGATCTCCGGTATGGACAAATGTTTGTGTGATGACTAGCGTATTTGTTCATGGGTCTTGGACGTTTTTTTTATATATTTATACGTATTAATCTATATTATAAGTTTGTTTATCATTGCTTTGAACCCATACTGTAGGCCTAGTTCTTGGAGTAGATCAATTTGTGTTAGATTGTCTTCTGTTTTTTTTTATAGCAAGGAAAAGGTGTATGGGATCTGACACCCCATGGACATTTGAATGCCTCTCTGCTTGTTATTTCACCTGTTGTCTTATCCTCACATCAGAACACTGCTGTTTAGCGGTAGGCTAAAGACGATGGTGACAGACGGACCATGCAACCTCCACCACTACATTAATACCCTGATATTTACGAGTATTTACGTGATCTTGTAATTGTAATTGGAATCTTGTAAAACATAAACGAAATCAAATAATTTAAGTCACGTCTGACTTATTAAAACGCTTAAACATCTGCCTGACGTTTGCGATATGGTCCGCGTTATTAATTACTCGGTCGGCGAGACGCGTCGCAGACGCCAGATAAGACCAATTACTGGTGTCCCAGACGGCGTCAAATTGAAGGGATGTATCTTGGTTTAGGAGAAAATGTGGACGTTCTGTCCATACAAACGTATTTCTTTGTTTTCTCTCTGAATAATGAACTAAAGCAAATATTTTTTAATTGTAGTATGTGTGTACGCGTACCACATACCCGCCCGTCCGGATCGCTACCACCATCTTATCCATTAACCTACCGCCAAACAGCAGTGTTCGCATTGTTGTGTTCCGGTTTCGGGATAAGACAGCCGGTGAAATGACTATAAAGGCATTCCATCTTAGTCCTCAGGGTTGGCAACGCATTTGTGTCTTGGAATGCGAATGTCTATGGGTCACAGTTTCCACTTACCATCAGGTGGCCTGTGTGCTCGTTTGTCTTCTCTATGCCATAAAAAAAAACTATTTCGAATACTGATACCTAATGTGAGTTACAATATTATAATGTTTTAATATTTTCTATATACAACAACATAATTTATTTATGTGTAATACTACAATACAATCGTATCTACAATTCAAAGTTAAAAACTAAACTTATTTTAATTAAAATAAAACTAAGCTACTGAAAAATTAAAGATTAAAATAAAAATCACCACTACAAAAAGAATACCCCCTCTAGCAGGTCCGCGCGCGGCATAGTCCCTATAACACTGGCTGCATTACCTCTCTGGATAGCTAGCCCAATCCTTTGGGAGAGGTAAGAACCAGCTCTAGGATCTCCGGAGGCGTCTATGAGCCGGGATGATAGGGCCTTTATAAAACTTTTCATATCGGCTGACCAAGGTCCCATAGTCTCTACTGCAAGCGCCATAAATTCGTAATTATTTAATAAAGATGAATATTTGCGGCGCTTGATGGTTTGGGCCTGATCAGCTGCTGCACCGGCTCGATTACGGGTTGACTGTACGTGGGACAGGGCGAATGTGTCAACACATGTCGCGTCCCACACCAGTGCCCTACCCAGTTTCCACGGCACTAAAGTAGCTCCGTCTGGTCGCTTGCCATCGTCTCTATGCAAACCTGCTGGTTCCAGGACAGCTGGTACAGAGGCAGTGGCAAGCGAACGACGGATCAGATCATTAATTGTGCCGTGGCGGTACAAACGGCCGGCACTTCTAGAGCATGAAAGGCCATGTCGACCCAGCTCACTCACTCCCTTCCCGCACGAGCAAGTATGAGGTTCACATATTCTAGCTCCAAGCCGCAAGCTTATTGCAATGCGCAAGCAGCTTGGGTCTAAGACTGTGCCTATATTGCGGGAAGGAAGAGCATTGAGCCAGTGACCTGATTCGCCTGCTGAGACAGCGAGGAGACGGGCACGATCCGTATCATCAGGACTATTTTGTATGAGAGATTCATGAATTGATACGAGGCGATATATATATATTTCGCGTAATTTTGGGATAAATTTACAAAGACCTGTCTTGAATTTTCATTAAAGAATTTTCACTAGGTGTGTCGAGTATAACAGCCGTTTTCAGATTACCTACTGCAAAACAAAGTAGACACCTAATATTTTTTCAGGAATGTCTAAAAAAAGTATAAGACCAGTTTGAAGGAGGAAATACGATACGAGATGTTCTATTGGTCCATTTCAATCGATATAAGGAATGAGTTCAAGTAGCTAGAATTTATCAGATTCGGTGAAACAATATTTCGGTAGTACCTTGCAGCGCGCATTGTAATTTAAAATAAGTAGTCGATATTGGGAAAATACATGGATTCCTGCCGTTCCGTAGGATTTATCTCTATCTGTTATGTCTTTTTTCAGGAGTCCATGCTTTAACTTTGGGGTCCCATCCCCATACGGAATGCACAGTTGGACTTGTGACACTGTCAGATCGTTTTGTATGGGGACAGGGAACGTGTTAAACCCTAGACACCCTTAATTCATTTATTTACTACTTACTTACTATCAACATATTTTCCATTTTTCTGTTGACAGGAAACCAAACATCCTGTCTCTAATTACATAAGCCGGACCTTTAATTCGGGAACTTCGGAATGTCTCCTCGACATCTTCAGAACGGGAAGGACGAAAATAAACTTTCCTGATTAGCCGACGGAAATAATTACGTCGTAACGTTGTTGTTGTTAAAATATTTTTTCGTGTTACGCAATGTCTATAAATAAGTAAATCTTTTTACTGGAAAGTAGCGAGTTCATTACAACTTTTAATTGAAGATGGGTGCTAGAAAGTAATCATAGTACCTACTTATGTGTTTGATAAAAAATAAAATACAACCCTTGGGCTTGTTACTTAGAGATTTTCAAGGCATTTGTTTTTAGGCGATGGGATTGCAACCTGTCACTAATATACACTGGTAAAAATCTTAGACTGTTTGTGCCAAATATGGTTAGTTATAAAATAGAATTACCTGTATTATATTTTTTTTTTGTAAAATTTATAAATTTGTTTGTTTGTTTTCTAAAACGGTATATTTTTTCATGTTTTAAGCTGGGATTGTAATTAAGTATTTCCTGACTGATAGACTGCAGCGTGACTCTAAAACATATATTTTTAAACATAACAAGTGCCTACGCCATTAATGCACTAATAAAACGCACGCTTACTCTGATTCACACCAGCATTTCGTGTGTGGTGGGTGATATACTGAAATTACAACTTCACCCGCTCATTCCAGTGTCCACCGTCCCGGATTTTACACACACCACGAGTCGCTTCAGGAGCAGTATTTGTTGCTTACCTGTATCTTTAGGTAAGCAACAAATACTGATCTAATCTATTACGGGTATATCGTTTATTAATATGCTCAAAAAATATCCGCAGACACTGTGTGGAAAGGTAGTCGGAGCAACATGGTGGGGAAGCGACATGAAATTTCAGTATATCACCCACCACACACGAAATGCTGGTGTGAATCATAATCTAATATATAATAATAGCGTAGGTAACTAAGTATGTTTTATTATTGGTATTGTGGTATAATTATGATAAATTACATCGAGGTTGTCAGAATTACAAATAAAACAATGGATGAGGATTTCAAAAATAAAATAAGTGATGTCATGTTAATAATAAAACAACTTCATCAGCAGTTCATTCATCGTTTCCCAATTTTGTTCTACAAGCTCTCGGATGCACTATCTACGTATTTTACTAGTGTAGTGTGTATGGCTATCGTGTAATTTTCAGTTTCTCACGGCTTTATGACTTTCCGCACGTCACCTTGACCGACTGACCGCTATGTTATTATAGCGTCACCGCTGAGAGTTCAAACCTACTAAAAAAGTTTTCTTTCTTGTGTACAACGGTCCAAAAGTAATGACCGTAAAAATAAATTAAAAGCAAACTCTGATTCAAGCTGCTGGCCGAATTTGTTTTATTCCAAGTGTATGGAGTCAAGTTATGAACGTTTTTTTAAATAGAATCGCAGAGATATACTCGTACCCTATTGTTAAAAGAAAACACTAAACTCTGTTTACAATTGGCGAAGTAATCGATTGCATACACACGAAAAGACCGACGATTTGAAAACCTCCCCTTTTTGCAGTCTGTTGAAATCGAAGGTTGACGATTGGACTCAATCTCGTAATATTTGGCGACGCGGACAACTCACGCGATAGTCGGCTTAGGCCACATAATATACTATGTACATGACCTATAAGTACAAAAGTTCCTTTTCTTCACAATACAGCATTTAGGTATATCGAACGTGCTTACTCTGTTTCCATTTCTTTCGCATAATTTGCATTCACTCGCACGCAACCCGGCCCGTATAAAAGTTATAGCTAGAGATGCAAGTGTACAGGACACGTGCAGCGTTGCGCCTGAAGTGTGCAGTGCTCCGGGCTTACCTCGGCATGGAAACTAGGACAGGGAACTAAGTATTAAGGGGAATTGACAACAAGAACTTTTTAAAAGATGCTCTGAAAAAAATATGCTTATAGGTTTAAGTCTCAAAATCATACTATAAAAAATTATATGTTATCAGTTTTTGCCCCGCTTTTGGGTTAGTTGGTGTCCGGAATTCGTCAATTCAAGTCCACAAAAGGACAAAATCACTCGAAATCATTAATTACAGGGTTCAAAAGCAAGTTCTCCAAGGAGATTCTAAAACTCAAAAGAGAGAAGACTTGCGCAGTGACTAGGATCCTAACTGGCCACTGCAAATTGAACAGACATTTGTTTCTAATGGGTTTGAAACAAGAAGCGACATGCAGGTTCTGTCAAGAAACAGAGGAGACAGCTATGCACATCCTCTGTTCTTGCGGAACACTAATGCGTAATAGAAGTATCTACCTAGGGCGACATATCATGGGCCCACAAGAGATACAACTCCTCACTGCCCAAAGCATCTGGAAATTCCTAGACGCAACGGGCCTTTGCGGTGAACTCTAAACTAAGGGCTGTCACAAAAGATCAGCAATGGTCGAAGTGGCTCACAAGGCCCATCTCAACCCCCCCAATAATAATAATAATAGAGATGCAAGCCTGTACACGTGCAGCGTGGCGCGTGAAGTGTGCAGTGCTCCGGGCTTACCTCGGCATGGAAACTAGGACAGGGAACTAAGTATTAAGGGGGATTGACAACGAGAACTTTTTAAAAGATGCTCTGAAAAAAATATGCACATAGATTTAAGTCTCAAAATCATACTATAAAAAATTATATGTTATCAGTTTTTGCCCCGCTTTTGGGTTAGTTGGTGTCCGGAATGACGACATTTTGTTTGTAACTGCGTTACGTAGCACTAGCTGTAACGTAAAGAAGATATGTAGCGTTTAAGCTTCTTAGATATTAGCTCAAAGTTCATTTATTTTCTTATAAAAATAGGGTAAGTCGCCCATTACTGGCCACCATCTGGTAACTGGCCACTTTGTAATTATATGTGTAAAGCAAGAGATAATATGCTGATATTTTTGCGATTAAACTAGAATACCTAAATCCTGTATTATTACCCGGAGTAGGTACTGTGTAGTATCTTTACTAACAGAGTTAGTAAATGAAGATGGATGGTAAATAAATGACTGCCAGTTATTGACGATTTACCTGGTGTATGCTTTTGGAACAAACCTAAAAAGCATGATTTTTGACGGAACACCTATATACAGTTCCAGTTGCCAATTTTCTTCCTTCGTCGTATTTCCGATAAGTATATTATAACTTCTTTAAGTTTAAGATAAGACTGAATGATGTCTATTACTGAACCAGCGTAATCTCAGCGTCGATCCGAGTGACACCCTGTCTTCCAAGTACTTTATAAAAATACGACCCCCATAGCCTACCTTGATCATAAAAATATAGGACAATATTTAACCTTCATGTCGTCGACCAAACGTCAATATTCCCCGATCCACCGCACCCTTCTTGTTATCAACTTAAGGCCGCTTCTTTCAAAACTTCGCCGTGTAAAGCATGCATTTTATTCAAGTTCTCGAAGCTTCCGGATGCTGAGAAACCTTGATTGTTCCGGGGTGTTATTCTTTGCAACTGAGTATAAATCTCCATCATAATTTGATTCCTTGCCTCAAAGGATGTGTTAGGAAAGAAATATCAAACTGAACTGGGCGGTGTTCCATCGGGCGAGCCGATATGTTGAACTCCAATTTCCAACAGTTTCTATGAGCCTGGGTTTCTAAATACATTGGAGACCGATGTTGAATACCGCGTTATTGAGAATAATAATATGGCTGGAAAGAGATCACAAAGTATTATACGGAGCCTTGAACATATTTCCAACAATCGATTGCGGTGGTTAGAAATTGTTGTAAGTATCTTATAAAGGAAAATATTAGGGAATATTGAAATGCGGTAAGTGATGATGATAATGAGTTTGTTACCAATTTTGTTTGTTTATTTTTTCCTCTGTCAGGTTAATGCGAGCTACATACTCACAGCTCTTAAATTTGGAAGTTGAAGGGGCAATGACCTGCCCACATCGATGATGATGCGTGTTCAAGAGTGGAGACCGTGTTTGACCGTGATTACTGAGGTGTCATCACTGTTACCATGTCAGCCGAATCACGTTCGCTGAGGGGACTTTCCCAAACATTTCCACTACCTGCAACAGCGGGTTCCCCCGCCGGCCGTTTATCGGGTTTTCGGGCGGCAAGCCTCTTTCTTGTTCTTTGATTTACTAAGTTTTACGAGATAAGTAGGTGGAGGGGGTATAAAGCAGTCGCTATTGCTGTCTTCAAACATTTCATACATAATAATAATATGTAACACTACTCGACTACAGATGGCGCTTTCTTGTACCATATCATCCGTTAGATGTCGCTGTTCAAATCTAAAACGTGCTAGAGGTTTTCTTTCGTAGATTATAAAGTCATAGGCAGTATTTCCCGACATTTTTGTAAGCAAAGCCACGGGTAAGAGCTCGTAGTATAAAAAGTCCTTGGAAAGTGGACGGTCTAAAAACGAGCGAACAATGTGGTCGTATTAAAGTCATACGGCGTCCCGCGCTTCCTCGCGCCTAGGGCTAAATGGAAATAAAACACACGGGTTTATTTAGAATAGTAGTTTATATTAAGAAATATGAGAATTGTTAGGATAGTTAAAGAGTTTTTTGTTGACGTTGGGGACGTGGGCCGGTACCAACACGACCAACTCTAGCGGGACTTACACTTTTCGAACTCAATATTTTCTAAACATTCCCTCAAATCTAAAAATTGGTAATAGCATATACATAATGTTTTTAACAGCTATCTTATGATATCTAAGTTAATGTTGTAATGCAAAAAAAGCTTTAGATACAAGCACTCGAAAAAAAAAGATTTAATTTTTCTACTTTGCCGGCATGTAATAAATGTATAACTACCAAATTACAGCTTCGTAGTACCAAGGGTCCCTGAGTTAAACTACGGACAGACAGACAGATGGACATGGCAAAACTATAAGGGTCCATCTTCACTATGGAACCTTAAAAACCACCTAAAATGTTACCAGCGTGAGTAATGTAATGTCATGTTGTTATTGACAAAATATGTATTTATTCCCACCATTTGTACATTTTTAATGAGCAATAAAATTTAAATCAGTAAAGAATAACTAGATTATCCAATTGCTACTTTAACTCAAATCAAAGCGCCGTCTTTCCGATGTAACACGAGACCGCAATGTCCCTAGACTACACAATATCGCATATATCAAACTGAATATAAAGTCATCCAGCGGTAAACGAATTTTAAGGACTTCAGGACCGTCCTCCAAATCCTCGAGACTATTCCAATAACGCTTTGGGGAGTGCCTAGCCTTTGTCTTCGGTCAACCAACTCAGGAGGAAGCCTGCAACTCTTTGTAAATAATAACGATGCAAATATCCAAACTTTTACCCAAGTAAGTAGTCTGGGATGTTATTCTCTTTTGTTCGGTTTCAATATTTAAACTGCGAAAAGATATAGTTGGGTACTTTAATAATTCCATTTACAATATCTGATTTGACGACGCGCTGGCCTAGTCGGTAGTGACCCTGCCGACGAAGCTAGCGGTCCTGGGTTCAAATCCCGGTAAAGTCAGATATTTGTGTGATGAGCACGAATATTCGTGTCATGGATGTTTTCTATGTATTTAAGTGTATAATTCTATACATATAAGTATTTATATCGTTGTACCCATAGCACAAGCCTAGAGCTTAGTTTGGGCTTAGGTTAATTGGTGTGACATGGTCCCCTGATATATGATGATTTATATATTTTATTTCTCTGTGCACACCCGAACATACCAAATCTAATCCGTGGATGGTTTGTGTATTTAAACAAGTTACAAACGTACAAACAACAAACGATGACCTGTCCAAGCTATCGCTATCGCTATCGTTAAATCGCGAAAAACTGTTTACCTTATAAACACATCCATACATTAAATCACGCCTGTTTCCCAGAGGGGTAGGCAGAGATCAATTCTTTCCTCTTACTACGATCCTGACAAATGTCTTTCGCTTCTTCTCCATTCATACATCGAGTCATGCACGCACGTCGGTTTCGGGTACCTACTTAAGATTCGGCCCTTTTCCAGTATTTCTCCGATTTTATTCAAAAAAGTACGCCTAGGGCGGCCCCTCCCGACTCTTCCACTCACTTTCGATCTGTATATATCTTTCGTCCATCTTCTTTCTCCTTTCCAAATGGCCGAACCATCGAAGCATGCCCTTTTCAATCTTAGTCACTACATGTACCTTATATTATACCTGTTTTACCTTGATTTATGTTTTATTAAACCTTTAGTAATAGAAGATGTTTGCCTCGTCGCGAATGTTAATCTTATAATGTTTTAAGTATTTGGCTATTCTTGAAGCGTGTATTCATCTTTTCAGGGCTTTGGGGATTTAATCCAGTGTAATCCGTACACGATGAATGCCAATGTTAGCACGTTTTAAAATGAATTAAAAGGAGCGTGTTTGTTGTTTTTTATTTAATCATGGATGTTTTCAATGCATTTAAATATATATTTATATTCATTTATTCTTGCTTGTAACATTTGTAACCGTAGTATTTACTAGCTTCGTCCGTCCACGTATAATTCTTCCATCGTTGATCCTTCGGGAACTTTTACGGGATGAAAACCAGCCTATGTGTTAATCCAGGGTATAAGCTATCTCCATTTAAAATTTCATCTTAATCCGCCCAACCAGCGTGAAGGTGTAACAGACAAACACACAAACTTTCGAATTTGTAATATTTAAGTAGGATATCAAATGTCAAATGTTGTCTAAAACCAATAGTACAAGTCTAGAGCTTAGTACGAGACTAGGTAGATTTGTGAAAAATTTACCGGATTTTTAATTGTTATCCATATTAGTCTGAAATTGAAAGCGAAGTCAAGATTTAGGAAAAATTACTTTACCTTCACAGTAAATATTTTGTAACTTTGTTCCAATTGATCCCTTTTGCTTTTACAGTCTTACAGGTCAAACATGTCATAAACGCCACATTTCAGAAAACTGATAATATCTAAGGGCTGTATTAATAAACTCATCTTGGCTGTGATGCCCGTCACAAGATACGCCAAAGTAAACGTCAAACCGTAGAACACTGTCATTTTGACACATCTCGAGCATTAGAGTTGAGATTAATTTATTAATACGGCCCTAAGATGTGAATTGCACTAAGCCTTGCTTTAAGTAGGTTTAGGAGAAAGGACGGAGCAGGAAAAACTCCTCAGATTTTCCTTTAGTAAAAATCGTGTTTTATCCCAATTAAGTTGGCTAAAACCTTAAGGTTGATATTAATATACATTAACGTTTCATTATTTTAATCCCGCTTGTAATAACTTATGGGATTGACGTAATTAATTTAACTTTACGATTCTTCGTGGAGAAAATTTAATTAAAACTTTTTAGCCACCACCAGTAGTTTAGTGTTTATATCTTATATCATACAGACTGACAGACTGTTACTTATCTTTAAGCAGTTTTTTTTAAAGTAAACTTGTTAATATCATGTCACAAAGGTGATCTACTATCACTTAACTAAGTAATAACGAATTGTGTCGTACTTTAAGTATAAATACGGCTGCGTGATGATTTACAAAAAAACTAATTTACTAATTTTAATTAGTCATAAAACTGATTGCATAATTTTGATAAATACAATAATCAGTTAAAAATATACAGATAAACTGCGTAGCAACAAAACACCTAATGATAGAGAATCAATAATCCGTAGTTGCATAATGTACAAATAGTATAATATTCAATTAAACACGGAGAGCATAAAGTTTAAAAAAATATAAGAAACGTATGATAAAGTCGACTGAGCTCCGCTGTGCGGAGCTACTATTTCGCTTAAAGGATAGGCGCTTGGCCCCTTAACGCAACTCTAAACATAATCACTTATCTCCCTACCCATCTATTAAGGTGAGATTGACCTTATTTAGCACATTGGCTTATAGTAGCTTTATTTATATTATCATAATTCGTTTGATACGAAATATGTAGGTTACATGTTATTATATCACCTGTGGGCCTATTGCCTAACGCACTCGCAATCGCAATCGACTTCAAAGTGGCTAAATTGTTTTCATTTTGTATGCAGACAAGCCTTCGATTTTCAAAATGAAAACGATTGCGATTGCGAGTGCGTTAGGCACTAGCTACTCAAGTCATTATTGTTAATGTTTTTATTCTTTAAACTAATTACACTTAACCCTTTTATTCGCAAAATTGGCGATTGACGTGTGTTCTGTTCAAACCTCATTTGTTTCATAAAGAGCATAAAAATTAGTTACAAAAAAATATAAAAAGTGAACCTTTAACTTGTTGAACCGGCTCAACATTGTTAAATGGCATAATTCGATATGAATTCTATAAGTACAAATGTTATTATGATTGAGTGTTAGGTATATCATTTGACCGCTATGCTACAAAAAATATACATTTTGCTGTGGGAAATTTATTTTTCATTCCGTAGGTAGTTAAATAACCTTTTTAGATTGATTAAGGCGCGCCCGATATTTACAAAACCGCATGCATCACTTCAATCTGGGGTTTTATTCTCTCAAAAACAACGGACGGTCGGACGAACGAGCGAAATCGCAGCGGCGAGTTAAAGTAGTCCCGTCGGAGCGAACAAAACACATTATAGCACGTGGATTTTAAATTAAGCAGCCTTATATGTTCGATCCATCGGCATAAACCATGCTGCTATATTGAAAATGCACGCGTTAAAATATGTTTTGTTCGCACTGACGAGACTACTTAAACACGCCGCTTGGACATTCACTCATTCGTCCGTCCGACCGTCGTTGTTAAGAGAATCACTACTCTGGGTGGACAAATTTAGCACCATGGTTTCTGCCGATGGATCGAACGTATAAGGCTGATTAATTGAAAATGCACACGCTAAAATGTGATTTGCTCGCTCTGACTTGACTGCGATTTCGCACGTTCGTCCGACCGTCCGTTGTTTTTGAGAGAATAACACCCCTGGTGTTTACACTCATCACATCATGTAATACGGCATCCGCATGGGCTAACCAATCCGCTATAAAGCCCACCTGTTGGCGTATAAAACTGAATGGGTTCACTTTACGAGCTCTCAGCTTATTTCCAGTTAGGTCATATCATTGGCAGTAAACATTTGCCCTTAGAACTTTCTTTATAATTAACTGGCTTTCATCCGCAAAGAAGTTGTATTTTGTTGGAGCAAGAAAGTCCTATTTCTAGACCATTGTCTTGCCATTCGGGCAAGTATTCGAGATTGGATCAAGATCGTGTAAATACATAATTACTACTAGTGAGGTACCTAAGTACGACGATGAGCGTAGCGAGTATAAGAGGTCACTTGAACTCTACTTGTACCTCTATAAGTTGTATAAGACATGGTTAAGTTCAATATTAACTCTTATACGCGACAAGCCTCTGCCCGCGACTTCGTCCGCGTAGATTTTGACTATCGTTATTCCCTCGGGACCTTTTAAAAGGTCACGGCCCACCTAGTATGAAAACCATACCCAGGGTGTACAGAAATGCAATAGGGCGGGAATTAAAGATAAATATGTATACTTTATAATGGTATATGTCGCATTAGTAATTATAAAAGAAGAAACAATAAAGACGTAACACAGATCGGTTACACGCTACACAACTACTAAGTCTTTCCATATCAAAAAAATTCAAATCCAAAAGCAAAATCTCCAGTAAACACGCCAAATTAATCAAATCGAACACACAGATCACAACGAAAACCTACGAAGACTGAACTACCCTCATTAAGTAGGGATTTCATATAACTACCCAATCAAAGATATATTAATAGCCAATCTTCTTAGCACTGTTACATAATTACCTCCATGGTTTTTTTTTAAACTATTTACTTAAAATAAAGTGTGGGTTAGAACTGCATAATTTACCAACAATTTGGTTCATGTACGCAAACATTTTTTGACCGGGTAGGATTATGGGCCATGACCTTTCCGGGATGAACGTAGCCTATGTAATAAGCTATCTCCATTCCAAATTTCATCCAAATTCGTCCAGCCGTTGCAGCGTTTATAATATTAACTTGTAGAATAATAATTATAAAATGTATAAAACATGAAGTAGGTTTTTTTTTTTAATTAAAGTTTGCCCTTTGTTTTAGTTGTTCCCTATTAAGTTATTCCAGTTTACGATGCTGTGAGTTTTTTTTCGTACCCTTTGTTTCGTGCCTTTATGACATCGAGTCAGGGATCATTGGGTAGGTATTCAAAAATAACTATAGTTTCTTTTTTGATTGAGGGGACCGTTGAGGAGATATTTAACTATAGTCTATACTTTTAGGCATTTAAAAAAGTGTAAACAAAACAACCACGTGATATAGTTCGTCAGCCAATAGAAGTAGACAGTGTTCTGCTTCTATTGGCTGCCGTCAAAGTCGTCGTACGTCAAAGCTCGATAAAACAGTTTTGATTGGTTGTTTAACAAAGTCACGTGATTTGGAATGTTTACATTTTTTTAAATACCTAAAAGTATAGACTATAGAAAAGTGTAATTTTCGCTAGAGCTACGTGCTTAAAGGATGTCATCGCGTGCTTTCAGCTACTATAATATAGGATTCTAATTTGCAAGCATGCCGTCGTATGCTTTAGCAACCATTCTCGTAAGCATCCGGTGTCATGCGTAAACAACAGTTCTCGTACGTTAACGTTAGTACCTAAGCGTCTTTCAGCACGTGAAATGGGTCGCTACTCTTATACGCATTTAATACTGAAGCTGAAAGGTAAATTGATTCGGACGCCTTTTCATATAAATATAGTGTGTATATATAGGACAAATATGATTAGTACTGTGGATTTTATGACTCATTTGGAAAGTGTGCTCGATAAGGTAAGCGAATACGATGAAGACTGCGTTATAGTCGGCGATATGAATTTAGATTGCTTAGATAGTAGTACCTCAAGCTGCTTATTTGATTTATTACAAGCGTACAACTTCACATGCAGAGTGGATTTCCCTACTAGGATAACCAGTCATTCGTCGACGTGTCTAGATCACGTGTATACGAATTGCCATGCCTGCCTGACGCGTGTGTCTCCTGTGACCACGAACGTCAGCGACCACCTCGGGGTGCGTTGCGAGGTGGAGCGCTGCGGGCGCGCACCGCCCGCGCCGGTGCGGCGCGCGCGCGCCTACACCCGAGCCAACCGGCTAGACTTTGTTAACGCTGTTCACAGTATTGACTGGGAAGAACTTTGGAGTCGCCGGGGCCGTACTGCAGCACAGATGGCGGTTTCCATAATAAACTGTATTAGTAATAAGTATGACATTTGCTTTCCATTCAAATATATATATAATCGTAGGGATAATTCTTGGATATCGGATGACATCATTAATCACAAATTGTTTTTATTTGACATTATTAAATTAGGCTACCAATTTCCAAATAATGATAGTATTAAAAATATAATTGACATTTCCCACAAAAAATATAATGACATTATTAAACTGACTAAATACGACCACTATTCACAAATAATAGAGAATAGTCAAAATGTCTGCAAATCGATGTGGCAAATAGTAAATAAGGAGCGAGGTCAATCTTCAAGACGTAACTTAGATTTCACAGACGTCGTTGTCGACTCGAAGGGGACCCCCTTTTACTCCAAGCTGGACGCAGCCAGCGCGATGAATGATCGGTTTGTTCGTGCGGCGGCAGCGTGCGGCGCGCCGCGCGCCGACCTGCCGCGGGTGCGAGCGGCACTGAGCGCCGCCCGCGCGCCAGCCGACCGCAGCCTCCGCTTGCGACCGTTCACTGCAGCCGAGGTCTTTCTGACCATCACTAGAAGCATTCCACACAAACCGACCAAAGATCTATACGATGTGTCCATGGAGCTTCTAAATCTTGCCGCTGCCCCACTGTCAACGGTGTTCGCAGATCTGTATAATCGGTGTATCTACGAAGGGGTTTACCCCGCTGCCTTGAAAACGAGCAAGATCTCACCTATTTTTAAAGGTAAGGGCAATAGAGAAGACATCGATAGCTACAGACCTGTCTCCATCATACCTGCAGTGGCAAAAGTATTGGAAAATGGCATTAGTTCGCGATTGACTGAATTCTTAACGGCTACAAATGCTCTGTCCGCGCGGCAATACGCTTACCGAGCGGGCCGCTCGACGAGCGCGATGACGCGGGAGCTGGTACGCAGGGTGGTGGACGCCCGCGAACGATCGTTGCAGGTGGCTGTTCTGTGCTGCGATCTGTCAAAAGCCTTTGACGTCGCCGATCATAGTGTGCTCGCGATTAAACTGCGCCACTACGGGATTGTCGGTAAGGCCCACGCACTTGTAACCGACGCTCTGCACGGCAGATCACAGGTGGTGGTGAGTGATGGAGGAAAAGTGAGATCAGCACCAATGTCCACTGCTATGGGCGTCGCACAGGGATCTTCGGTATCTAATATACTTTTCTCGTTGCTCCTCAATGACCTACCAGAAGCGATATCGGCGGGAGAGGTATATATGTATGCCGATGATGTTGCCGCGGTGGTTAGCGCCCCCGATATCGACAAGCTCGAGCGATGCCTCAATGAGGTAGCTATGCAGGTGTCGGAATATTTTCGGATTAACGGCCTGGTGCTCAACCTCAAAAAAACCCACTTCCTCCATTTTCATCTCGGGGGCAGGGTACCAAGGGGACTTGATGTTCTCGTGGACGGTACTAAGATAGAACAGACACAGAGTACCACATTCCTGGGCTTTGAGCTAGACAGAGGCCTTCAGTGGAAAGAGCACACCGCTAAAGTGTCAAATAAGCTAGGTAGCGCCTGCTTTGCACTACGACGCTTAGCGAGAGTGGTATCCAGAGATGTGGTACGCTCGTGCTACTTCGCAACCGTGCACTCGCTCTTACAATACGGCGTGGAGCTGTGGGGGCGCGCTGCCGACTGGGAGCGCGTCTTCCGTATGCAAAAAAGAGCTGTACGAGCGATTGCGCAGGTAAACCAGGATACGTCCGCGAGACCGCATTTCAAGTCCCTCCAGATACTCACGCTACCTTGTATACTGATACTGCAGGTAGCCATGTACGTGCGCTGCCACCTTGATGAGTACATGACAGGGGCTGACGTCCACGGTCGCAACCTGCGTAATGCTCACAAGCTTGTGGGAGTTAAGCACAGACTGGCGAAGTCAGCAAAACTGACCCACGTCATGGGCCCTGCGGTCTACAACCGTTTGCCATCACGCGTCACGGATGCACCGTCATTAACCGCCTTCAAATCACGGCTCAAACACTGGCTTGTTGAGCACACTTTCTATACTTATGATGATTTTTTACTATGTACCAAATAGGTACTATTAAATGTTAATTTATTTCCTTCTTTGACATGTAATATGAATTATTATGAATAAAATGAATATGAATATGAATATGAATATAAAACAATGATTTTCCATATAAATGCGATTCGATGCTGATAGATCCACCCCAATGCATAGATATATATGCAGCTGCTTCCACACCCCGCCACTAGATGCCGCCACGCTTCCGTCGCCCAAAGTCGTGACTAGCCCCAAAGGGAATAAATAGCTCCACAGCTAAATTAGTTCGTCTTTACGACTCGGTTTATGGAACTTCATTGAACTCTTTGCAAGCGCTAGGTGTAGGTGTTTTATCACCGCACTCCGTACTTTATTGTGATAAGCTGAGGGTATGTAAAATATAAAACATGTTAATAGAACCGGGTTTCGCATAAGAAATACAAGAATTGCTGTTTTCTAATATTTAGTGGTGAGATATTTTAAGCGGAGTACACACTCGTACCATTCTGCCGTCTTAAGCAGAAACGCAGTAACTAAGATAAAGCTCCTATTGTAATATCATCCTTATTATTAACGACATAGAATTGAATTTAATATGGTGATTGAATTTAAGATACTGCTTAATGGTTTAGGAGGGCAGCATTTCTGTGTACAGTCCGTGGACACATACTCGTAGAATAGGACACGGTACAAGTACGCTTCGGTTATTGTCAGATACACGCGAATATGACATCTATCTTCTGATATCCATAAACTTCTACAGCTATTATAAAAAGTTAAGTCGATGTTAAAAATCAATGCAAAAACCTTACCCATTGCATTACACTCATTGATGTATTTGTTGACATGGTTTCTAAACTGTATGTAGCTTTGTATGGATGTGTAATTTATATAGATGTGCACTGTGCAAAATTTCTGTTTGTTTATGTAAATTTCTGTTTGATTATTTGGTCGACTGGTAGAGAATGCCCTTAGGGATTAGGTCCGCCATTTGTACTTATTTCTGTGCAATAAAGATTAAATAAATAAATAAATAAACATATTAGTCGCATAGCACAGACGTATCATGAATCATGACCATTTAGTTTGGACGTGTAAATAAATGTGATAATGTAACACGTCGTATCTTAGGTATACGTCGCGATCCGTGCTTCATCTCGTATCTCAGAAACCTCACATGTCGTATCGGATACGCGTGTCGTGATCAGTATACTTAATGGATATGTTTTTGATTTTGATACTATATCACGATACGCCCGTGATCGAGCCGGTTTTCCCCGATCAAAGAGATACGAGGATCGTAAAAAAAACAAACTATAGAAAGTTTTATCAATACGGTCTCACGATACGATAAGGGTTATTAATTCAAGTATCGACGGGTTTTTTTACAAGATACTGTTAGTGCTACATTATGGTTAAAGTGAGCGTCCATACTTAGGATACGCGTACTCTATACGATACGCTTGATCGTGATACGGGGACGATACGTGGTGGTAGAGTGAACCCAGCTACATGTTTGTCCATAGAGCACAAACCTTTGTGCCCGTCATTATAGTCGTTAGTCATAACAGTAAACTGTTGAATTCATTTCAAAGTGAAATATTAATTAAGTAAGTTTAGAGCGTCTTCCACAGTTCAAAACGCATCAAAGTAATTTGTACCCAGGCATGTCACAGAAATGAAATATTGTTTGGCTTCCGGATCCCGCCTAATTATTATTTAACATCATTAAATTTTCTCCGAATTGGCGCGAACGCGGGAAGTTAGGGAAACCCTTTGGTGCCGGTCGCGGCACAACTGAGGCAAGTAGGTACGGTCAAACTCATAAGTAGCTGAACATTTTAGTACCTTGTCGCAGCTATTGTTATACTAAATTCAAACCACTCTCAGTTTAATTCGTTATTGTGACAAGGTAATAAAATGTGCAGCTACTTATGAGTTCGACGGTACATGTAAAATATGAGCGACTAATCTGTTAGAAGATCAATTGGTTTCCTAGTATGTCATTGTGTTGACATGTTTAAATAATATGATTAATATTATGTAGGTAGGTAAAAGTTAAAGCAAGGTGTGCTTGAGAGAGAAATGATAATTCCATACAAGGTCATTTCATCGTTACTTACTCTCAATTTACCGATTTTTATGTCTGAATAAGAATTACCTTTGATTTTATATCAGTATTGAAATCAGTACCTATTCTGGTATAGTCGGTTTTAGATGCACACTTTAATTTTTTCTAGTAAGTATAAATTTATTTCGCACAACAATAGTTTCACATTTGGTTTCACATTATGCAGAATTAACGAATGTTACCGACTGTCAATGGTTTTTAAATACTAACCTATACATAGACATTGGAATGCAAATGCAAAAAGAAACACACGCACTGTGCTAAAAAAGCGAGCACTTACCTTGGCTGTTTGGAATATTTGTCTTAGTCCTTTTGATTTTGTATGCAATTGAAAGGATTTTTAAGAAAAATATGGACATGGAAGGAAAGTGTTTTCATACGGTTTTTTTACTCCTAGGAGTAAAATGAGGCACTTTCCGACCTTGTGTTTCAATTGGAAAACCGTTCTTTCCGAGCATGTTTGAGAAAAAAGTATTAGTGAAACAAACGATACGGGCGCCTTTCCCGCTAAACAAGAGCATCACATGACAAATAGGTACGATAACAATATGGTTTAAGAAAATGTGCGAAGAGACCCGAACGATATGCAATAAATACAAGCAAACCGTCACGTGGAAACTTTCTGAAATCATAATACATATGTGGGTTCACAAAGGCGTGTTTTCAGGCAGGGAGGTGGTCAGCCGAGAAATGGCTGCCAAGTCGAGCGAGAGCACATACTTACGGCGCCGTGTGTGGAGGCGGCTTTATTCAACCACTTTTAATTTACCTTTGAACACGGTGATGTTATTAAAGCCCGACGCAAAAAGAGGGATGTTACAAGTTTGGCCGCTGTGTGTGTGTCTGGAGCACCGTAGCTCTTAAACGGTTTTTGTTTGTGTCGACACGATGGCCTAGTTGGTAGTGCCCTACGAAGCTAGGGGTGCTGGGTTCAAATCACGGTAAGAGCAGATATTTATTTATTTATTTATTTATTTATTCAATCAATTTGTAATTTACAGAGTGATCCATTGCATTACAAACTTAACCTAAAACTTTATTAAACATGTTTCTAAAATATTCTTATTTCTATACCATTCATTCCCTCTCAATCACTCTCTTGCATTCATCAACCACTTTTGAAATACGTGAGGCGAACACATCGCAGTGTGGTGCCGCGCCGAGAGTGGTGTTGAGTATGAGGAGTGCCCGCTGCAGCGGAGAGTTGCGGTAGGTTGCGGTGAGCGCGCGCGGCGGCGCCAGCAGTCGCGGCGCGCGCAGGCGGCGCCGCGAGTCGGGCACGAACAGCCGCACCACCGAGTCGACTAAGTCAATGCAGTCAACTTTATTGTGCATGACACCCAAAGTAAATTTCACTGTTGCCAGCGAACGACGCATCTCGAGCGAGTCGTATCCTAATTGACCTTGCAAGAATAAAGTCGGGTACTGCTGAGGAAAGTAGCTGTAGACCTTCTTGTATAAGTTCCTCAGAAACTTCTTTTGCACCTTCTCTAACATCATAGCATATTTCCGTTCATAAGGACTCCATACTTCCGCACTACTCTCTAAAACACTACGAACGAGGGCTGCATATAGAGAACGAAGGGCTATAGGTGTGAGAGACTGGGAATTGCGTAAGATAAACCCCAATCTCTGAGCACCCTTCTTCGCAACCTGAAGATGTTGCTCGCGGAATGTCAGATGGGAGTCAAAAACGACACCGAGATCTCGCACCAGCGACTGTCGCCGTACAGCGTCACCCCCGATATAATATGAATGATTTAACGGAACCGGCGAACGCGTAAAACTCATCATCTCGCATTTTTCTGAGTTGAAGAACAATTTATTAACTATACTCCATCTATAAATTGCGTTTGAATCACACTGCAGCGCCTCACAATCCTTGTCGCACCTTACCACCCTTATCAACTTAACGTCATCGGCAAATAGTAACACGATTGATTCTCGGACGACATCAGGCAGATCGTTAATTAAGATGTTAAATAACAAAGGTCCCAAATTTGAACCTTGCCTTATTCCAGACCGCGTCGGAAAAGACTTCGACTCATAGGGTCCATATTTGACAAACTGTCTTCGACCTCGCAAATAGCTGGAAAACAGTTTGAGGAGTCTCGGAGTGAAACCCATAAGACCCAGTTTCATTAGAAGCACGTCGTTGTCAACCCTATCAAATGCTTTTTGAAAATCCAGGTAAATTATATCTACCTGATGCCTTGTGTCCATTTCCCGAGACATGAAGTTGACAAGCGTTACTAAATTTGTAACTACCGATCGCTTAGGTAAGAAGGCATGCTGCGCGGTCGTGATGTGCGGCAAACACTGTGGTAAAACGTTAGAGTGTATTGCCATTTCAAACACTTTCGCTAGAGAACAGAGAATTGCGACTGGCCTGTAATTCTCCACCTTATCTTTCGTTCCCGTTTTAGGGATTGGAGTCACGCGTGATTGTTTCCAGCAAGTTGGGTACTCACCAGTAGCTAAAATGCAGTTAAATATAAAT
Source organism: Acleris laterana (assembly GCA_963966035.1). NCBI lineage: Eukaryota > Metazoa > Arthropoda > Insecta > Lepidoptera > Tortricidae > Acleris > Acleris laterana. Next base: position 10,172,551 of record OZ014453.1, read on the forward strand.
TTAATTGGTAGCAACAACGAATCCGAACATTCCTTAATAACGTAAGGTGGAATTGTGTCCGGTTCTGCAGCTGTATTTGGCCTGAGTCTTTTGATAGCTCGACGCACATCCTCCGCGCTAAAAGTATGTACGTCGATATATCTTCCACACATTGAATCGCCGCTAACGCTTGCCTCAGATGGCTCAAGAATTGGCTCGTCAGCTAAAAACACTGACTCAAAATGCGCCGCAAATGCGGCTGCAGTATCAGCTCCGTGGTATTCAATGTCATTGCGCTTTACTTTGTGCTCGATTCCCCCTCTAACACGCAAAGTATTAACGTAAAACCAAAACTTAGCTGGATTCTTAGATAGTTCTTTTGACACTTTTGTAACATATGCATCATGGGCAACTTTTATATCGTGTTTAATTTTACAACGTAACTGGGTGAAACCAATGCGCATGGATTCTTCACCCTTAGATTTCCACAAACGGTGAAGTCTAGCTTTCTCCTCAATGTCCCTTATAATTGCTTTAGTATAGAAAACCGGATAAACACTGCTACACGACTGCCTTCGTATCTTTTTAGGAATACAAGAATCAAAGTTATGGTACCTACATTATATTATTAAAAGTCATTACAGCTTCGTCTGGCGACTTAGTTGTATACAAAGATTCCCATTTCGCATTTTGTACCAAATAATACAAGGCCAAATAATCACCTTTACGGAAATCCCAATCTCTGCTGTGTTCTATATTTGACGGTTGTAAGAATATCGTTGGTTTAAGTAACTTGTAACTTACGCTTACAAATAGAGGTGGATGATGACCGTCAATAGCCACCACTTCTTCACCAGGTTCTGCACCTCGTACATGTACATCATCCTTCAACTCCAGACTTGCAAGCACTCCATCAAGGACTCTGCCATTCATATTCTTAATATTATTAAATTGAACTAGATTACATGAAGATAAAACACAGTTATAATACAGTAAACAATTATCACTGGCACTATGGTAGTTCAAATCACCCATAATTAGTAACTTATCAGTATCGTGTCTTGCACATACCTCTTCAACCTTAGTAAACCACTGAATGTACACGTCGTCAGATACTTTTGGAGGTACGTACACAACGCAGACATATATATACTGGTTCTCAATCAGAAACCGAGCCCAAAGATCTTCTCCGCTAGGTGTCTCGTACTGCTGCAGACGTTCCAGTTGAATAGGAGGGCGCGCAGCCAGCAGCACCCCACCACCGGCGCGCCCGCTGCTCCGGTCTCGCCGCAGCACCCTCCAGTCACCGACACAGAGCTCGGCGTCATTGACTGACTCATTGAGAAAGGTCTCCGTTAATGCTACAAGTTGAAGTTTGTCATCGACGAGTGATAAGTTCGTTCGTAATTGTAGCAATTTGGTTTTAAGGCCTCTTACATTTTGATACAATGCATATAGTGTGAACTTAGTGCTTTTCGAGCTGGTTGTTTTCACGAAAGTTGCGAAAATTTTGCTTCCATGGCTTTATGCAAATACCTTCTGCCCAATTTCCGGGGACTAATACCGATGCGGTGAACCTAGATGGTACTCCCAATTTAAACGAAGCATAATTGCCGCGTGCGTTCAATGGCTCCGCCGTGCAAGTTACCTCGGATCCACATATCTTTTCGAGATGGTTGATAACTTGAACACTGGTTGTACCTACTTTTATATAAAACACATGTAAGTAGGTACTGTATTCTTTCAGAGGCTTCTAGCCCAGTCCCGCTCACATTTGCTTTATGCGATGAGCGCGAATATTTGTTCCTGAGTCATGGATGTTTTCTAAGTATTTAAGTATATATTTCTCTATATAGTTAAGTATTTATATCGTTGTCTAGTACCCATAGTACAAGCCTAGAGCTTTATTTGGGACTAGGTCAATTGATGTGACATTGTCCCCTGATTTTTATCTATTTATTTATTCGAAAGCAGGTTTTCTGTCGGTGGTTCTTATAGTTAGTTAGCTTCTACTTAGTGGTGGTTTAAAATAAGTTCGGCCGTTTAAGTCATATCGGCTCTAAAAGAAGGGGTCACCATTGTATCGGGGGTTTTTATCTATAAAGCATCCGTCATTCTCGCACTTAGGTACATACTAGTCAGATAGTTACAGATGTTTTATCCATGCTTATCCACAATTCCACATCGATAAACACGACCTTGTATTACAAGCAGAATTTATTTTTCCAACATAACTAAGAAAATATTACACTTGTACTTTCGAGTTCATAAATATGAGTACACTTTAGTAATTTTAATCGCTGTGACAAATAATGTATAGCAGTTTAAACATGACTCAGTATTTAATATTAAGCTGAAAACTTTTTTAATTTCCAAATGTTTTATACTTTCCAAGAGTACTTTGACATTGAATAGGAATAATAATATCTATGTATTTGTAACGCGATAACATAAGTAAGCTATATATTGGTAAATTAAAAACATATTATTGTAATTTAGTTAAGCAGAGTAATTCCAGTTCCCTTATAGGGTTTACAGGATTTGTATAATAGTATTTAAGATGTTTGTATCTACAAAATAAGGCAGACAAGGTACTAAAGTGTACATATAGTTTTTAACTATACTGTACCTATTACAACTTACAAACGATAAACGGGTCCGAGTACCAAAGAACGATTTGAAAATCGAAAAGTTGGTCTACCTAAGCCTAATGCTAACTGTCTTATTTGTGTACGCTCGCCACGCTCGGCCATATAGAATACTGTACAATTTAGTGCTTTGTCACTTAAACGTTATTTTTTAAGCGCTGCACTAATCCGTCAAATGCGTGAAAGCTATTTTCTGCTGGAGCTGTTTAAAAATGTGTACGTTATTTTTATTGCTAGGTTATACGTAGGTCAGTTCAGGTTTAATTTATAAGAGATATCAAAAAACAAAGTAAATATTGCATTTATTAAGCATTGATATTATTGATTACGCAACCCTAAAAACTATCGAGTATTAGGTACTTTATCTATTTTTTTAAGTAATAAATAATATTAGTTGTATAGTAATAAATAACATGGCCGATCTATTAATATATAAAAAAAGAAGTGTAAAATAATGACATTATTTTGTGATTGAAAATACTTAATCTAAGGTGTTAGTATTATTAAACTAAATAAAACAAAAACAACCACAACAACAACTATTTTTAACCTGTTAGTCTTTTTACGGCCGCTTTTAGTCCCAAGGGAATGAGAACTACCATATTGTTAGCAATAGGATAACTATAAATACCTAGGTTTATATTTCATTCCACGCATCCGGAGTTTATCCCACATGTGACCATGGCCGCCTACACTTTTATTCTCATCTTAACTACTTAAAATAAAGTTCAAACCAGTAACTTACGAGGGTATGTGACAGTTGAGAATATCCAAGTAAGTACCTACTTTATGTCCGTTTTAGTAACGGCTTCTAGAATCCTTATAAGTCCTATTCCGTGCTGACCTAGCGTGCGTGGGCGGCTTTAAATAACCAAAGTGTTGCTCACTCGCGCGCCCCAGTGTGTCCAGCATTCGCCCGTCGACTGACACTTTATTTAGAGGTGGCTTTTAGTGTAAACCTTGCCACTTCAATTCAATAATATTCAATGATAAACCCCCTTGCAAAGAAAACGGACACTTTTAAAATTTTCAAGTACTTTTAATGTACAGTCACGAATCGGGATTGTTGAGCCACTTGCCATTGTTCGTAATTTAGCCGTGTATTCAATAAACGATGTCACCGACTGGCTGACAGCTATTCGATTTGCATTACACGGCCAAATTAGAAACAACAAACCCGGTTCCCAACTGTACTATAACTAAATAAGATTCCATGCTACAAAATAAAGAAAGTATTATTTACGATGAAAAATAATAATGTAATAGAGTTGAACGCTAAACTTTATGGTTGTGCAATGTGTCAGGATTGACTTCTTGTAAATAAGAAGTACTGTAATGTTGAAAATACGACGTGCCAATATGGTTTTACCGAGTGGAATACATACCCTGATCTTAAGTGCACTCTGAAACCTAAACACATTTGAATTAAAATGTCTTTTATCGGCTGTAGAGAAGTCTTTATAATTCGCCATTTTTACATAATTTAATTATTAGAAAATAAATATTTGTTAATAAAATGCTATAAGGGTGTGGGTAAAAGCAGATAAAAATGTTGTCATTTGTACAAATCATTATACTTTTTAGGTGAGCGGCCATTTTATAAAAGTTGTATGTACCTATATTTATTTCATGTTAAACTTAATATGAAAATAGTGATCAAGTGTAGGTATAAATCAATACAGAGACCTCACTTGATCTTTAAAACTACGTGATTACCGAGTAATCATGGTAAATTGGTTCGTTTGGTTTTGTTTACATCTTTTGCAAGTTCTATTGACGGCGACCTTAGGCTAACGCCTTGCATACTTAAACTACTTGGAAAAGTTAAGTGTCCGTTTTCTTTACAAGAGTATACAGTACTATTATGTATACATTCTGTGCCAAGGGGATGAACAGGGGCCGGCCCACTATCCCATTCAAGGGGTTTCGAATGGGTTTTTATAAGGATTTATTTAGAAAAGCCGTATCGCTTGAGAGCTGTTCGATTTGCTTTATAAGGGTTACCCTTAACAAATCCGTTTCGTGTAAGTCTTGCTCGATTTTGCTTTTGTAGCGCTATATTTTGAGTGAAACCGATATCCATATAACTTAAAAAAGCCGTTCGATTGGCTTTTTAAGCACTATTTATAAGGGTTACCCTTATAAAAAGCCGTTCTACTGGTTTTTTAAGCGCTATTTTTAAGGGTTACCCGTATATTTGGTTATGCAATAAGAGGAATATCAATTTACTACTGCTCTTTTGGTTTCCCTTATTTGAATGGCTAGTTTAACAAACAACTAAGTCGTATATTTCTTCCAAAGGGGTTATTATTTTAGCGGGATGTACTATTGGGCTTTTATCGGGGAATGGGTGGTCCGGTCCCTGGAGGTGAATAACAATCGCTATATTAGCACTTTTGCTTGCCTTTTGTCCGTGACATTAATCGATTTGAATAAAAATAATTAATTGCCGCGCATGGCCGGGCACGGGCACGGTTTTGTGATAAAATAAACAATGGATGCGGCCCATGAATAATTTATTATTTATATCATGTGTTTGTGTGCTTATCTGTAATTACTTGAAGTACCTTACAGTGATAGCCTGACTCTCCTCGTACGGAATTAATGAATTGTTGTTCAAGAACTATACGTATCCTAGGATATATTCTGCCCAGTTAGGCGTGTTAAAATTAAAATAATCATACAAATAAAAAATAATGAAAAAGATGTCATAAAAATTTAAAGAAACAGTTGAACTAAAATTTATTCTTATCTACAAATCAAGTCAAGTTAAAAATTAATAACAATCTATTAGATATATACAATACGGTTTTACCCAGTAAAATAATAGAGGGCCTGATGTGTTGTGTTGCCTGTACTCCTACTCGAAAATATCGCATCTCCCATAAGTTTTGAAAAAAATCAACAAATGTAATATTTATAACATACATACATTAAATCACGCCTGTTTCCCAAAAGAATAGGCAGGCAGAGACCACTTCTTTCCACCTGCTACGATCCTAACAAATCTCTTTCGCTTCTTCCACATTCATACATCGAGTCATAGGTAAAGTCACTAAGTGGTCAGCCAGATACCAGTAGTCGACCTTATAATAAGTGCGAAGAGTGGGAAATATATCTTTCATACTCTTCCCACTCATGCAAAAATCGAGCAAGACGTACACGAATCAGATTTGGTAAGGGTAACCCTTATAAATAGCACTTTAAAAAGCAAATCGAACGGATTTCAAGCGATACGGCTTTTCTAAATAAATCCTAGGCTTGGGCCGACTACAGATATCTGGCTGACCAATGGTGACTTTACCCTATTTATTGTTATCAAGAATAAAAGTAAGTTCTTAGCGTAGAAAGTCCTATTTCTTATATTTAAGGTAGTGTGCTATCCTCGTGGCATTCGTTTTCTCCACCCTGAGTTCTGGGCCCGGTAAGATCTCTGTTAATTAAGATTGCTCGTGCAACAAAGGTCATGTTGGCTCAGCCAATTAACTGAAGTTTAATTGAAGACTGAAATGGAAATGATAATTGAATTTACCTGAAAATGTAGCACTTGGGTCTAGTACAGACTAATTAAATTCAAGCGTCCTGCGGTTTTAATTTCCGGAAGGAAAACGAAATTTTGCCGAAACAGAATCGAAAGATAAATGAGGGATGGCATGTATACGCAATCGGATGCACATTTCTATTAAATTGTTGTAGGATAAATATGACATTTAAATAAGCAAATAATCGGTATTATGTTACTAATAAAGTATATAACAAAAAAATACAAACATTCTTTATTGAACACCACATAGAGATGTAAGTACAGATGTAGTGAATAATCCTTACCCAACGTTTTTTGTCGTATAAGTTCGCATTTATCTAGCTTTCTCAATTAGCTTTAGTACCCATCAATAAGCCAACTGAGAAAGCAAGATAAATACGAAGTTATCCGACCAAAAATGATGGGAAAGGATTATTTACTACATCTGTAACGTTCATACCAATTTACTTGTCTTATCTAGTAAACACTTTTATTACCTTAAAATGCCCCCTTTTCGCCTAAAATAACAATTTTGTCATTAAAAAACCTTCCATGACGGAAAATGATGTGAAAAATGTGGTCTCGAGTTGTTTTATTCAGCCGAGAATGGCCGTTTTAGTAAAAAATGATGCATTTTGTTTACTATATAAGACAAGTCAATTGGTATGGAGTATATTGAATAATCCGTTCCTATTGTTTTGTGTCAGATAAGTTCAATTTATCTAGCTATCTCAGTTGCCTATTGATGGGTACGGAAGCTTATTGAGAAAGCAAGATAAATACGAACTTATCCGACAAAAAACGATGGGAAAGGATCTGGGGGGTTATTATGACATGGGTTTTCAGTTCATTTTACGTCGAGCGTAAAGGACAGAGCTATAGAAACTATATAGCTCCGTCCTGTTCTCTCAGCATAAACAGAATGGCATAGCTATGTCATAATAACCCCTCTTTACAAATATGTTACAAAATTAGTTAACCGACAGGTATGGTATAATGTACTCGTAAATTTTTTATGTACAAAAGAAACAATGCTAGCGGAAAAATACAATAAACCTAAAAAAGAAAGAGGTACCTACACGGGCGAATTTATCTCTTTCAAGGATCTGTTTCACCAGCAGTAATAAAAAGTAACAGTGTTTCTATGTTAGAGACGTATTTATTCCGTTTTCTCCTTGAATGGAAATCATCACGACAAACTGCACAGTGGATGATCAATGACACGTGTGGAAAAAACTGTGATGTACAAACAAAGTATTACGCAAATGTCAAGATGTCAACGTGGGACAGTGCAACCACTCGCAGACAATGTTACACGAAATAGGGTAATGGTATCTGTGGTTATGTAGTACGAGATACATGATAACGAATTAAATTTTATTGTATTCTGTCCGAGTCTATTATAATAATGTAGAAGTTTTATTTGAGTTGATTTTTAATATGATACCCTTGTAACATTTAGTTTGCACAAGATGTTCACCACTTGTTATTTGTTTCACTATTGAAAAATAATTTTGTTTCACTATCAATAGTTTCAGAATCAGTACCCTATACATCTTTTGTGACCCATCATGGACAATTTGAGTTTTTAAGAGCACCTTTTGGTCTGTCAGTATCGCCAAAGTATTTTATGCGGTTCATGACTATAATATTTAAGGAGTTGATACAAGAAGGTATTGTCATGATATTCATTGATGACATTATTATTCCAGCACAAACTGAACAAGAAGCTTTGACCAGACTACGACGAGTGTTAGAGGCTGCAGCGGAGTATGGGCTCGAAATTAACTGGAAGAAGGCCAGATTGATATGCCACGAGATCGAGTACTTAGGCCACATTGTCAAAGATGGAAAAGTGAGACCAAGCCCGGATAAGATTGAAATGGTAGCGCGGTACCCAGAACCTACAAATGTTAAACAGGTCCAAAGCTTTGTCGGATTGACATCGTATTTCAGGAAGTATATAAAAGATTATGCTAAGATTGCGCAACCATTAACAGATTTAATGAAGAAAGATGTAACATTTAAATTTGGTTTAGAACAAAAAGAGTCATTTAATATTTTGAAACAAAAGTTGACGGCGTCAACGACGCGCTGGCCTAGTGGGTAGTGACCCTGCCTACGAAGCTAGTGGTCCTGGGTTCGAATCCCGGTAAAGGCAGACATTTGTGTGATGAGCGCGAATATTTGATCCTGAGTCATGGATGTTTTCTATGTATTTAAGTATATATTTCTCTATATAAGTATTTATATCGTTGTCTAGTACCCGTAGTACAAGCTTAGAGCTTAGTTTGGGACTAGGTCAATTGGTGTGAGATTGTCCCCTAATATTTATTTATTTATTTTATTTCATTAAAATTTAATTTTCGTATCTATTTCTGACTTTATTTACGGATGCAGACGATTTCTTCATAACAGTGAATTTAGAAAATCGGTCATCTAGTGGCGATACGTCTACAAATATAACATAAGCAAATAAGTAAATATTTAAGTAATATATTCAATTCTATAATTTTATATCGTATCGTTAGCACGTAAACTTATTAATCCAAATCATTATTAAACATGTATTATTATTATAGTACAGTGTGCTTAGGAAATATTGTTAGGTCTTTTGGAAAATGCTTTTGTTTAACTTAGCTTTAACTTATTGTAATTTAATTTCAATTATGCATTGTAGTTATGCGCTAATTAAGCAACAGTAAGTTCCTGCAAGTTGCAATTATACTGCATTAAGCACGTCTTAAAATGATCATAAGCACAGTTTTTTCGTAAAACCTACCGAAGCATCTTACCCTTTTGACAATAAATCCTACTTTAATGAAGTCGTTTTAAAAACTCTTTAATTAGCACCCTTGGGGCGATAAATTCATTATTTCGTTTTAAACCTTTGTCCCCCAAGGACGGCCACACGCACCTGCGTGCAATTAATGAATATTTATTCTTAAACATTAAGCTAATTATTTAACGCATGGCAACGTCAGGTTACAAATTACCATACGAAGTCAGAACGATGTTATTTGGTGATGATGGTGGCAGGACCTTGGTAGATCCAGGATCCTTACCTACAACAGTTGCTGACCTGCTGCAGAACACCATAATGATTATTATTTTTGCTGAATGAATCAGTAATTAAAAGGGATAATTTTACTTAACTCTTAATCTTAGATATACATTCACAGTGCAATTTCAACAATAAGGGTAAACAAATGGAAAAGTATAAACCGCTGGTGCAATAAATTCAACTTTTCGCACGATATACAGCTACGAAACGTATCACTTTTTGAGCACCTGTATTCTTAGGGTTCGCAAAGAATTTTCAAAGATTTGCAAAAGACCACAGGACACAGAACCCACCAGGAACTGTGCACTCGGATTTTTTCGTGATATAATAATGCATGTAGAAGTGTTCGGAAAAACGGGGTTCGAGAGTTTGTGGCAGCATCCGACGTGGCCTAGCATGTTCACCTCTACCTCTATCACTTTAACGCCAGGGACAAATTTATAAGCAACTTCGAACATGAGGGTGAAACGACAAGGTACTAAAGTGTATTATAGCTATTTACGATACTGACTATACTACTCATAAGAGAGGTTGCGCTCTGGGTGCGAGTTTTAGGACTAATCATCATAAATGCAGGCATTTGATCGCACTGCCCTAATGATATAGTCTACATAGATAGATTGAATAGATAGGTATCGTTAAGTAGCTTACTAATCTGTATAAAGTCACCGTCAATATAACTCGTGAATGATGTAAACAAATTAGTACTGTTTGACACATAACCTCAAATATTCACCAAGCGTGTTGTAAATTAATTTAATTTTCGTTCCATATTATTTCTTTTATTTTAATTTTGCACATTATTATGATTTGGCTATTATTTATTTTATTATTATTCTTATACACTCTGACGATCTTTTTGTGAATACATGGTATTTTAGTTTAAAAAATGACATGTAAATTTTCAGAATGAAATAAATAAATCAAATCTAATTTGTATTATCGGCGACTTTAGTATTTATTTATTATAATCGGTGCTAAATAATATCGGAGCGGAGATTCAGTTTTTGGGTACTCAAAGTACGCCCAGGTATAAGTATTTAAATATCTCGACTCTATACACTTTACGTTTCACATAACAAAATAAGTTTTTTTTTGAATAATTCTATCATAATTTACCACTTACAAACTGGCCGCCCACCTTGAAAATGTATGACTTTTACAAATGACAAAACTTTTACCCCAACCCCTTTAAAGTGAAGATAACTTATACAGCGTATTAATACTACCTATACTTTTCATCACAAAAAAATTAAACGGTCCCGATGGAATAACGATAATCGAAATCTACGCGAACGAAGTCGCGGGCAGAAGCTAGTATTAAATATACCAGATGTTTTCAGAACATATAAAAATCATCACTTATACAGCATATAAGCGACAATATAAGTATGCTGTAGGGTTTTCAAAGCTAGACAACATATTCAACAATTTCTTTGTCAATGTAGGGAAGGTTTCAACTACTTTCAACTAAAAAGAGAGAGCATATGACATGCCTAAAAAAACACGCTATAGATAATTCAAACTCGTTATTCATGATTCCAGTAGATGAGGTTGAAATAATAAAAATTGTAAAGTCTATGAAAAATACGAATTCATGTGGGACAGACGAGTTAAGCTCTAAATTAATTAAAACTAATATTGAAATATTGTGTATTCCACTTTGTGACATATTTAATGCTAGCATTAAGGAAGCTATCTTCCCAAATCAATTAAAGCGTGCTAAAGTAATACCCATATACAAAAAAAAAAGTAAAACGGATAAAAACAATTATAGGCCTATATCTCTTCTGTCTGTCATCGCTAAAATACTTGAAAAAGCAATTGCGACAAGAATAATTGATCACTTCAATAAAAACAATCTGTTTTCACCTCACCAATTTGGTTTCAGACGGAATCGGAGCACTACTATGGCTTTAACAGATCTTGTGTTAGAAATACTAAATGCTCTAAATAGAAAAATGAAATGTGCAGGTGTTTTCTGTGACCTAAGTAAGGCTTTCGACTGTGTAAGTCATAGCATTCTTTTGGATAAGCTCGAGTACTATGGAGTCAGGGGTCACGCCTTAGAGTTACTACGGTCCTATCTCACCAATAGAACACAATATGTTCAGGTAACTAAAAATAACGATTCTGGACACATCGAGTACGTAAATTCAGTTGATATGGATATAACGTGTGGAGTACCTCAAGGTTCAGTGCTTGGTCCAATTTTGTTCATCATCTTTATTAACGATCTTCCATGCAATCTCACACAAGGAACGGCTTACCTGTTCGCGGATGATACCAGTGTAATTTTTCAAAATGATGACCTCAGATTGTTAGAAGCCAATGTATGTAATACTTGGCTTGAACTAGCGAATTGGTTTGAAAATAATGGCCTTTGCATGAATCTGGATAAAACACATTATGTAACTTTCCAAAGACATACTAATAGTTTATCTTATTCTCTACCTCTGCCCATATCTAAAGTAGAAAGCGTTCGATTTCTGGGCATTGAATTGGACACACAGCTCCGTTGGTCCATTCATATACAACAGACTCGTAAGAAACTTGCTAGTGCATGTTATGCCTTGAAAACTTTGTCTAAATTACTAGATTCCTCAACATTAAAAATTGTTTACTTTGCCTACTTTGAAAGTATTGTAAGATATGGTCTGGAGGTCTGGGGAAGTAATGTACACATGAACAAAATATTATTAATGCAAAAAAAAAGCCATACGCTACATTAGCAAATCAAAACCACTGGCCCACTGCCGCCCATTATTTATAAAACATGAAATATTAACTGTGACATCTCTGTATATCTACCTAGTGTGCATGTTTGTTTTTAGAAATAAGACTAGATTTAAGTTGAAAAGTGAACTAGATACCAGAAGGCATGCTTTTAGAAATAATTTTGACATACAGTTACATTATAGGAATAGTTTAGAATATAATGCAATTAAAATCTACAATTTATTAAACAATGATATTAAACAATGTATTAATTTAAACGAATTTTCGAAAAAGGTTAAATTATTTTTATTGAAAAGGCCGTTTTACAAATTGGAAGAATACTTTGGTAAAATGTTTGATCAGGCTTGTCTTTACTAGTTATATGCATATTTTGCAAAATGTATGTGCATATTTTCAATTTCCTACAATTGTTGCAAGAGTTTTTCTTGTTTATAGATTATCTAGCTTTAAGTGTAATATTATTTTGCATGCCATTTTTGGTTTTACATAATTGTTCCTTACCACCCTGTAAAATTATGTTTCTAAGCAAATAAATGATTGATTGATTGATTGAGACTTGTTTATTCTTAATTTAAAAAGATCCAGATTTTATTGCAGTTGCACCTTAACGCAAACAGTAATGAGTTAGATGGGATGGAATTGCAAAGTTTCTTTGTTATCTCGGGGGAGAAGACAGTTGGATCCGAAGTTACGGGCGACGTTATTGACCGTAAAGGTACGTACACTATCCCAACTAGCACCAATCGAAATTGAGTCACGTGCAAAATGAAATCGTCCAATAAATGTGGTTAAATTTTCATATCGAATAAAGCTTCTCGATGGTATGGGAGGTTGTAGCATCGTTAGGGAATTGCTTTTTTGTCATACTCGATACTCGTACAAATTGATAGCAGTCTCAACTGATATTCAAATTTACACTAGACGTGATGTAATAAACTAGATATTATTATCAGACCTCAGGGTGAGCTGTTTTAAGAGTTTGCATAATATGGACATACCTACGTAGTCATTCAATGGTAGATGTGATGTAATTGAATAACGAATGAAATTATTCTATTTAGATCTTTACATAACCTAGCAAAACAAATTAATTGTATAGCAAGCCTCTTTAAATGATAAGCATATCCATATGAAAGTAAAATAACTGATATGATATCATACCTCTTTAGATAGACAATAACTCTATTTAACGATGCCATATTTAACATTGAAATATCATGATAAAGTCATTAATGTCATTATTCTAATGTTCTGTTGTGTTATTTTAATTTGTGAGCAATTTGAGTTTGCTAATAAAAAATGAATAATTAAGAAGAAAGATTATTAATATTAATTATTCTTTTCAATATTTCATCTTGAGATATATCTATATTAACATCTACACTTGACATTAATGACGTAAAAATGGCTCACTCTGTCCGAGGTCTGATTATTATGCTTCTTAAGCTCAGTGTGAAGAATATCACTCGTTAAACTGAAACTCAAAACTCATAACATTTATTTGATAAAAACACATTACCACACATCTTAACAGAAACAAATCAAATTAAAAGAATAGTGTAGTCACCGTGAGAAAAGGTTCGTCACTTTTCGTCTCTATTTCAACGCGATTGAAGTTCAAACGTGACGAACCTTTTCTTATCGTGAGTATACGTAAATATTTGGTAGTGGGTAGTATTTATGTACAAGTAGGGAATATAGAGACATTGCTGTTGCTGTATGCCATTTTTTTTAACTCGACCGCCTTTATTGCTGAGTATATAAGAGCTATCAAAACGTTAACAATTCGATAACGGGTCAAAGACGTTATAGTTTTTAAAGACGATATAGTTTTTACCGGCTAGGATAGAGGCTCTGATATACTTACTTTGAATAATTAATTCGTGAACTGCACATTCGCACTGCTAGTTCAAAACAGTAGTAACTCAAAATACAACTATATTTTAAAATCAACTATAATACAACTTCTTTGAACTTCATACAAAACAAGGATTTTGAGTTGATACTGTTTTGTTCTAGCAGGTGCGATATACACGTCGTCTTATTCACTCAAGTTCATTGAACCATGTAGGTAAGTGATTATTTTTGTATCTTGGCGCTTTAAAGATAGGTAATAATCTATTTTATCTACACTCATATCATAAGTCCTCTATAATGCGTTCAGAATCCGTAGATAATGACCAGCATTACAAGATACAATTTTACTATGATATTTTTTTGTATCTGTGGCTGTAATAAAATGTTAATTTTATGATACATCTACTGATAAAGTAATGTTGTTCAAATTTGGAACATCTACCAAAACCAACACAATTCAAACAGGGGGGCTATTCTAGTATCAATTAAACGTCGACTCGGTATATTTTTAGTCGAGTATCGTACGCCATTTTGATTTCGAATGACATTAGAATAGGGACTTTGTTAGTTTGTCTATGATTAAAAAAAAAATCATAGTCAAACAAACACCTCAATTAAACATTTCAAATTGCACTACTGTTAATGTTTACAATTATTATAATAAATAAATATTTCTTTTCTCTGATTTCATTTATTTCTTATTTCAGTTCATACATTAGCTTAACACCTATAGATATGTTACAGGAAGCAGTCGCACTGGTAGCTATGAAGGTTATTTGCCTTCGGCTACTGAACGCATCTTAGAGTACTTATAATATGTGTGTAGATAAAGTAATGTATGCAACTGATACATAATTAGGCCTTAAAACACTCGTGTGATCTTATTATGAAACTCGCCGTTGGCTCGTTTCATAAAACCACACTCGTATTTTAAGGACCCTCTTTATGTATCAGTTACATAAAATACTATTGCAAAATGAGTAAAAGCGACCCCCATGGCCCTCTATAAACCCACCCCCGCTTCACTTCGGAGCACAACAGTACGCTGATGATTGTCGGCAGGATTACCAAGAAATAGTTTTTGTGCGGAACTCTAAAAAGGTTCAGTCTGGACCAGTTCCCGCGACCTAGACTGTAACCTATAAAAACACGTCACGTATTGAAGCTGAAACATAAAACTTTACTACCCAAATAAAAACAAATGTGATAGAAAGATGCGATGAAAAAGCAAACACTTGAGTTACACGAGATCGAATGTAAATACACTCTGGTCTATGTTTATATTAAAAGTGCGTGCTTTGGTCTGTTTATTTGTCTAGGGTTCTGTTGACTTAGTAAAGGTACCTATTTATATAAGAAGCTGAGCCTAATAGGGAAAATGCATGGATTTTTAAAATCGTATTTTTTCTCAACAAATTATGAAAATTCCGTAAAAAATGATAAATTAAAATTAAAATGGGGTGCGAAATACGGATGATATATACATTTTAAACTGCTGACAAGACAGCGATTGCTACAGTAATAAGTATATTGTGACGTCGTGTAAATAGGTCCGCCATAAAAGTAAAAAAATATTTTCCTATAAAGATATAGGAATAAACCTTTGTTGGTCTATCTTGGCTATTTTTACAGCTATTAAAAAAATCGTATAGTCGTTGATCGCTTCCCTCCGGAAATGTCAATTTTTTTTGGATAAAAATCCTCATGTCTTTTCTCGAGGCTCGCGAGGAGGTTGAGTAGCTTGGCCGTGAAAAGGGAGCAAACAAACAAAGTTACTTTCACAGTTATGGTATTAAGTATGGATACAAATTACTTTATGTTGCTAAACCACATACCCTATATATTTAATTTTATCTGCTCGTACAGTCACGAGATTCAATTTGGTACCCACCTTGGGTCCAAAGTCAATCTGACATTTATTTATTTATTTTTATTTATTTATTATTACAAATATGTTTATACGGCATTACAGTGGATACTAGCGCACCGAATAAATTAACAAACTACAACAATCAGCAACAACAATAACAACAATAACAATACAATACGATCAAAAAAGTATTAAACATTAGGTACTAATACTGGATGGCCTCACATCCATCGCCTCGCAAAATCGCAAACATTCGCTACGCACAATGGTCCAAGTAGATGCGAACAGGTCGCACTCCGGTGCTGATGCCAGCAGCGCGTTGAGCAGCGCGAGTGCGCGCGGCAGCGGGGAGTGTCTGCGCGCCTGCGTGCGCGCCGCCGGCACGGCCAGCAGCGCTCGCGCCCGCGGCCGCAGCCCTATGCGCGGCACTTCTGGGACGAACAATCGAGCGACCCGCCCCACAAGCTCGGGGCAATCCAGCTCGCCCCACAATATGCGACAGGCCGTGACGAGTAAATTAATATTTCGCCTGACCTCCAATGAGTTAAACCCTAGAGCGCCGAGCAAAAATTTTGACGGATATAGGAACGGGAAATATCCAAACCGTTTCCTATATAAATGTCTGAGGAACGCCTTTTGGATTTTTTCCAGCAAGAGAGAGTAGGTAACTTCGTAAGGGTTCCATAATACCGACGACGCTTCAAGTTTACTTCGCACGAGAGCATTAAAAACTAGCGTTACAGCTCCAAGGTTGTGAAAATCTTTTAGGTGTCGCAATATAAAACCAAGTTTCCGAAAACAATTACTGGCGAGTGTCTGGATATGCTCATGAAAATTCAGTCGCGTGTCAAAGACAACACCGAGATCTTTAATAGAGGACACACGGTGGATCGACTCATCTCCGAGCATGTATTGAGCATGAAGAGGGGCACTTGCACGGCTAAAAGTACAGACACTGCATTTTGCTGAATTGAAAAGGAGTTTGTTAAGCTCACTCCATCGGACAACAGATGTGATGTCTTCCTGTAACAACTCGCAATCCATGAGGCTTTTTACTCTGTATACCAGCTTAAGGTCGTCCGCGTACAGTAGACATTTGGCGTGCTTAACAACCGACATTGTACAACAATAAGGTTGAGTAAATGACATTGACGACTACAAGCATATTTTTCTTGAAACTGGTCCCAAATTAACGCTCGTGAACGTAAAACGCGTATTATAACTAAAACAATATTGTCGGGCCCTACATAATGAAACTGCTAAAAATCAACACAACCTCATTTTCCCCTGACACAAAAAGAAGGGCGTTATAACTTTTACGTGTGTATTAAGTAGTGTATTTGTGTATCTATGTGGGAAACTCATCATTTTACCGAATTTCACTTTATTGACTGTATCTCTTCATCGAATTTCACTTTATCGACTGTATCTCTTCATCGAATTTCACATTATCGACTGTATCTCTAAATCGAATTTCACTCCATCAACTGTATCTCTTCATCGAATTTCCCTTCATCGACTGTATCTCTTCATCGAATTTCACTTCATCGACTTTATCTCTTCATCGAATTTCACTTCATCGACTGTATCTCTTCATAGAATTTCATTTTATCGAATGCTATTTTCTGCTGAAACCATGGAGTTTTCAGGATCTCTTACCATTAATTACGTAGGTTAGATTAGGTTAGACTTATGATTAGGATAATACCCACCCGTCTGTGTGTCCATCTGTATGTTGACCGTGGGACTACGACTACACATATCTAGATAAATAAATAGTTTTCCATTGCATTCAATCACGCCCTACTACTTAACTACACGTGTTACATATACACATGAAACCCGAGTAAACCCACAGAACACAACACGGCGCAGTACGCTAACTCGATTACTAACGAGACGGCCTATTTGCTGCAAAAACACCGGGCCCAGGAAAAAAAACAGCGACGTAATAAAGTCGCAGATGGCTTTCTGCGCGTGTGAGTATAAAGCCGTGCACACACTTTTATTTATTTGAGCGCAAATGGCAATCGGTACCAGTCAACTAAATAAACATACAGAAGCGGTGCATAGATCGAGTGATACCCATCTTCCAACTTAGCAATCCCACCCAGGTTGGATATTGGGAAATCACAGTGCCATCTTCCAACCTGCCTCGGGTTGGATAGTGGGAAACCAAAAGGAATTATTTATATTTCTTCCCATCTTCCAACCTGTACTGAATAGGGTACAGTCACAAGTAATTCTATATAGTCAAATCGTTGGTATTACATGAGTCCCAATTTTTGTAAATCACGCGTTTAAAGCCGCGGCTGATGGAAAACACTAAAAATATCTGAAACTAAAGCACATATTATAACGAATTTAAAAGCAAAACTATCATGACTAAATACACTTAAATAATTCCTGAGATAGGTGTGTAAAATGTTAATTCCTACCAAACTATTGGTAACAAATGTGGTTTTTCGAGATAGTTTTTTGTGTGTTTAGTAACGGCTTCGGAATCCTACACTGAACATGGTCCGACATGTGTTCTTGTCCGTTTCATTTTTATGATCTGTGCTCCATTGATTTAGCATTGCTCAGACGATTTTTTTTTTCATTTGTAGCCGGTTTTGAGTGTCTGGCGCATATAAAAGGTTATTTCTCCCCTCACAGTCAAAGTATGAATTATGGTGAAAAGTTTTAGTTGCAAAACTCCGACCAGCGCGGTGGCTGCGAAAATGCAGTGTTAAAAATCCATTAGCACCGCAGTGGCCGGCATTCTCGGTTTTAATGTTTTAAACTACTTTTTTTATGATATAGTAGGTACCTTTACCATGAGTGACAATTACCGTACTAATAAAATTCAAAACAAATTCAAATTCAAAATATTTATTTGACAATTAACACACTACAACAGAACAGACATGGTAAAAAAAGAAGAAACAAGATTAGATCAGAGAGAATCGTTGCACTGTAGTGTGGAATCAAACAGGACTCACCGCAGCATGTGTTGCAGCATGAGCCACAGCACTGGTTTTCAGCTGACCCCTGGTGTTCACCTATCCGTAGCTGAACGCGAACGCATAACAAGATAGAAATGTGTGATAAATATAGTGAAAATAATGGTGGTAGGAAGTCGGTGGATGCAGGCCGAATTGGATCGTTCTCGCTGGAAATCAAAGAGGGTGGCCTTGTTCAGCAGTGGAAGACTACGGGCTGGACCGACATTCTAGGCGTTAAAAACCATATATGTAGTCTTTGACCTGTTATCGTATTGTCAACGTATTGATAGCTCTGATTTACTTAACAGTAAAGACAATAAACACGACCTTATTATTATGGTAATACGGTCTATGTGTTATTTTTGCAACTTTGGACTTTTTTTCTTTGGTAGCATTAGATCCTAAAACTCTTCACATTTTTAAAAGGTTGATGGCAAAAGCTTTTAGCTTATTTACACATAATTTTTGGGTAGTGCTTCAGACCTACTTCGACTTCAGAAATATTTTTTATTTTGGTTGTACTATTGGACCTAATGTGAAAGTTAATTTAATCAATGTGGGTTTTAATTCAGTAGAAATAAACACACTTTACATTACAACAAAATTTTAATAATCACATGGAGAGTTGACCTTCAATATTATCTCAATAAATAATAAACAAATAAATAAATATCACGGGACAATGTCAGACCAATTACCCTAGGCCCAAACTAAGCTCTAGGCTTGTACTATGGGTACTAAACAACGATATAAATACTTATATAGAGAAATATATACTTAAATACATAGAAAACATCCAAGATTCACGAACAAATATTTGCGGTCATCACACAAATATCTGCCCTTACCGGTATTGGAACCCAGGACCTCTAGCTTCGTAGGCAGGGACACTACCAACTAGGCTATCGCGTTGTCAATCAACACTCTTAATAGGTACACCTTATGAGGTTCAGTATAGTACATGTGATATAATAGCCATAAAAAAATAAGGTCCAATTTTATGTTAAAATTATGTACCACATCACATCAATAAAAATAAAAGTAAACGTTTGGTCCCACTTTACCGTAGAAAATATTGCTATTTTAGCTAGCACAATACTGAGACAGATGAACTAACCTCGACACAAAAACTAAGTGTAAGATATTCAGGGCCAGCGAGACACTCGGGGAGCCAGAGTGACCTACAAATGCCAGTTGATGGCAGCGAATGTACTAACGCTCTCTGAGGCGAAATTGTAATCCGAGCGCTTACCTTAATGTCAAAGCGTACGTGTAAAGCCGGCTTTATAATATTGCTCGCACACATAGACGCGAGGGTGTGCGTAGAGTGTCGCTTGTGTGTGTCGCCTGTTGCTTTAGAACACAGAAAGAAACAGAGAGGTCCTTATATACTTTGCATTATTTATCATACATACATTTATTTTAAAATAGTGGGATATTAGCACACCCGGTTTTGATAATATTATTTATATACTTTGTCATTTCAAACCCCCGATATAAAAACATAAAACTTACACTTAATTTTGTATGATTTTATCACTATAGTTGATTGGATGACCGATATGATCTGGATCTCTGCTCATAACTTTTTAATTATCTAACCTTAAAGTACCTATTTAACTTAAACAAAACTTACAACTGTGTCCATTAAACAACCTTTCAATTAAACATGACCTCATTGAAATCGGTCTATCCATTTGAGTTTAACATACAGACTAACCAACAGACATAACCAACTACTTATAACAACATTAATATTCACAGGCAATTTACACAAGAAGCAAGCTTTAAAACCCAACAATTTTGTTTCACTTTTGGATAAATGAAAACTGCGTTTAAAGATGTAAAGAAAACATATTCATTTAAAAAAATACAGGTTGGAACGAAAACCCCCATTTGGCAGTATGGCAATAAACAATAGAACTGCGCCTCTGTTCTAGGCGGTAAAAACGATATCGTATTTGACATGTTGTAGTATTGTCAATGTTTTGATAGCTCTTATTTATTTGACAGTTATGGCGGCCCCCTTAAAAAAAATACCATAACAGGGTAGTGATTCTGTAAACAACGCCGGTCGTGCGGACTGTCGAGTGATATCCAAGCGGCGAGATTAAGTAGTCCCGTCAGTGCGAACAAAACACAATGTAGCGCGTGCATTTTCAACTAAGCAGCCTTATTCGTTCGACCCATCGTGCTGCTAAATTCACTCGGAATCGGATATCACTCGACAGTCCGCACGACCGGCGTTGTTTACAGAATCACTACACCCTGGTCAAAAACTACTTATTTGGATTTTACAGCTTAGAATATAGAGGCGCTGCGCGATCTTCCGCGTGTAAGCTGTGGTCCACGCACACTCGTGCGCCGGCGATCAGGCGCTCGTCTTAATTCCCTTAAGACGTTTGTGATTGTTACACAATCTAATAAAAATATTAGTTTTTTCAGCGTGTTTATCTCTCTCTATTGTTTATTTGTTTGACCGTAAGCCGACCGTATGATGAGATAGATAGGGAAGGTAAAAGCTGTGGCTTTAGTGAAAATCAATACAAGTCGGTGTAGCTATTATAAGAAAGAGTAAACGTCATGTACAGAGTATACTAAACTAATACCGTTTTTGACCTAAACCGCGGGAGAATTGTGTCGTTTTTCACTAGGGCCAAATAGTAGGTAGCTAACTGTAGTCCTTATATACACTTTAGAGACTATTAACTGATTCTATTTTCAAACTTGTGTGTTTAAATTTACCCAAATTAACGATAATTAACTGAGTCTAACTGCCAGAGACGTTTATTAAATTGAATGCTTGATCAAAGTTGCTGCCATCACTTCTTTGCTTTAGCAATAGAATAAGACAACACGTAACTAAACAAGCATTAAATTTAATTGACGTCTCTGAGTGCAGCAGTAAGGGTCCGTTGTTTGATCAGTAGTTAACTCAACCAATTGTTAAAATTCGAAAAAATAATTGTAAATTTGACACATTGCCTTGAGTGAATTTAACGCTTAGTTAGTTTAACTACTGATCAAACAACAGGTCCTAAGTTCGGTCATAAGTAATGTATGTAATGTTTAGTGGTTGCACGACCTTCTGTAGACACTGCATCGCTACCCGCTGACTTGCCGCCGAGTAACAGAGAACGCAGTGTTGTGTTGCAGTATGGGGGTTAGCTAGCTGGTACAACAACGTACCGTAGCTGGTAACGTAATATTGAGGAATATTATCTTACTATCAAGAGTTGGTAACGGATAGCTAAAAAAATATCGTCGGCGAAACTGCAAAACCACGCAAGTAACACTTTTAATCAGGAGCAAATGCCCCTCATGTTAATTTTGTTCTATAATAAATTTGTTGGTTACGCAGTTTTGCAGTATCACCGACGATATATTAAAAGCTGAGTAGAAAAAATGAGAGCCCACTAAGAGAGATTTTCTTTTAACTTTTAACCAGAGCTGATGTTGACACAAAAGCCAGTTCTTTAATTATGCAACTTATATCTTAGTTGATGTAGCTAACGTTTTGTTAGACTCGCATAGAATCAAGACGCAACACAATTACACAACTCTTCCCATAGAAGCGACGAAGTTTTTTTTTCAATGCTTGCATGTTCTTTAAAAACATCAATATGGTACAAAAATGATACATGGTGGTTTTAATCCCAAGAGGTCCCAAAAACAGCGCAGTATTATGCTGTATATTTTATGATTAATAACTGATCTAATTAGAGCAAATGATCTTATTTTAGCTTATCCCTCCCATTTTAGGACCTTTTGTGCTCGGAAAATGTTCTGTATATGACTATTAAATTGTTTAATAACTTACCAAATTGCATAAAACTATGTGACATGCCTGAATTTAAAACCAAAATACGCAAATTCCTTTTAGAAAAAAGTTATTATAGTCTTAATGACTATTTAAACTCTAACATTGAATAATTTTAAATAATGTCTAAATAAGTAAGTTTCGATAATCTAATTTAAAATAATGTACTTTTCAAACGTTTTAGCTATAAGATACAAATTTTGCATGCTATTTTAAGTAGAATGTATGCACATCTAATGTTTTCCACCTGCATCATTTCACTACATTCCTGCAAATAAACATTCTTATTCTTTTCTTATTTTTATTCTTATTCTTATTCTTATTCTTTACTGTTTGTTCTGTGTAGAACTTTAATTATGATATTAGACCAACTATTCCCACAGTTTCATTCACCTGCGTAAGTCCAAGGTATTCTAGAAGTTTGTTCCCTCAGGAATCTTATTAAACCGACCGAGGTCTTCCACTCTGAGTAAAGGAGCTTGGCCTAAGGTCAATTGATTGTTGAACGGCGTAGGCTGAATAGAGCCACTTTGCCTTCAGGGTTTCTTATTTATTTTGTTTTTGCCAATGGAAATATAAAGTCATAAGTTAGTTGTGTTTTTTAAACATGTAATACTAAGTTTTGTACGTGATTTCGCCGGAAGCCTGCCGTTTGGTCAAAGTATTTTTGGTCAAATGTATCATTTCCCAAATTTTACACACATACATACAATACAATACAAAACACTTTATTGTACACCAAACAATAACATTACAGAGATGCAGCATTATTAAAAACAACACAGGTAAACAACAGGCGGTCTTATCGCTGATTAGCGATCTCTTCCAGACAACCTTACTAGGGATAAGGTGTCAAATTAAAATATTTTACGAGGTAGGTGGTACAGACTTCACGCGAGCAATAACAAGAAACTATGTTAGTTATTAAACATAAGTATTCAAAATAATAATAGAAAAAGTGATAAATATAGGCTCACTATATATGCACTAATAAATAGATAAGAAAATAAATACATAAACAAATAAATACGATACATATATATCTTACATAAATAAACAGATAAATATATATAAATACATAAATGAATATCAATACATCCACAACAGGGAAAACAATAAAAAAGACAGCAACACGACAGATAAATTAACTGAGACAGTACAATTATGACTGCGACAAAAAATGCTCATGAAGAAGTTTCTTAAAAATAGGCAAAGACTTAGCCCGACGCAGCTCCACAGCCTACATACATACATACCTTCATACCTTCACGCCTGTCTCCCAATGGGGTAGGCAGTTATGGAACGCCGGGTGCTCCGATCTAAACACACAATTTTTTCGCTTCCTCTACATTCATCAATCTCTTCATGCACGTACGTCGGTTTCGGGTGCTTTTGATTTGGCCCTTATTCAGTACATCGCGAATCTGATCCAAAATTTTAATTTCCCAATTAGCGTTTTTTATTGTTTTGGTTTTATATTCGGTATATCGAAACCGTTTGCTAGGTGTATTAGGTTAGGTTACACTTGTGACTACATACAAATAAATCAACTGCGACGGGAAACAACTTTATGGGAAATTATACATTTGACCAAAAATATTTTGGCCAAACGGAGTAGACTCGATTCCGTCAGCATGGAACTCTTTATCAGAAATTGGTATCATATGTTCTTTGGACAAAACAGTACGATTCAGCTCTTATTCGTATCTTATCTAATGTTAAACAGATGGGCCCTTTTGAGTCCTTTAGGATCTTTTGTGCAATTGTGTGTCTCACTCCTCTCTCTCTACTCACGATGTTTTTTTACTTGACTGTAAGATCATCGGGTACTTGTGTTAGAAATAACTCATTGGTACATGGTGACTGCGGAAGTTGGAACCTGGTACCTTACGATCACGAGTCACCACCTAAGTCACGAGGCTAACAACACTTATACGATAGCTCTTAGAAAGTCCTCTGGGCACATTCCTCTCTCTCTTATTTGCTATCATATGCTATTGTACGAGTCTAACGGACTTTACCCGAACTCGAAACACTTTTTACGAATTCATGACATTCATGGACTGCAGGCGTGCTTGCCTAAATATTAATATTTGTATCAAGTTTTTTTTAGTTAAATTTTAACATTGGTTTACTAAAGCAAACCTTAATCAAACAAAAGGCTTCGAGTAATTTAGAATTGTATAGAGTGGATTTTTTTGCGCTTTTCCATAAGGTTACTGTTGTTATATGCATTTTTTTTGGCCCACCCTATATGTAACTTGATTAGCTTTATATACAGAGTGTTTCTAAAGTTTTTACATACAGTATGTTCTTTTTCTTCCATTATCGATATGCAAATCTTATCACAATAACTCCGGCCTCCCAGCACTTCAACAAGATAAACGTGCTGCAGAAAACACTCAACTGAATATGAAAAGGAAATTGCATCACATTTTACTGCAGAATAAACGTGGCACACTTTTGAACACGTGCGGTTTATTTTATACTGTTTGTCCAAATCATTAATTCGCTGAACTGGGTGTATGAAACAATTTTATGTACAAACTTTGCCATCGTGTGGCAAATTTAATACAGTTGTTATATATACTTTATTAATGGAAATGACCTTATAATCTGTTGGCATTAAATATTTCCCCACTGCAGAGCGTAGCGTAGTGCAAGGTATCGAGTTCGACCGCAGGCCCGTTATGAGTTCATCTAACTTAAGTACGCTTCCTGAGTGCTTTCTGTTGAAACCGATACCTTTTTATCGTAGGGACAAGAAACGTGAGGAAACCTGCACACCCTGCGATCTAAATATAAATGAAAAATGGTAATTAGGATCCAAATGCGAACCTGGATAAGTTTACATATTTTCATACAGGGTAGGATTCCATGGACGGCCACTACCTTAAATACTAAAAATACAAATTCTACTCAAAGGAGACTTATTTATATTTAAAAACAGTATAATGTGTGTATTGCATGCATGGATTTTTGGAAATTAATTTGTCCCGTGGGAACCGAACCCGTCAAATATATCAAAAAAAATATGCTTATTTCATGAATTCAAGATACAGATCAAAAGGGTTATTGACAGTGATAATTTGTGTCTAAATAACAAAAAGTATGTAAAATATATTTTCGTAAACTTGTATTTAACTGATTTTCGGCTTCCCCTGTACGTATCCGATTGAGGTTAGGTTAGGTGGAAGTACTAATAGTCGACGCCATACTTTGACTTGCGATAAATAATATAAGATTAACATTATTTTTGTCACCACCCAATTTTAGCGATGGGAACTGTTTGTGGCTTTGATATTTCACACGCCAATTTTTTTAATAAAAAAAGGACTGCCAGAAAAATCACCTGACATTTACTCATACAATCCGATTGACTAGTTATTTTTTTCATTTTGATAAATTTATGGTCACCATGTAAAACAAATTCCAACTAACAAAAGTAAAGGTCATATTTCCCAAATCACATGTAAATGTTTTGTGTGATAATTCAACATCACGACGCAAATAAATATTATCTGTTAAAATGTCGAGAACTTTTACTTCCACCTTAATTAGTTTTATAGAGAATTTATAAGCCTTGAATAAGCATTGGCGATAACGAATAAGCATTGGAAATGTCATTACCGCTGGAGCTGCCACAAGGTTTTATGGAAAGAGTTACAGATCTAACTTTGTTAACCGACCTAATCGGATTTCTTGGTGCAACACGGGATAAATAACCTCAAGCAATATGCTAATATGGATATGTCCTGGGATTCCGGGACTTATGTTGTTGAAAGTGGATAATGTTTCTTATGGTTACTTATGTTATCACATAAAATCAATTTCCTAAACAATATTTTCGCTGTATATATATTTTTAAAAGCTTTTATTTAACTAACAATGTATGTATGTATGTAAGGGTCAAATTTTGCAAGTTAAATTTGACCAACTTCCCGGTTTCTGATGAAGCTGAAAATATGCGTACGCCTTTAATTCTGACGACAATACAATAATTTAATACCATCGAGCTGGTCTGATGATGGAGACTCAGGGTAGCCAAAAGAACTCTGAATTACACATGATAAACCCGTCATGTTAGAGCTTGTTAGAATTGCCTTGACAAGCAGATGACGACGGTGTAAAGTAAAAAGTAAAAGTACAATCGGCAATTAATTTTAAACTTTTTTCAAAACTGATCTGCCTTTGATGAATATAAAAAAAAAGATATACTACGATACGCATCAATTTACAACACCACACAAATATTGTATTGTATTAGTTTGTATGAAATTGAAATAGCGTACAATTATTTTCTCAATATTTTCAATTTTCAATCGATTTCTTTTCGCGTTTAAAATCCTATCCTCATGCCTAATTATAAATATCACAACGATAGCATTTTCTCTTCAAACCAGATCCCGGGATTTTGGTCATATCCATATTAAGATTTCTACTCGATATCCCGCTGTGTCTCCGATCACTGTATATTATGCTTTTGTCAACATTACGATACCTATACCATAAAATATACCTTAAAATGCCGTGTGAAGCTCCCGGCCTATCACCCTCGGTACGCAAGTCACGTGCGGGACTTATAATTTCGTATGAGAGGGCAAAAGGTTAATCAGAATCCTTTCCCACATGTTAGTGACATAGAAATAGGTCGTTTTCTGAACTCTGCGCGTCGTTTAGAAAGGGTTTATGCTGTGAAAACTTTCACCTTGAGTTTGATATTTTGTGAACGCTTTTATATTGTAGGAGAACATTATTTTTAAATTTTATATTTCGTCGTTGTGATCCCATGTCATTAGTCAATGTGGTTCAATAAGCAAAAGGTTTCGCAGGATTACAAGCAAATTTGTTTGCTATACGAGTATCGCCCTTATTTCAGGATAGGACCGACTTAAATAGTGAAAATAATATTTAATGGCTTACCCTCCTGAAGTCTACCATACTACAAAATTTGTCAATCGACTATGAATCTATTGTGGATGAAATAAGTGTGTAAAGTTATAAAAATAAAAGACATTCTGCTTTACCTCCTTTGCACTAGATCTTTATTTCAATTACTGTATTATGCATTATTTTAAGTATAATACAAGGAGCTTCAGGAGGATACAGAGGGCAGTAGTTGGATCTGTGACCCAGAGACATTTGCATTCTTAAGACAATAATCTAAAGACTGCAAATGTGTTGCCAACCCTGAGGACTGAGATGTAAAGCCTCTATGCTAGTAACTCCACCTTTTGTCTTATCTTCACACCGAAACACAACCATGCCAACACTGCCGTTCGGCGGTAGGTTAAAGGATAGTAGTAGCGATCCGGATGGACCTAACTAACACTAAAATAAATAAATAAATAAAATGTTTATTATGCATTCACGCGTTTAAAAGTTAAGTTCCACTCGGTCAATAGTGAAACAGAATGAAAAAGGAAGGTGAGTATAGGATGCCGTTCACTTAACATTAGAGCCTTGAAAGCTACGGATCGCTACGGCGTAGCCAGTGCTACGCTCATGAATGCTACGACAGACGTCAATGGCACCCCGTAGACACCAATCTCGATCGTGATTCGTAATCAATCGACAACGATCATTAGCGTTTTTAACTTGATTTCGTATCAGTTTTAACTTGGCCGCCATTACAATAGAATAAGTCAAAGACGGTTTGGTATTGTCAACGTTTTGAAAGCTCTTATTTCCTTGACAGTGACGGAAGCCGAGTTAAAAACAATACCACAACAGGGGGCCTAATATGGCTGCGTTTATCCGTCACCTTCTGACAGGTAAATAAGTACACGTGTCAAAAAGTGACGGATGCTTTACTCACAGTTGACACGCGATATAGACGCAGCCATACTAGGCTCGCAGATCAAAGACGATATGATTTTTACCGCCTAGAATAGAGGCCCTAATTGATTGTGTATATTTTTATAAGTTGATTGATGGATTATTAGTATATTTAGAAAATTGAATTTCGTGTCCGCGATCAAGATTGAGTGCTTATAGCGCCCCAATGTTTTTCCTACCGTTTAAACAGATAAACAAAATGATGAGTACTCTAATAATTAAACTTTAACCGCCTTACTTTTAAACGTAGAGTAACCATGGGGTAGCTAAACTATGCTTTGTCGTTATCTGTCATTGTGACATTTGAATTTGCCAGATAAGAACAAAGCATGGTTAACTACCCCACGTTAATTCCACGTTTATATTACAAGTAAGGCGGTATATGTGTTTGCAGGCCAGCAAATATAAATTTTCTATAAAAAAAGCCGTACAATAATGTTTGGGCCATCCTGAAAGTGGTAGATTATGATATACCATTTAAACTTGGCTCCAAGCCAAGATACTCACATTAAAAATGTTCAAGCGTCAAAACCATCCCTACAAGTTTTTGGTATAGAATAGAATAGGACAACTTTATTTCAGGCAACAAAACCCATATTTACAAATACTATACAGACTAACCATACATAACTTAATATTGATATATCTATTACTAATTCTAATACACTTTTGCGGAGTCAGCTAGACAGTGGCCACGAAATCGCTGAAATAATAGATGTAGTGTACTTTGTACCTAGTTACATTGTTATTATAGTCTAAAACTTAGAACTAAACCTAACTCTAAAATGTTATCATTATATAATTAATTAACTGATTGTGCATGGAATATTCATACTGAATATGAATATTCATACGTAATATTATTACTTGATATTAATAAATAATATTAGTACTTAATGTTAATACCAATCTAAAATAAATATTTTATTTGTCATGTTAATGTTTTGTATGTTGAGCGGACAAGCGAACCCAACTTTCGTATTAGATATCGAGTATCACGTTATCGCTGCGTGGCGCGCAGCTGCGGCTGCGCTGTTGCCATGCGCTCGCGCCAGTACGTATTACGCTTTGCTCCTATGCGCACGCCGCTCGTATGCTCGATAAGACTACGCAAACAGTTTCGGAAACGCTTACGCTTTCGCTATATTTTAAGGCTATTGTGCTTGTGCTTTTCTGACTTTCTTCTTGGTGTTTCTAAACTCTCTGGCAAAAATATAAGCTTTCTCCTTCTAATCGTTGTGCTGTGTTTCGTGCAATAAATCATAGTTGTTTACACTCGGACGTTTAATTTATGTCTACGGAGGAATCCCTATCAGGTGACAACTACATTGGTGACCCCGAGAAAGAACACATCATGCCGGAAAAAGAGTTGGAGTTAAACCGAGTTGGTGTAAGAGTACCGCCATTTTACCCCGATAAACCGGCGCTATGGTTTGTACAGCTTGAGAGCCAGTTTGTGTTGGCCAATATAACAACGGACTCTACAAAATTTCATTATGCTTTGGCTCAGCTGGATTCGGCCTCCGCATCTATCGTAGAGGACGTTATTACTGCTCCAGCGTCGGCAAATAGGTACGAGCAGCTAAAAACCGAGCTCACTAAGCGGTTGTCAGATTCGCGGGAGAAGAGGATAAACCAGCTACTCACTAACGAGGAGTTAGGAGACAGGAAGCCAACACAGTTTTACCGGCATTTAAAAAGCTTGGCTGGTCCCGGGGTACCTGAAGAGTTTTTGCGGTCAATATGGACCAGCAGACTACCAGCAACTACGCAGAGCATCATCGCGTCCCAGGCGAAGCTATCGTTAGACGAGGTAGCCGAGTTAGCTGACCGGATTCATGAGGTTGTTCCTCCACGCCCGCAAGTAGCGGTAGCATCGACATCATCAGCATCAGCGTCAGCATCAGCACCACATTCTTTGAGCCAGGAGGTTGCAGCACTGTCCCGGCAGATGTTGGCTCTGTCGTCGAAGATCGATCAGATGTCACGCCAGCGCAGCCGGTCAAAAACACCTGGAGGACAGCGTGGACGCGGGCGTTCGTCATCAGCACGAAGGACAAATTCCAACTATCGGAAGTTCCCAACGTGCTGGTATCACCACAAATTCGGCGAGAATGCAAATCGTTGCGTACAACCGTGTGATTTTGCGGGAAACGGCAAGGGCAATCAGTAATGGCGGCAGACGACTGCCCGAGTACCGGTCGCCTTTTCGTAACCGATCAGCGGTCAAAAACACAATTTTTGGTGGACACCGGCAGTGACTTATGTGTATTCCCAAAATCTAGTTTAAAAAACAGTGTGTAAAAACTGATTTAGTTTTAAGCGCGGCAAACGGCACCGCGATCAACACCTACGGTTTTGTTAATTTTATTTTAAACTTAGGGTTGCGCCGTGACTATGCCTGGCGATTTATTGTTGCAGATGTGACAAGGGCAATAATAGGGGTCGATTTTTTATCCTATTATGGCCTTGTTGTGGACGTGAGGAATCAACGCCTCATCGACGGTACCACTTCGCTCGCCACCCCGGCGTTGCTTGCGCGAAAATCGGAGGACGTCACTTCGGTGAAGGTAATGTCTGGTGATTCTACATATCACACCATACTCGAACACTATCCCGAAATAACACATCCACCAGGAATACATCGCAAACCAACACATAGTACAGTACACCATATACGTACTACATCTGGGCCGCCAGTATCAAGTACACCCCGTCGTCTGGCACCAGACAAGTTAAAAATTGCCAAGGCAGAATTTGACGCAATGTTAAATAGCGGCATCTGCCGGCCGTCGGAATCCCCATGGTCTTCCCCACTCCACCTAGCTCCGAAGAAAAATGACGGATGGCGTCCATGTGGCGATTACCGGATGCTTAACGCCCGGACCATTCCGGATATGTATCCGATACGTCACATTCAGGACTTCGCGCATAGCCTATCCGGCTGTACGATTTTTTCAACTATTGACCTGGTCAAGGCGTATAACCAGATTCCCCTGAATCCTGAGGATATCGCGAAGACCGCTATCACGACGCCGTTCGGGCTGTTCGAATTCCCTTACATGACGTTCGGGCTTCGTAACGCCGGACAGACGTTTCAGCGCTTCGTCGATGAAATGCTCAGGGGACTAGACTTTGTATACGCCTACCTCGACGATTTTTTGGTTTTTTCGCAGGATCGAGAGTCACATGAACAGCACCTACATCAACTCTTCCGCAGGCTCAAGGACTTCGGCATGGTGGTGAACACATCAAAGTGCATCTTCGGAGTATCTGAGGTTACTTTCCTCGGGTACCGTATAACTGCCGAAGGAACCACACCACTGCCCTCCAAGGTCGAGGCTATCCAGAGCTTCCCTGCGCCGAAGACAGTCAAAGAGTTGCGTCGCTTCTTGGGTATGCTAAACTTTTACCGCAGGTTTATTCCAGGTGCGGCCAAGGATCAGGCACCCCTAAATGCTCTACTGACTGGCTCTGTAAAGGGCTCCCATCCGGTTCACTTCTCCACACAAGAGACGAAAGCGTTCCAGGCATGCAAGGACGGTCTATGCCGAGCAGCTATGCTAGCTCACCCGGACTGTCACGCAAAACTCGCCTTAGTAACAGACGCGTCGGATAAGGCCATCGGCGCAGTGCTCCAGCAGTGGAAGCATGATGAATGGGAGCCGTTGGCTTTCTTTTCGCGGAAACTTACTCCAGCGCAGGTGAAATACTCGCCCTATGACCGCGAACTTCTAGCGATTTACGAGAGTGTGAAGTACTTTCGACACATGGTGGAGGCTCGCGACTTTACGATATACACGGATCACAAGCCACTTACCTTTGCTTTCCACTCTCGTAAAGAAAATTGCTCCCCACGACAGTTCAGACATCTAGACCTGATAGCCCAGTTTACTTCAGACATCAGGCATATCTCAGGTAAAAATAACGTCGTGGCGGATACACTTTCTCGCATCGAGGAGATATCGCAACCTGTCAGCGCCGAGACGATAGCATCCGCTCAACATACTGACCCAGAGCTGGATCAGCTACGAGGAGCGGGCTCGTCACTGCAGCTGGATAAGGTGAGAATCCCTGGTTCTCAGAGTTATCTGTACTGCGACGTCAGTAACAACACTCAGAGGCCGTTCATCCCCAAGGAGCTACGCAAGCCGGTATTTTATAGTCTCCACTCCCTGAGCCACCCTGGCGCCAACGCCACGGCTAAATTATTCGCAGAGCGTTACGTTTGGCCTGGAGTCAAAAAAGACTGTCGAGCATGGGTACGTACCTGCTTAGCTTGCCAACGCTCCAAAGTTACTCGCCACGTCTCTGCTCCTATAGGTAACTTTAAATTACCCAGGGCGAGGCTGGCATTTGTGCATATAGACCTGATTGGTCCCTTACCATTATGCCAAGGGTTCAGATATTGTCTTACAGCCGTAGATAGGTTCACGCGATGGCCAGAGGCAATACCATTGCCAGACATGACGGCAGAAACAGTGGCACGGGCATTGCTGAGTGGTTGGATATCCCGCTACGGTTGCCCAACGGATATTGTGACGGATAGAGGACGTCAATTTGAGTCGGCCCTATTCCAGCAGTTATCCACCATCGCAGGCTTCCAGCACCG
Organism: Acleris laterana; assembly: GCA_963966035.1. Classification (NCBI taxonomy): domain Eukaryota; kingdom Metazoa; phylum Arthropoda; class Insecta; order Lepidoptera; family Tortricidae; genus Acleris; species Acleris laterana. Next base: position 10,205,488 of record OZ014453.1, read on the forward strand.
AAGAACGACGGCATATCATCCAGCATGCAATGGACTCGTGGAACGGTTCCATCGGCAACTTAAGGCTGCCATAACCTGCCACGCAAGTAGCAGTTGGGTGGAAGCACTCCCGCTCGTTTTATTAGGGATACGTAGTGCCTTTAAAGAAGACATTCAGGCATCCACGGCTGAGCTTCTGTACGGTCAACCCTTGCGCTTGCCGGGCGATTTTTTCTCCTCCCAAGCCAACGAGGCTACTGACGTGACGGATTTTTTGTCACGGCTACGCAGTCTCGTAAGGGAATTGCATCCATCACCAGCCGCACGGCACAACGGCAAGCGGAATACTTTTATCTTTAAGGACCTGGCTACATCAGCACATGTTTTTCTTCGGGATGACACTATAGGGGGATCTCTTAAACCTGCGTACACAGGACCTTACGAGGTTATTGCGAGGGGTGACAAGGTTTTCAAGATAATGTTAAACGGCAAGCAGGTAACAGTATCAGTGGACCGTATTAAGCCGGCCTTCATACTGCGCGACCCAGACGCCTCACATCATACATCTTCAAACCATAACACTCATACAGATCACACAAGTTCACCCAAAAATCACCAGGCATTGCCAAAGGCCAAGAATGACACAGTCAAAACAACAAGATCGGGGCGTCGTGTCCGATTTCCCGATTATTATCGCCCTTGACGGTCTCTGGGGGGGGGTGATGTAGTGTACTTTGTACCTAGTTACATTGTTATTATAGTCTAAAACTTAGAACTAAACCTAACTCTAAAATGTTATCATTATATAATTAATTAACTGATTGTGCATGGAATATTCATACTGAATATGAATATTCATACGTAATATTATTACTTGATATTAATAAATAATATTAGTACTTAATGTTAATACCAATCTAAAATAAATATTTTATTTGTCATGTTAATGTTTTGTATGTTGAGCGGACAAGCGAACCCAACTTTCGTATTAGATATCGAGTATCATGTTATCGCTGCGTGGCGCGCAGCTGCGGCTGCGCTGTTGCCATGCGCTCGCGCCAGTACGTATTACGCTTTGCTCCTATGCGCACGCCGCTCGTATGCTCGATAAGACTACGCAAACAGTTTCGGAAACGCTTACGCTTTCGCTATATTTTAAGGCTATTGTGCTTGTGCTTTTCTGACTTTCTTCTTGGTGTTTCTAAACTCTCTGGCAAAAATATAAGCTTTCTCCTTCTAATCGTTGTGCTGTGTTTCGTGCAATAAATCATAGTTGTTTACACTCGGACGTTTAATTTATGTCTACGGAGGAATCCCTATCAGGTGACAACTACATATACAAACCCTGGGCAGAATTCCTCCTTTAATAAGGTTGACAGATCTTTGGTCTACTTTGACCATAACAAATAAATAAATAAATAAGGGCCTAGTGTGGCTGTATCTATATCGCGTGTTAAATGTGGATAAAGCATCCGTCACTCTCGTACATATTTACGTGTCAGAAGGTGACGGATGCCTTATCCAAACTTTGTCACGCGATAAACGCAGCCATATTAGGGCCCCAGAGCGTATTTTTTAGGGTTCCATCGAGAAGATTCCCGGTACCGTGACACAACGGCTTCAAGCTATTTTAATCTCTATGCGCAGGACATTCCACTTAATGTTGCACGGCACTGTAGGTATATAGGTAATGATTGTAATGAACCTCGCAGACGTGTATCTGCACGTAGCGGCAACGTGACTTTCTACCGCGCCGTTTCACGCTAACGACGCCGTGCCGCGGTGATGTGGCCAGGCCCTTATGGGCCCTCTAAACTATCGGCGAATACAGACGATTACGGGCGAGCACGATAGTGATCTGAATAGTCGTCTATTATCGCCGATGATCGCCTGCGACCCGTGAGTTGTCGGTTTTTAGAATAGAATAGAATAGAAATCATTTATTCAATGATACCCAAATTTTAATAAAGAAAAACAGATAACAAAATAAAAAAAAATTGACATGGCGTTGAAAAGGGCCATGCCACAGCAAGCCGCGGCGCTGGTTTCCAGAGGGACCTTGAATTAAAAAACTAACTTAAATATCTAAAACAAAACAAAACGACAAAATAAAAACAAAAACCTTTTTCGGGCACGCATTAAAGGGAATCGCTGCGTTGTGCGTTGAGCTGCCCACAGTATTGCTTCGTTTTATCATTTTTATTGCTCCAGCACCACCATTTTCTTTTCCTCCATTTATTACATACATATAGTAAAGCTGCAAGAATCCGTTTGACAAACCCTCTAAGGGCGATAGTGTGGTTGCTCACACGATGATCGTGCCGATTATAGACGATCAGACCATCAACGATCATTGCCGATAGTGTGGAGTGGCCATAAGTCTCGTCACAGGCATTTTACTAAAAAACTACATGAGAGAGATACATATATTGATGAAATTTGTAGATACATATATTGATAGGTGTTCAATTATTTATTCAGATAACGATCACAAGGTCTCCAGGATATTCTGCAAGGAGCGCAGGTACACCGAGGCGTTCCGGCCCAGGTCTACGAGGGCGTTTGCCGCCTGCCGCCGTTGGTCCCGCGTCTCCTGGGAGGACGTCCCCTCCTGGGAGGTCAGCTGGGCTGGCGGGCTTTCATTTCGTCGTTTGATTTCTACTAAAAACAAGATAATAATATAACTATTAGAAAGATAAAACCCCGGATGTAATGATGATGTTCTCTTAAAATTGATTCTTATGAAACTTAGCAAGAACCATCGCCAAAAAAACCTGCTTTCAGTCAAATCAGTTCACCTGTTTAATAGCTACGGTGCCACAGACAGACACACACATAGCGATCAAACTTGTAACATTCATTAAGTGGTAACCTGAGACAAAATATGAGACTAATTTAATATAATTATAATTAATATCTGAAGAAACAGATTGACGACACCTGGTTCTTTGTTTATCGAATTTCTACAGATAAAAAAAACGAAATGTAGTTATTAAGTACCGTTAAATTTTTTAGGCATTATTTTTTATTAAAGGGACAAGACAGTATTTAATTCAACAGAAAACAAACAAACGAAAGAACTTACAAACTTACTTAAAACTACACTAATCCAACAAACCGCTACCAGTGGGCATTGTTCCTAAAATGCTGGCAGCATTGCCACGTTGAATGGCAATGCTTAATCTTTGTGCCAAGGGCCAGCATTTTTGTCACGGGTTGCGTCGATCAGGCGCTTTGACATATCTTTAAAAAATAGTTCTTAAGATGGCTTCATACTACAGAAAAAAGGCACAACTACTATATCTATTGTATTGGACTTCCAACCTTATTATAGCCCTTTAGAGTTTAATTATGCGTCTATGAATTAATTACACTTGTGCTTTCTCTCCTTATGAGGGCAGCATCCTCGACTGCAAGTTCGTTTAAACATACTATACAGGGTAATTGGATATTCGGTACATTCCTTTAAACAAGTGAAACAATCTGGCATTCACGTAAGCATCGTTTTCATGTTGACTAGGCCACCTGATTGGCATAATAGCGAATTGGGTGCGTATCTACTCACATAACTTTTTAAGTCCTATTATCGGAAGTCCGAAAATGTTTCTCATACCATTTTACGTAATAATGATAACTCTTCATAAACTTCATAAAAAAAAAATAGGACTAACGATCGGAACTCATAATCATCTGAATTCATAACGCCAATATTAATGAAGCCGTACACTTTTCACAATTTCTTAAATATCTTACGTGTAATAAGGTTAGGTTAAGTTAGGTTAGATTTAAAAAAAATCCTTAAAAAGTAACAGTTTCTTTAAAACAAATGCATTATGAATTGCGATAATTATGACTTAAAAAGTGTGAATAAAAAAATGTGAGGAAAAAAAATATGAGGAGTGATTATTATGAATACAAATCGGTAGGAAAACCAAAATAGGAATAAGAATTTTATGTGAGTCAATATGGACCCTAGCGAGTTACATACATAGATACATTGTCACGCCTGTTTCCCAGTGGGGTAGGCAGAGACTACTTCTTTCCACGTACTACGATCTTGACAAATCTCTTTCGGTTCTTCCACATTTATACATCGAGTCATGCACGCACGTTGGTTTCGGGTACTTAAGATTAGGCCCTTTTCGAGTATTTCTCCGATTTGATTCGAAAAAGTATGCATACAGCGGCCCCTTCCGACCCTTCCACTCACTTTTGATCTGTATATCTCTTTCGTCAATCTTCTTTCATTCATCCTTTCCAAATGACCGAACCATTGAAGCATGCCCTTTTCAATCTTAGTCACTTCATCTTTTTACTCATATATACATACCTACACTTACGCCCTCATTACCAGAGTGGGGTAGGCAGAGTTACAGAATTACCAAGAACTCTAAAAAGTTATTCTTAATTCAGTATGGCCCCATTTTGCACAATCAGGCCCAGATGTTTACGCCTTTATTCCCTTAGTCGCCTCTTACAACATCGACGGGAAGACGTGGAGTGGCACTATTCTAACCCGGCAACCACACGGCAATACATCTTCTTTTAGTCCACATTTTTGTCTCTGACTTTTTCATTCCTTACTCTATCGATCAGTTTCACACCTCACACACTACGCAAAGAGCGCATTCCAACTGCATTTACACGACTTTCATGCTTGTCCTGCCACACCTAACATTCACTACCATACATCAGAGTAGGGGCCAGCACTTCATTGTGAACAGCTAGTCGGGCTAATAACAAGTTGTGTAAGTAAAATATTCGAGCTATTATGAAATTACTTTTAGTATGTGCATTATTGATTGATAAAGGCGGAATTTGAATGTAACAGAAATTCGAAAAGAATTTTTTATACTCGCGCATTTTATATCGTTAATGGTACTTATCAAAATACCACCTATAACGTAACCGAAGCGTGAACACTGTTCTAAAATGAGCGTTGCCATGGTAATACCTGTCCTTTAATAACCATTATAGCATTGTGATTGCTAGTTGGTGAGTCTTGGATTATTTAGATAGGTACCTTGTTGGTCTTCCTTCACTGCGTCTTCTGGCACTTGAAGTGGTTCGGTATCATTCGGGGAATCAGGTGATTGTACGGAACGCAGCACTGGCGCATGCACAAAGCCTTCAGGGAACCTTACGTCCGGCAGTGGACGGGCTTCGACTGAAATGTAGTAAATAACTATTAGATAGATAAAAACCTTGGATGTAATGGTTACCCTATAATAGTTATCTCTTTCACAGCTGATATTTCTTAAATGGCGCACCGATTTTCCTGAAACCCAGATAAGAAGGACCGCTAGAAGACATACACTCACACACACACACACACATATATAGCGGTCAAAAACCACTATTTTTGCGTCGGGGGTTATGTAATTATGTTTATAGTTGTCTAGTGCAGTGGACTACTAAGAGATGCGTACGTGCGTGCGTGCGTACGTGTGTGTATCATTGTGCGTCTGTTTCTGGCACCGTAGGTCTTAATTGGGTGAACCGATATGGATGCGATTTTTTTATTTGATAGCAGGTTTTCTTAGCTAAGTTTCATGAAAATCTCTCAAAGAAAGGATCACTATTATATCTAGGGTTTTTTTTACTATCTAATAGTTACATTTTATGAAGCGAGATGCTGTTTATAACTGTTTTCTGTTTTCACTGTTTTCCCTAATTGGCCGGCAACGCACCGACAACTCTTCTTGAGTTGGGCAGTGGTGATTACTTCCCTTCAACCCCCGATTTCACCATCTTGACAATTACATGTGACAGTTGACAACTGGGTATACATTGCAAAGTTAACATGCTAATACATCACTAGGTTTTTATATAAGCTGCGCCAAATGTCACCTGTCACCTACAAGCTAGTTTACCTCACTCTCTTATAAAAAAAATCTTACCATATTGATTGTAATTATATGTTGTAGCTGTCTTCTGGCGGTCGTGAGACTTAGACCGCTGGTTTCCTAGATGTTTCAAGAAGGTTCTGGAGGCTTGTTGCCAGATGTCTCTGATCTGGGACACCACCGGCGACTTGGCCACTTGTTCAGCGATGGCGTGGACGTCATCCACGCTGGCCGTTAGGAGGACGTAGGAGTCGCAGGTGTGGTGGATGAAGAGAATAACTGGACACAGGGGGGGGGGTACCATGATATACTTAAATTCATTAGTAAGAAGTGTCTTTTTTTTTATTATGGCATAGAGATGATAAACGAGCACACAGGCCACCTGATGGTAAGTGGAAACTGTGACCCATAGACATTCGCATTCACAAGACGCAGAGCAATCCTAAGACTGCAAATGCGTTGCCAACCCTGAGGACTAAGATGGAATGCCTCTATGCTAGTCATTTCACCGGCTGTCTTATTCCCAAACCGGAACACAACAATGCGAACACTACTGTTTGGCGGTAAGTTAATGGATAAGACGGTGGTAGCGTACCCTGCACAAGGTCCTACCACCCGCAAAAAAAAAAGTAAAGGGTAAAGTCACATTTGTGATAGATATCTATCAGCATCGCATCGAAAAACGTTGTGTTGTAGGAAGTCCGTCCGCATCAATTCACCTTTCCGCATCTATTCAGCTACAGCATTAAACGCGGATAAGGGTGAAGACACATCTATCAGCACCGATTCGCATTTTGTCTATATAAAATGGTTGTTTTGTATGAAGATGCGTACGCATGCGAAAGCAGAATTGATGCGTACGCATCTTGATACAAAGTCACTATTTTCTATAGACAAAATGCGAATCGGTGCTGATAGATGTGTCTTCACCCTAAGAGTAGCAATCCATATCACGTGCTGAAGGATGCTTATTCAAGTGAACGGCTGCTTACGCGTGAGACCAGATTCTTACGAACGAGAATGGTAATTATATTCTCACTCACGTTCTAAACCTACCTTTCATATTTCCCCTTGTGGCACTAATTATGCGCAAAATTCGTTTCTAAGGCGCTCGTGTAAGGTGTACAATGATTTGTTTAATGATGTTGACATCTTTGCGAATAGTCTATCAGTGTTTAAAATTAAGATTCGGCAATCGCTTTTTTAGATTATTAGTACCTACCGTTTGTGAATTCCTGTTTTCTAATTTAGTTTTGGTTGTTTTGTTTGCATGTTAAGAAAGCTGTTTAACAACTTAAATTGTAACCTAGAAATATATGGAACTTTAGGCCTTATTCATTTTCATATTTGTATGTATTACATTGTTCACGGCTGTTCGTTTTCCTAAAAAAAAAAAAACTAACGCTTGTGAAATGCGACATGCCATTTTTACTCCATTTGTAGCAACAGTTGACGGAGTATCCGCACCACAAATGTCCGCATTTGTTATACACCTTAGAGAGGCTATCGCCGATCGCTGGGACAGGTCCCTTTAGCGCAGTAATGGGATAGCTAAGATCTCGTATCATTATTTCAATAATCCGTGCCACAAACCACTTGCCTAATTATTTGGTTTTGATGATGGTGCGGCCTTGCCACGCTGAGTTTCTGTATTTTATTTTATTTTCTGTGTTTTAATTTACTTATTTCAAATTGTAGTAGTATAGATATAATTAATAAAAATCTGTGAATGGTTGCTTAAGCATACGACGGCATGCTTGCGAATGAGAATGGTTGTTGACGCACGTTGATGGGGGAGGAGCTGAAAGCATGCGATGACATCCTTTAGCAGGTGAAAGCATGTGATAGCATACTACCAGCAATGCGTATAGTGTGCCTGAAATCGTCCAGCTTAATGCAATTCGATGCTAATAGATGTGACTCCACCCTTAGCAGAGCCTAGCTGTTCCTGGTTTATGAGTATTTTATACCAGTATTTATTGTATAGTGTTAAGTAGTCGTAGGATTGCAGTCTGGCACTTCACCGCAGTCGGGTAAACATGTCTAGGCTGATACATTAGGTACTTTTAGTAGCAGTACAGTTTTTGTAGAAGCCAAATGAGTACACATGCCACCTGATGGTGACATGTTTACCCGACTGCGGTGAAGCTCAAAACGAGGGTTATTGTCGGTGATACTGCAAAACCACGTTTAATATAGAGCAAAATGTACCTAAATTTCTTAGAAGAGGTGCATTTTGCTCCTCATTGTAAATGTTACTAACGCGGTTTTGCAGTTTCAGCGACGTTATGTGTTTGACCTGAAAGTATGTATGTCTATTCCTATCCCTCATAACTACTCAACGGGTCAATCGATTTGATAAATGAGACGTTATTAGATTCGTCTTGATGGCGCAAGTGTAAATACACATTAAATTCTTAAAAAAAACATTTTTAGATCGGGTTTTATGTGTTTTAATGTTTTTAACATACATCGATGACAGAAAAAATAACTCCGGAAACGAAATGTCCCTAGCAGAAAGGTGCTAACTCCTTTTAAAAAGTCAATAACTGTATATAGCTATAGTGGCTTTACTTACAACAGATATAAGAAGGGTAACCCATCTTGACACTTGAATGAACTGTATAACTTCACATTATGTACATATCTCTGTGGTTATTTCTTATCCCACGGCGAACCATTAAATTTTATTAAGCGCGAAATTGGAATGTTTTATAACTATTGGTCGTTAAAGATGTCGTAAAAGAGTAATGTAATGATACCTCATCTTGTTCACTAGTTGGTTGGATGAAGCTGAAATTGCATCTGGTTGCACATCAAGAGTAGGAAGAAACCGGGCAGCAGCATGTTGGACCATGCATGCCTGGTTCCGAAGCCGTTACGACAAATACAAAAAACTATCTCAAAGAACAACACGTATGAACAAAGTTTCTGTAGTTATTTGGTGCTGTCTTAGAAGAGTTTTAGTAGATATGAACACTTTAGTCGCTTGTAGCTCAAGAACTAATAATCTACTTATCTGTGATAGTTTTCCTTTTAAGTTCGTTATAAGTGCTTTCATTTACGATATTTTTCCGATTTTAATTACCTACTTGTAGTTTGGCTGTAAAGGGGGACGACACATAACTCTAAATTATACTTTCCAAGTTTACATACATACATACATACATACCTTCACGCCTGTCTCCCAATAGGGTAGGCAGAGATTATGGAACGCCAGGTGCGCCGATCTAAACACACAATTTTCGCTTCTTCTTTCCAAGTTTAATATTTCCTAAACGGTCCCCCAAATCAAAGTGTCACCCGCACCAAGACATAATGCAACGACTATAGTCACTGGCTAATACAAATCTATATAGTCAAGGCTTTTTCGCGTAGTATATTATTTTTACGTTTCGAAAGACGTGTATGTGTTTACGTGAACATCGCGCTAAAATATGAAACCAACAACACTTCACTTATATTTCCAATAGCTCTTGATTGTTAGCTAAGGGATGAAATTGATCAATTTGCATCCCGAGATTCAGGCTGCCCGAGCTCCCGCCAGTGCGCCAGCTAGAGTTTGGTTACCGATGCAGCGGTGCACGTGTTACGGCTTGCTCATTTAGCGAACATAATACCGATCAATCTGGAACTAATAGATCGCAGCCGGAGCTCTCACAGCATGTAATTAGATCTGGGCAATTAGTATATGGTTAATGACCAGAAAGCATCAGCGGTGGATCTAGAATTTCACTCAAGGGTCAGAATAACACGTTGTCTTATCTTATCTTACAGATGGGCCCTTTCGGATACACTTGGACCGAGTGACCTTTTAGGATCTTTTGTGCGATTACCCTCTTACTCACTCTTACTGTTCGAATGAGCAGGTTTACTCACGAAGTTTTTCTTTCACCGTAAGAGCATAATAATGAACTTAAGTTAGAAAAACACATTGGTACATGGTTGCATGGTGGTTCGAACTCGGTACCTTACGATCACGAGTCAAATCGTTAGTGATCATCGCGACCCATAAACACCCGCAACACCAGATAAATCACAGGTGCGCTGACGGTCTTTGAGAAAAGAGTAGGCTTGTTTTTTTATAGGCCCCCAAGTCGTATTGGTTCGGAAATACAAACGACAAGACGTTCACCGGGCAATAAATCTATACTTTAATATCTATACTAATATTATAAAGCTGAAGAGTTTGTTTGTTTGTTTCCTTGAACGCGCTAAACTCAGGAACTACTGATCCGATTTGAAAAATTCTTTCAGTGTTAGATAGCCCATTTATCGAGGAAGTCTTATAGGCTAAACATATATCATAGTCACATAAATCGAAGCGAAGCGAGGGCGGATCGCTAGTATTAAATAAAGTAGGGATAATTTCAGATACTTCTCATCCTAGAAACTTGCATATTTCGATAAAGTCGCGGGAGAAATGTAATAAGTACTGAATTCAAGTAGAAAGCTAAGCTCTTTATCTCGTTTCAAATGGAAAACTAATTTCTACAGACTGAAAAGAATTTCTCAACAATTATAAACTCAACTACAATGGTATCAAGTAACCCGCTTTTGACGTCCAACGGAGTTTAAACAGACATTTTCTTTATTGAAATCCTCGGAACGGTTGCTTATTAAAAAAGGCTTTCGCAATATCTATGGATATTATATTAAAAAGGAGAGAAATATATGCTTTACTGGGCATAAAAGCAAGGCATATGTACTATCTTATCTTATGTTATTATTGCACTCGTATAGCTTAATAATAATAAGGGACGATCTCTTCAAATTGACCTAGTCCCAAACTAAGCTCTAGGCTTGTATTATTATGGGTACTAGGCAACGATATAAATACTTATATAGATAAATGAATACTTAGAAAACTTCAAAGACTCAAAAAAAAAAAATGCCCCGCACATAACTTGCCCATAATACCGGGAACCGAACCCGGGACCGATAGTTTCGTAGACAGGGTCACTACCAACTAGGCTAGCGCGCCGTCGTCGTAGATTGGGTAAGTAGTCCCGCCAAATAAGGAATTATGCAGGAACGATTTTGTGTCTGCCGTAAAAGAAAACGGCCCAATTAGTGTTCAAATTTTACTTCATCTAGTTTTTTATAAGAAATAGATAAAAAAAATTATACCAAATAAAAAGAAACCATATTGAAGAAGTTCTGGCTTGATATTGTCTTTAAACCTTTTTCCTCGTTTTTATGTATATTTATTTACTATATTAGTTATATTCTATACATATACTCGTACACATAGCATTGATGTTTGATTATAGCAATTTATTTTAGTGTTATATTTATTTGCTCAAAGGTTAACTGGAAGAGATCCCTTAAAGGGATAAGTTCGTCTTTGTACAACCCTGTAACATTTTTGTCTATTGTATCATTGCCATCTCTTTTGTTTGCACAACATCTTTCTCAGATACTGATTCTAAAATTAAAAAACGGTTTAGCACTAGGCATCCGACGGTCTTCAAATCATTTCCGCCTCAATTCGTCTAAATTTGTCCTAGGATGGTTGCGTTTATCGCGTGGCAAAATGTGGATAAAGAATCCGTCACTCTCGTACTTATATACGTGTCAGAAAGTGACGGATGTTTTATCCACATTCCCTGGTATTGTTCATAATTTACTGCCGCGGAAATTCGCTTTAACCCCGACACCCTCCCCCCCACTCCCCCCGTATTATGATAATTACACTACGTAATATAATACGCGTGAATTAACCGGAGAGCCAGCAGTATTACTGTATATTATACCGAGTTACGAGAGACATGTCGACGCGCTCGCCTAGTTGGTCCCTGTCTACGAAGCTAGCGGTCCTGGATTCAAATCTCGGTAAGGGCAGATATTTGTGTGATGAGCGCTAATATTTGTTCGTGAGACGTGGTCGAAAAAATCTTCAAGAAGCAATGTAAGATTTTTAAATTAACAAAAACTTAGAGAAGTGAACATGACAGTACCAAGGTGCAACGTTACGATTTGCTATTTCATCAAAATGATAGCACCAGTGTTGAACACTTTAAGCTGACAGGCACCAATACTGGACATTGCCCACCCCTAGAACTATAACTAGTAGTGGTAATCATCTTACTTAGGCAACACGTAGCTTAGGCCTGATGTAACATTTAGTAGAATAACTACATTTTTAAGGTGGTTTTAGGGGTGGGCAATGTTACCCCCTAGGGTCAAAGCAACCCGAGGTTACGGTACTCTAGCTCTTATTTTTTAAGAAGATCCATTTTAACATCATTTGATTATTAAAGTATTTGTGTGAAATCAAATCAGTTGGTCGACTAAGCGCGTTATAGAAAACGGTATAATTCATGTACAGAGTCAAATAGACTTATTCCCTTTTTCACTTGAACCTCAGAAGATTTATTCCGACTTCCACTAGGATCCCGTAAGGTCAAGGGTGTAACTGACTTGTTTGACGAACCATTATTACTACGGTCTTAATGAGTTCATTATTCGAGATTTATCGAGATTCGATGTAAACATTGAACATTCTCAAAGTACGCAATTAAAGCTTGAAGGATAATGAAATGAAAATTGGTTCCGCTTTAGTATTTACGGTAATGGGTAAATTAAACAGAAGTTAAGTGAAGAGACATAATATCAGAATATTTTAATTAAAGACATTAGATGAAATAATTTTAAATTTGCTTATTCAGTTACATTCTGAAATGACTTGATTTATTATTAATGTAATAATAATAAAGCTTACTTAACGCGACCACTTACAAACCAATGACAAAGTTAAGTGTTTGCATGCTAGATACAGCTACGTGTATGAATGTATCTATAATTCACATTTATCGCAAATAAATATTGTTGCATTATTTCTACATTCTACATTTACTAAAAAATCCTCGATATTTTTCTTGTACCTTCCACCAAATGTAATTTTTCAACGGAAATTCTCTCTATAGATACGATAACACTCACCTTAAATAATTGACACCCAATCTCTAATAGAGATCTACGTATATAAACTTCCAATAAAAAGGCGCTAGCACAAGCATTTTAAAATGCATAGTTCCTTTTCATCGTTAGCGGTCGATACCGTGATCAATGCCAAGGTACGATATCATTTGACATACTATGTCATCCAGTTAACAAAGGCACGAAATTCAGAACGCATACTACCCTACACATATACCTCACCTGCCAAGGAAATTACATTCGAAATTCTACCTTCGCTTTCTCTCTTGGGGATTTTCAGTGGGTGCGTGCGGGATGGAAGTAGCGGAGGGTTTCGAGGGTTGTAGACGGGTGCGTAGCTTCATTCGCGCCCTGACCGCCGGCCGCTATGGGCGTTTCGCGAGACGGGAGCACGTCGGTACCAGCCGAGCCGCAGCTCGAGCGAGCACGTCGACCTCACCTGTTGATCGTCGACGATTCCAGGGAAGCGCGCGCGAGCGAAGGTTAGTTGCAATATTCGATTTTTGAAAAAAAGTGTTCTTAATTTTGACTATTTTTTTATTTGGAACTGTTTTTGAATTTTAAAAGTGGAATTGTGACTGTGATTGGCACGTTTTTATTCTAAAACAAAAAAGGTACGATTTATTTCTCGGCAGGATATTGGAATATAGGAAAATTTAAATGGATCAGGATTTTTTGCCACGTATCGGGATTCACGATAATTAAGTGATCGACAAATTGAATTGCGCGTCATAAATGCATTTATTTTGTAATTTTGGGTATTAAATTTGTGTTTCGTTGAAATAATTAAAGTACAAAAATAAGTTACAAAAAATACGTACGATCATAAAATAAACGTTTTAGTTCAGGGTAAATTTTATTTACCATTTTTTTTTAAAGTATCAGTATTTCTTTAAAAAATACAATAACAGTTGTGATAATAATGTTTCGTTATACTAATGACTTTGAGTAGAAAGATATACACTTTTACCCCTTTGCAAAGGAAATAGGCCCTTTCGAATTTTTTCAGTTGTAACGCGCTTAATAAGATACACAGATGTAAAGTAAAAAAAAAAGTGTTTTTAGTTTTACGAAGATGAACATTTTTATTTTGCATAAATTCTCATTTACTTACAGTATAATTATTTCAAACACTTGAAAAAATCGAAAATACCGGTTTTCTTTGCAAGGGGTTAATTTGTTTATTTCCTCTCAGTCAAAGTAAAATGGATCGAGAGAAAACAAATTTGAACTTGAACTATATTCTACGAATTCGGGACAGCTCGATGCTCTAGTCCAATTACTCTTTTGATGTTCCACGTTGCCAATATTTGTACTATTCCACCGCTGGTTTTTCGGTGGTGAATTCTCAATAAAAATACCCTGTGTCCGTTATTTTTCAAATATAAATTTCAAGCATTCTCAGAAAAACTCAAATGAGTAGCAATAAAAACTATAACAGATGGGTTATAAATCCGTCGTGTTGACTATCATGTTCATAGTTCGTGCTTGTCAAACTTTATCAAAGTTGTGTTGTTTTTAGCCATAATTTGATTTATAATGATTACTAAATATTTAGTAACACCGCAGTAATATTTTTTCATGTGTTTTTGGCCTGAAATTAAATTTAAATATATTTCTAATTCAAGATTCAGTGAAAATTTCAGGGCCGTAACTTATCTTACGTTATAAGCTAGAGACATGTGACATACAGACAGACGGACAGACAGGACGGATGGACATTATCTCATATTCTCATACTAAGGAGTACTGAGAGAATTTCATACGGGTCAGACAAAGAGACAGGCATATTATCAAAGGAAATTAATTTAGCATTTTACTTAGTGAAGAACTGAATGACCTACATTTAAGCATATTACAACATATTAAGCTATGTTGTATAAAGGTATTTTGTGATAGCCCAGGGCTTTGTGGGACTTTATATTAGCCGTCTGGAGCACAAAGAACGTTTAATTTACGTAGAATTTGAACCCAATCGTTTTTTGTTAAAATAAATAATGATTTATACTCAGGAAGCTTTCGGAGATAATGTATATTGTAATGTGTTTATATGTTTCCGCTGCTGATTAAATTCAGTGATATTCTACCATTTAAAGTGGTAACTTGTGCGCGTGAGAGACATTTAGTTATTTGCGTGTGTGTATAGTTGGTTTTGTGATTTAAATGGAAGTTAAATGGTTTTGGTATTAGAATAAACGATATTGGGGTAAATTAATCGGTAAGTTACACGGTTTTTTGTTTTGAAAATATTTTCTTGCAAGTCAGTCTTGGGTTTTTTATAATTGTATAAGTAAGTGTTTATCTGCTCTGTAATACTATGTTTGAGCAAAATGAATTGCTTGACGCATTTCGAAACTCTTTTTATACTTATTTTCAATAATACAAAAAAAAAATCTGACTGTACAATTCCTCTTAGAAGCGCTCGTGCGCTAAGATACTAAATAAACATCTGATATCGCTTATATCTTTTATAAAGAGGTAAATTGGTGTCTGTCTGTTTGTATATATGTTGGGGGTAATTGAAACTACTAAACCAATACAGAAAATGTTTGAATAAACCGGATAAAATAACAAAGTTAAACCAATGCAACATATGTAGTACATAATGTGTCTTCTGTGTGTCTACGTAATTAAGTAGGATTGATATCAGTAGCTGGCTTCAATATCTGACCTCTAATCTTAATTTATCTTAAATCTTTATAAAACCCAGCTATAAAAGCAATTAAGGAGTTTTAAACAAATGTTCGTGCTAGTTACTGACCTACATCTTTATTTTTCAACTTTTACTGCGTATCATAAACCATAGCTCCGCGTTGTACGCCGGTATACCTATCCCATTAAAACTTATAAACTCCTAGATAACTAACTGCCTTAGGTGCTTGGATTATTAACATAAAGTTGGCGTAGTCCCCGTAAAAGCTAATTTATTGTAAATATCAATAAAATAAATTCACTTTACTACACGGACAAGTTAATACAGAAATTATCTCTCGGAAATGGATTTTTCTGCATAAAAGTATAGTCAAGGTAAGAAAAGGTTCGTCACTTTTCGACTCTATTTCAATGCTATTAAGCTCCAAAAGTGACGAATCATTTCTTACCTTGACTATACTGTATAACCTTTTCTGGGTAAGAAACTATCCCTTTACCAAGTTAAAATCGATCGGTTGAAGTTGTGGAACTGGAAAGATGGAACAAACGAACAAACACTTCCGCTTTATTAATATTAGTAAGGGACATACAAGTATATTGTCAATATCAAACTAGTTGTTTTACTCGTATGTCCTTACACAGTCTTAAATAAAGAAGTTGTCTCTGCCTACCCCTCCGGGAAACAGGCGTGATTTAATGTATGTATGTATGTAAATAAATCCCGTGATTTTGGTATTGGATATGAATTTTGTAAATTTGCTATAAAACTAAACTAATTTATAACTAATTTCTACTAATAGCTAAAGAGCTTAAACGCCACATGGTCTTGTCAACGTCACAGCTAGTGCTACGTAACGTGTTCGCGCGCGTGGTTATAAACAAAATGACTTCATACCAATCACTAGTCTGTGCTAATTCGGGGCACGGTTTAGGGATTCGATATCGATAAAAAATATGTCGATATGTGCACATTGAAAATTCTCGATTACTATAATAAGGTTCGATATCATATCTGATATCGAGCCTCCTATTATAATAAATGTGTAATAAATCGGCTTTGAGTCATTATAAATATTTTAAGAATGCCCCGTTCGTTGATAGAATGACATTGAGAGAAGGTTCAGTAATTTAAAGTGAGTGTATTCACCTAGACGGCATCGGCAATCCTTAATACCGATTGTATATTATGACAACTATTTAAAAAAAGACATAAATATATGTTTGAATTTTTTATAGTTTTTATTTCAAAACGGAGAAAAAGTTAATAATATTTATTTATGTTGAATAACATTCAGATGTTGACAGTAACATCGATATATTTTTTTGACGGTAAAATATTTTGCTACGTCACTTTAGTGTAGGTGCCCCGAGTTGGCACAGGGTATGCTGATGATGTTCAATAAAAGAAACTCGTTAAAAAATAATAATAAAATATAGTATTCTTTTTAGATAAAGCTCTAAGCATCATATTTTACAACGCACCTTTTAAAAAAGTTCCTTTTGTCAATTCTGCCCTCATTACCAATAGGTAGTATCTCAGATAAAAACCCTATAGCAATATCAACCTTATTACTAAGAAAATATAATTAAAACTGCTTTGGTAATTGAATTTGAGTTATTGCTTAATGGCTTAGGAGGCGAAGAATTGGGATTGTTCATATTTTTACAATTACTCCAATTCGAAAACCATTTCGAGGAATAGGGTTTTAAAGCCGTACTGCATTATTAAGTTCTTGAAATATTTATTAATTTTGGATAATTCGGCAAAAGTATATTTAACCTTTGTTTGACTTTCGTTTTCGGCTTGAAGCTTGCCACAGCTTGAAATAGTATGTTTTAATAATTTGTTGTAATTTATTAGAAAATTCCATCCCAAATTTAAAATAATCATGTCCTCCATAAAATGTCTGCTTAATAAATAAAGATATTTAAACAAAACTATTGGGTCAAATACAAAATTAATGAAATTGGAGTCTTAAAATTTCCTATTCTTTCGAATGAGAAAGTAAAAACCGTGAGTTTATTTTTTGGTCAATCCCAATTGTATTGTAAACTCTTTATTGCACATAAACAATTACAAGACATGTTTCTTGTATCGGAACCCACCTTAAATGTTTATTTTATTCTGTTTTTAATAGTTTAGTTTAGTTTAGTTTATTTATCATCAATGTATTTGTTGTTATAGCGGCAACATAAATAATAGGTACATCATAATGTGACATTTTCAACTGTCTAGCTATTACGGTTCATGAGATACAGCCTATTGACAGACAGACAGACGAACAGTGGAGTCTTAGTAATAGGGTCCCGTTTTTACCCTTTGGGTACGGAACCCTAAAAAGAGCTATCATAACGTGGACAAGATAACATGTCAAATCAATATGGATGTTCCGAGTACTGCCGAACAAAATTTAAACTCCAGTAAGTGAACACTAAGACCACCATATCATGGTCTCCAACTTTGTGGAGGTGTTAGAAATTGGAGTTCAAGATATGGTGGTAGCTTTTTACTCTTACTGCTTTTTACGCACACTGCTTTGCACGGCCGAGTAGACCCGTAGACTTTCGCCGTTCTGGATCTACATTCAAACATAGACAAAGAATACGTTTTATCTCAGAAATTTGAACAGTTCCCGAGGTAACAGCGAGAAACAACTTTAGTGCGCGGTCGAAAACCAAAAATCAAAGATCATTTTAACAGTAATATCGCTGAATTATGTAAATAAGCATCCAATCATTCGATTTCTGTTTAATTTTATACTAAAAGAACTAATTTGGAGTTAAAATAAGTTTTCAAATACAAACAAGAGCGTAATGAAGTGATGCTAATAATTATTCATCAACTCAAGTCACAACGACGTATCTGCCACTTTTAACTCGAAGCAAATTTACACCTCCGTGCGTATGAATAAGGTTTAAGTCTCATTAAAAGTTTGACGACTGTTGTATTCTTTTTAAAGGAGGGCAGTATTCATCGCCCTGGGAACAACTGTCAGTCAAATAATTAATTAAGCCCCATCGAGTTTCCACTTCGGAAGTCAAACGAAGGTTTGAATTAGTAACAAAAACCTATTTAGGTACAGTCGTCTTTATAAGTAGCTGCACACTTGAGTTCCTTGTCGATTTCACGCCTTTGACAGATTAGTGCAACTGTTCAAACATGACGTTAATGTGACAAAACGCTAAAGTGTGCATGTAGTTAATTATAATAAGTCCTGCCGTGCAGTCAAGGAAATTGACTCCTTGACCACTGAACTATATCATAAGAAGTCTCTTACGTTTTTATTGATTCTGTCACTATGACACAGTCCAAACTGGTCTAGGAATAATTTTCCTTTACTATACATACACGAAAAGTTGTTTTTCAATGCTCATTCGTTCTAAACATACTCGTAATGTGTCAGCACAATTAAATGTATGTAATTAACCCCCTTATTCATACCACTATAAAGCAATTATAGTTAAAGTACACTTTTTCCCT
The DNA here is from genome assembly GCA_963966035.1 of Acleris laterana. Taxonomy (NCBI): domain Eukaryota; kingdom Metazoa; phylum Arthropoda; class Insecta; order Lepidoptera; family Tortricidae; genus Acleris; species Acleris laterana. Next base: position 10,224,388 of record OZ014453.1, read on the forward strand.
TTTTGTCAAACTTACTTTAGTTACGTATTTCAAGCACACTTTAGTTATACGCCCTTTATAAAAACATGTTGTTATTTTGTTATTTTTGACATCTTATCGTCAACTTTATGATGTATTTTCTTGACGGTAAAGGCGGCGAGTTAAAAGCAATACGATAACATTTCAAAAGCTATTAGGTTTTGCCGAGTAGGATAGAGCCCTTGGAATAACTTAATTAATTAAACCCCTTAAGTTAAAGAACGTGTAATAATTAGAAACATAATTTAATAAGCCAATATTATCTATGTAAATACTTCTTGGTAAATTATTCATTTATTATGATTATATTTATATTATCGTCTGCTGTCCTTGACTGAAACCTAAGTTAACTAGTTTTGATTTTAAACAGATAACAGTACCTAACTGCTTCGAAGTAGAGTTGAAAAGTGCCGAACCTTTACATTCTGCGACTCTACATTGTTTTCCCATTTTTTATAAATAAACTAAATAATTAAAATACATTTGAACTTAGCACCATGTCTTTTTATTAATTAAGTATTTAAAATCTCTAAAAAAAAAGTCGCTTACATCTTTCAAACTATTAAATGGATTTTAATACGGTCATCAATAGATAGAGTGATTTAAGACAAAAGGTTTTACGTATTATTAAATATGCTTTATGTACGGGTATTAACTACAAAAAAGTTATATAAACCAAAGCTAAGTGAGGTCCGGGTTTTTGGCATTTAAGTGTTTTTAAAAGCACTGTCGAAATATTTACCACACGATGATTCATGATGAAAACCAAAATTAATAGATGTCTCTCTTATAGTTTTCGAATAAAATGCCTGCGACATACTGACGGACTGACAGGGAACCCTAAAACATAAAAAAAAAAAAATCGTTCTAAAATTGTATAGTTTTATGTTGCTTATTTACCATGCAATATTTGAATGTGGTTACATAATGCACTTTATTCCCTGCTATTGAGATTCCGATTTATTAATCGAATTATTTCAGTTTCCATAGCGACATAACGAATTTCATAACATTGATAACCGGGAAAGCCGAACAACATCAGACTTGTTAACCTTATATATTTTATCAGCCCCTTTTCCCTTTTTACCATTTCTGAACCGTCTTGTCTTCATAGGAAATTAAAAATCATAATAGGTACTTGTACAATTAAACAAATATTGTTAGCAAAAACATGTTGTTTTTCCCGGTATTTCGCCCAACGGCTCCTTCGTGTGTCGTTTTTGTAAAGAAAACACCAAGAATGGCGCTCAAGGTGTTAATGAGCAATTACGCTCTTGTTAACGGTAAGCTATACGGATCGTTATGCAAAAGGGCGTATTTAAAATCAATTGCTAAAGGAAATGTAACCTTCGAGTTAGTGAACAAGGTTCTTAATGTAGCAGGATTTGTATAACAGATGCGATGTTTTAACGAATAGCAAGAGGGAGTGCTTAGAATAGCGTTGTGATTGTGACATTTATTGTGTTTGTTTAATTACGCAGTATAAAATTGTATTTACGAGAAATTTTGGGAAATGTACGAATGTCAAATAAAATTGAATGCCTCCATTAAACTATGTTCCGCAGAAAATGGGTTTATTTGTTTCTTTTATTGCTATTTTTATTGTTTGTTAGGCAACAGTAAAGGGAACTGTGTAATGTATTCCCGATATTGAATTAGTAAATTACCTTGTCTATAAAATATCAATTTGGGGTATAAGAATTAAATGTTAATTAATTAGGGCTCTTAAAAGTTACCTCGGATTAGATTTTTTTAAAGAAGCACAACCTTTTATAAAGCACTTTTCTTTATCGACAGTGTTTTTTTTATTAATTGGGATAGATTTTGGAAAACGAGCTGAGGATTGAAATACCCTTTTTAGAAATCGAGGCAATTATATCTTATCTGATTATAGCATCGTTACATTAATGATCTAATAAGAAGTATCATCTGTATCAGCTGTTACATTGGTGACCTCACTACACTTTGAAGAGAAATAAAATAAGTAATATATTTGCACTAAATAAATCTTTCGCGTCCTCGTTTTGGGTCAACAACGCCTGGAAATATAAACAAGAATAAATACTACTCGTACAAGAAATAAGAAAAATATTTATTACGTCTTTGATCATCATAAACCGTTAACATGACCTTAATAAAGACAGTACAGCGTGTCTAGTAAAAATGACGTAGAGACAAACTGTTTCTTCTTACACCCGTATTTATAGTCAAGAAAAGTAATTACTTGAGTAAAAGTAATGACATAAGCAACGATTTTTATATGACTTTTGACACTAGTAATACTCAAGTAATTACTTTTTTGCACTATAAATACGGGTTTTACTTCCCATTCTTACATGGCATGTAAGCAAAGAACACACTGAAGTATTACTTTTCCTTTGTAATTTCTTACTAGACCGGAAAATAAAAGCACCTCTTTCTCCGTCCTTTCTTTTCATTGCGCAATGTGTTATCTTAACTACACATTTTTAAATAGCATTTATCAACAAAATATGAAAATACCGTGAAAGAGATCACCAAAAGGGAAATTAAAAGTAAAATCGGCCAAGAAGGAAGGAAGAAGATACAAGCATTTTTAACTGCTATGGGTAATTAGACACTGATTTGACAGAGAGATTCGACTTCTGTGATGTCATGTAACAAGTCGGCCATATAAATTCCATCTTGTGTTGAGATAGGAACAAATATTTATTGGCTTATATCTGGGTTATGTTTTTTCTCGACTGTTTGTAACATGACTCAGCTTTTATTGAAGTTGTAAAAGAAGTCATGAATATTCCCTATTAATCGTTGTAACTACACTAACGACGTATTCAGCTTCTCCCCGGATTTACATGACAAGTAAAAGATGCCATCACGAGTCAGATATTTATGGTAATACCGCTATTCTGGGACAGGATATTTGCATGACAGTGCCATTGACCTAGACGAAATTACGTCCTGAGATAGCAGGTCGAGTGAAACCAACGCCCGAACCTACACCGGAGGCATCCGTGTTTACTTGCAGGTTATGTATTTAATATTAGAGAACTCACATGATTTTGATTAACGCATATAATTAGTTTCCCACTTCTCCCCTCAAAACCCCTTGGGGGATGAATTTCCAAAAATCCTTTTTTTTTTTAAGTGTACAATCTCACACCAATTTACCAAATCCCAAACTAAGCTCTAGGCTTGTACTATGGGTACTAGACAACGATATAAATACTTATATAGAGAAATATATACTTAAAACATTAGAAAACACCCATGACTCAGGACCAAATATTCGCGCTCAGCACACAAATATCTGCCCTTACCGGGATTTGAACCCAGGACTGCTAGTATTCGTAGGCAGGGTCACTATCCACTAGGCCAGCGCGTCGTCAATCGTAGATCCAAAGATAAGTATCGAAGGAATGCTACCTCCAAATTTCAAGTCCTTAAATCCAGCGGTTTTGGCTTTACGTTGATCGATTAGTCAACCAGACAGTATTTTCTTTTATGTATAGACACAGATTTATTAGGTGGCAAGTATTCTTAAATGTACTTAATTATGGATCAAAAAAAGCTTAATGAAGAGAGCCAAAACTAAAATCATTTTTCTTTCAACTGACAGCAGTTACACACATATAGCGATCAAATTTGCGATGTACTGAATAAGGGCCAAATATAAAGCACCCGAAAGCGACGTACGTCCAAGAAAAGGTTAATGGATGTAGAGGAAGTGAAATTAGTGTGTTCAGAGTTTCAGACCGATGCACCTGGTATTGCATAGTCTCTGCCTACCCTTTTGGGAGACAGTCGTGACCCAAGTAACACAAAACAGCATTATAAAAAACATACAACAGCACGAACTGACGCGCAAAGCATTATATGAAAATCCTATATCAGCTGTATTTACTTTTCTACAGCTTTTTTAAGAGCAATTTGGGCCCCAAATTATACAGCATTGAGCTTTATAAAGGCTGCTTAGTAGCATTACAATGATTGCACAAAGTTATTATTGAAGTCGGTAAAGAACAAATCACTAGACTTAAAGCATTTATTGCGACCACAGTACAGCCAATATACACCTTATTAATATACAATCTCTAAATGGGAACATATTCAAATGCTAATTGTTTTATTTCAGAAGAATTTCTCAATAGATTTAAAAAAAGTTATGGTTACATTTAGTATTTATTGCGAGTTTGAGTGAAGATTCGCGAGTATTGTAAATAATTGTGAAAAATAATATTGAATGGTAAGTAAACTTTATTTTCTTTAATGGGTGAAATTCAGCTGCGGATGTCAGTTTACTGTGAAAACATGTTAAGTTTTGTGGTAATATTTCCACGCGCCCTCGTGATAATGCTTTTTATCACAAAAATATAGAAAATTATAATCGACTCTGAATATGTTTTGTAAAATTATAAGCTCTTAGCTTAATTTTAATGAATAGAGTTGATTTTATAGGCACCGCGCATAAAGTAAAATTATAGAAAGTGCTCTTTTAATCAGATTTTAGTCACTTTTAATCATTTTAATTGTTTCCGTAACAAGGGGAAACAGAAAGCAAACGGCGTCAGATAATATAAATGCTTTACGCATTCAACGAAAGTATAATAATGCTGTTAATCTTACTATAGCTAACCAAAATACTTTGAGCCTGTTTACCAAAGTATAAGACACTCAATAATAGTATTCAGGTATATTGCAACACTTCATAAGAACATTATAATGTTTGCTGCCATTATACACCATAGTGATTAGTTTCTATCGTGTTTGTTTGTAATACATTTCTTTATTATCAATATACGACTAAAAGCTTTATTGAAGAAACAGATTAGGAAGAAAACGGAGTTAAGATTTTATTCATTGTTTAGTGAATGTTACTATAGGACTAGCATTAAATGAACACAAACACAGATCATTAAAAAGTTTTTAATGTTAAAAAATTGCCACTACAGCTCTGTGCAGGATAAAATATTTCGTTAATGCTTATTTAATGTATTGGGCTTTTCAAATTACTATTATAAGACTTTAACCTTTGTGTAAGTGTAAAAGCTATTTAAGTAGCTGTATATTATAAATACCTGATGCTTTGGTAGGAGTTTAATCTTTATTTAAGAGTATAGTATAGCTTTAAGCATTTCGAAACGAACCAAATGCTACTAAAAACTATTTTATCTTTGCCGATGCCAATTAAAAGTGTTATTCGGACTTTTGGACATAAATCCATATCCATTTTGGTTAATATATAGGTTACGTGTTACTTGGGGAAGGTATGTAGCAGTTTTACAAAAAAGTAATTCAATTATTTATTTAACATTAGGTAATTAAAAGCCCAAACCCAAGGTAATTGAGGAAACAATAATAGAAAAGTTAATGTTAATTTAGTGTACTAAATAATGTTACTATATAATTATTAAAAGTTCACGGCCAACTCTGAAATACGGTACAGTTGCGCTGTTCGGAAATCAGAAGTATAATATTATTATGTAATAAAGTGAAAAAATAGAGCAGTAAAGCGAAGATAACTAATTAACATTTCCTCAGCCATTAACAAACATATTTTCATAATGTTCAAGCGTTATTTGCAACGCAAACTGGGTTCGGGAAAAACCAGCGCAAACGGGAGCAAATGTTTTCGACAGAGTTGTTACATTAATAATATTTTACATAACATACGGTAGAAGAGATAATTTGCTTCTCGCACACGTCTCCCGCTTTTCACGGTCGGAGACATTAATACCTGATTGAATAATAAATAATCTGATTTCGGTGGTTTTATGTGCTTAGAAATGTGATATTTCATATCTCTTTGTTTCACAACGATATGTTTGATAATGAATCGCTGTGAAATAATTCAGTTGAATACAATTCACCACAGGAATTGGATTTTTAAAAGGGTTTCTAAAAAAAAACATGCTTTTACAATAGTTTTGCATACATTATTTTTTCTATTTTTGTTCAGGATTGACTGCGAAAATAAACAGTCAAATTTTGGCTACTGGCTAAAAAGCTTGACCGTCACGTGGTCTGTTCTACGTCACAGCGAGTGCTTAACTAAACAAAACGCGTTTAAAAAAAGTCGTCATTCCGACCTTAGTCCAAAGCAGGCGTAGCAAACACTGATAGTATTCAATATTTATTCTCAGTAAATAATTTTATTTTCAAAAACAACTGTTGTTGTTGTTAATTGTGCCTTCTCTAGATTTCTGGCACCATGACTTTTTTACAAATATCAAGCGGTTAACGCATAACAAATAAATAAATTATAGTACCACATTGCCTCCTTTCTTTGTAGACTTTTATACTTTTTGCTAAAACTCTAGGGATCCGGCAAATACCAATTCTTTGCCTGCATGGTATTTGCCCGGTAAACATCCTTATTTACTCGCCGGTGAGCTTTGCCTGGGTTGAATTGCTTGAAACACGCAATTTTACCCTCAAGGGGCAAAATGGCGTAACTCCGAGTCAGTACTAACGCAAATTCGATACTTTCAGTCTATAATGAGGTTGAATACCAAACACTTAATGTTTATTACAATCAATCAATGTGTTTCTACAGTGTGTTACCAGCACCCTGGCTTTTTTTTAACGTATATCTGTAACGTAACTATGACATTAATTTAATTAATAAACAAATGTTCAGGCTTTGTTAACTTTCTAACAAAATTTCAATTGCCGGCAATGTAAAGCACAGCAATTTGTCAAGATAAGCGTAAATGACAGTCGACGGATACTTTGATTATTATGATTTGCCCCCGTACACGACATGCCTTGTATGTATAAGCAATAGCGATACTGATAACGACGAACACGCAGCACACGCGCTACATTAAAAATGGACGGTATCTAAGAAAATGAATAGTGAAGTTATTTTATTATTTTTAATTGATAATACTTGCAAACAATTGCTAAAGCAACGTATTATCGGCAGTTTTAATAAATGCCCGCATGCCGGTAACACTGTAACTATGAGGTTGAATTTTAATCACATTATAGTTTCGTACACTCATGCATTTTTTTAAAGTACTTAAAATTCAAGTAAATTTCAAGTAAATATTTCCTATTCATTTCGTTAATTTAGATTTGCTTTGATTTGAAGTTCTGGTCGCAACAAACTTGTCCAAAGCACCAAGCTTAGTAATAACAAGAACCAAAATACCAGATACCGTTGTAGAATCAACGTAAAACCTTGCCAATGTCTTTATTGCCTACACAATATGACCCATGTTTGCTTAACCTCGGGGTTCCTGCTCGTTTTCCAACTGTAGTTTAAGTTGTACGGAACCATTAGTGCATGTTTACGGGCAGGCTTAGGACAATTAGCAGGCATGTGATATGTATGGCCGGAGTTGCGGAGGGTTGAGTTAACCTAGGTACTTACTAATGGGGTTCATTTTCGATACTGAGTTTGTATGTTCTGGTTTTTATTATTTAATATTTATTGCGCAAATTTAAGTACAAATGGTGGACCGAATGCCCAATGGCATTCTCTACCAGCCGACCAAAAAACTAAACTGAAATTTACATTATAGGTGTACAGAAAAAGAAGGCAGAAATAAAAACTAAAAACTTAAAACATAATTATCCTAATTATTGCTAATACATTCTACACTAAATATATACGTGACATAATAATACATAATACATAATTATCTATAAGTAAATATGAATTAAATAAACCCATAAAATAAACCTATAAAGCTATACAAGTGCTATAGCGCTGTCCTTTACGCTCATCGTAAAATGAACTGCAAAGCCACGTCGTAATAACCCCCCCCCTCTCAGCATTGTGTCACAGTGAGTATTGGTATAAGTTAACACTCACCCCCAGATGCCCTAGCTGAGTGCTCGTTAACTTTTCCCATGCAAAAAAAAGGAAGTGTATCTATGTAATGCTAAGGCAGTAAATGTAATAAAAAACCACCACAAATATAATGTTTAATGCCGGCTCCACTCTACACGCTTGCGGTGTTTGCCAAACACTGCAGGACGCAACTATATGAAAGAGTGAGCACGATGTATTTCCATCTCACTCCAACGTATGGTTGCGTCCTGCAGTGTTTTGCAAACACCACAAGCGTGTGACGCCGGCATAACCTGTAAAACCAAATTTAACCGGAATGATAAAGCTACGTCAAATTGTATTTAGGCAATTATTAACGAACTATAGTACTAGGCAGATAAGAAGACAATCCTGACACATTGTTCGTCCATGAAGTTTCTGACTATTGACATTGTTGACAGCGGTAAAACAATGGTAAACTTAATTGTTGCGTGTGAAGGAATAGTAATAGCAGCATTAAAGATAAAGATAAAAGACATTTATTCAGTAAGTAGGCCGTACGGGCACTTTTACACGTCAAGAATCTACCAGCGCTTCCCAAGAGGAGACACTGCTGAGAAGAAATGCCACAACAAACTCAGCAGTCAGTAATTTTTTAAACATATTACAATGGTACTACCTACTTAATCTAGCATTATATAAAGCAATAAATATTAAATTCAATATAATATCAAATAACATGCGTAGATCAGCAGGAAAACATGCCAAAAATTTTACTATATTAAATGTATGCCTGATAGTATATAAAAAAAACTAAAACCCACCTACTTATATTTATTTATAACTTATAACATGGTGCAATATGACCACATAAAAGTTGCGATACGTTTTCCTACATCAACGGTGTCCCCTAGACAAGATAAAGCTTTTGCAATTTATCAAATTATTATTGACTATGTTTTGGGTTTAGACCATTGTTAGACTGCTGTCAACGTTATCCATATTCAGAAACTGTATGGTGGTTTAATGTTGAGTGGTTTAATGTTGATTGAGTTCTTATCGGCCGGGCACAACTATCAACATTATTAACTTTTCTTACGTGTATTAGCTAAAATAACAGTCTTAAGCTTCCGAATGTTAGCAAGCAAATTTGCATATTTTAACATATTTAGCCCCAGCTTAAAACAAGTATATTTAAGCCTCGCCTAAAGTTTGTGCTTAAGTCGTGGGGGGCATCGAACCATCGCACATCACAACTAAAGAGCGCTGTAAACGAGCTATAATATACCAGCTCGCTGGAAACAAGTGCCCAGCTATATTTCCGGCGGTATTCCTGCTGCAATATATTGTGCAACATGTTGCTTTGTGACAGTTGCATTTGTCCAATAATCATGTCATCCATAAAATGTCTGCTAAATAAATAAAGATATTAAAACAAAACTATTGGGTGAAATATAATATTAATGAAATTGGAGTCTTAAAATTTCCTATTCTTTCGAATGAGAAAGTAAAAACCGCGAGTAATTTTTTTTTGGTCAGTCCCAATTGAGTGTGTTTGCATGCAAGCATTGCATGAATACCGTTACCTTACCTGGGGCCGGTTTATCAAAAGTCTATTTTTAATACATATTATATTGTTGGAAAGAGATTTCCGCTTGTAATACAAGTTACAAGCGATTGATAAACAGGCCCCTGCAGACCGAAAAACACATCAAGTTGCTTAGTTTTATTGCAGTAAAGTCAAGCTGATTTAACAACACTGCAAGTATAGCCAGCTAGAAAAGGATACAATGTCGTTAGATCATCAATAAGACGCAATATAGCTGGACTCCACTGCAACATCGCAGCATTGGTTACGTAATATCAGTAAGTTACACAATTGCGGTAAGAAATTGTAGAAAAACTACAGCAGACTTCAGTTACTACTATAATATACTTCATGTGCCTTAAACAATATGTGTAATAATTTATACGATATCATATTTCATGTGATATAAGAAAAATAGACAAGGCAACCTGATTTTAATAATTTTACATACGAACTTAAGATTTACATTCCTTATCGTTTTTTGAATATCATTTACTGAACAAAGTCTGGATATTATATTAAACTGTATTATATTAAGCTGTCTTTGACGTACAGAAATGCTAATATGTAGAAATGTAAATATTATTCATAACATAGTATTCACAATTCCATCTATTATTCCTGTCGCTCTTTTTCTTATTTTATGGCATAGGAAAAGTTTTCGAGCACACAGACCCATAGATATACAGGGTGTTTGGTAGCTAAGTGCAAAACTTGAAGGGGGTGATAGAACAGCTTATAAGCCATCGATTTAATCTCCATATATGTTCAGCAATTGTTATTAGCTGCCCGACAGGACCACCAACGCCACCGCTGTGGCTAGCGCATGTAATTTTAATAAAACAACACAGACTTGTAAATACTATAGTTTCATTATAGAATTTTGTATAAAACAAAAATAAAACTAAACATTTGGCGACCGTGACTTGGGGCACTCCTAAACACTACGTTAGGATTCAACAAGAAGGTACTAAGCTAATTTAAGTTAGTTCTACACTTAGATATTAATTAGATATCTTTAGATATTAATTATATCATCAAAAACGGTTTTACCATAAAATCGTATCATTTGAAAGTATAGACTGAGAAAATGATTATATGTAAAGAGCTCCTAAAACGCAATTTCAAGTTATTCGATATTTGAATTACAAGCGGGAGCGTGGGACCGGTCCTAATTGGGGATGTTGCACTATTGTGGCGGAACTGAGGCGCAATTTTGTTTACAAATTTCCGTCTCGCTAAATAACCGAGTGCAATTCGGACTCGGACCCAACCGAGCGAGAGATACGTTTGTATAAATTATAAAATTGGAATGAAAATTCATTTTAGTTTGAACTCAACTGAAACAGTTGATTGATTCTTACTTGCCAGCATATATTTGTTTCTCTTTTCGTTTATTAATGACGACAAACTTTTTGTAAAAAGTACATAATTAAGTTGTTTTTTTATCACACGACGTAATGTTGCATGTCAAAAATACAAAATTTAAATAGAAATCTTTAATAGTAGAATGATAACAGAAGGCTAAAAAGCAGAATTATAAACATTTTTAATTATTTTAATACGTAAGATAATAAGCTATAGCAGAAGTCAGAAACAAATAATTAAAATAACTAGGTACATATTTTTGACTAACTTTGTATGCGTAATACTTGTTGCTATTACAATCAAAAATCGTATTTTTAAGAAAAAAATAGTCAAAATAACCATTAGCGATCATTCTTTCAGAGCTAATATTTTAATGACACCATCCAATTTACAAGAACTATTTCGATTTTACTAGCCTTGCTTAAAAAATAACACGTCGAAATTGGTCCACCCATTTGGGAGCTACGATACCATAGACGGACAAACACACACATACACACATAAAACTTATAACACGCCTTTAGTCGGGGGTTAATTAATTACCTAAAGCAATAAAAAACCGGCCAAGTGCGAGGCGGACTAGCGCACGAAGTTTTCCGTACGGTCACGAGCGTTAATTTGAGACCCATTTCAAGAAAAATACGCTTGAAGTCGTCAATGTCATTAGAGATGTCAAGTCATTTGTAATTTTTAGGAAACTCAACCTTATCATTGTAGAATGTCAGATTGACTTTGGACCTAAGATGGGTACCAAATTAAATCTCGTGACTGTACCATTGTCTATACAAAAATTATTAACAGCAAAAAAATATTGTTTATTGTATGGGACCCTCACTTAAATATTATTTTTGTACTCGTCGATTAAAATGTGTGTATTACGATTTCATAGAGAATACTGTAACGTCACTCTTTTCATCGTTGAATAGTCTAGATGTTACTTCCGAAACAACCGAAATAACTATTTCGATACGCTCTAGACAACCGGAATAACTATTTCGATACGCTCTAGACAACCGAAATAACTATTTCGATACGCTCTAGACAACCGAAAAAAATTTGAAAATAGAACTTCGGATTTCCATATATGTGTCCTTGTTTAAGGAGCCTCGATCCGATACAAAATTGCCAATCTGTGTCGTTTCGGAACGTAGCAGCGTCGCATCATCTGTCAAAAATCTACTTTTAGTTTTCTTATATACTCGTATTAATGACTTACATTATTAATTTTAATGAACTCGTACAAAAAGTATTGTTCACAATAGTGTCATAATTAAGCTTTTTAATCTCGTACCTTACTTAGGCCACTCAGCAAGCTTCGTGGCCTAAACACGGTACTCGACTAAAAAGCTCTCTATTATAACACGATTACGAAAAATACTATTTTATGCTGTTTTTAGTATTTGTTGTTATAACTGTAACAGAACTACATCATCTGTGAAAATTTCAACTGTCTAGCTATCACGGTTCATGACAAACAGACAGACGGGCAGTGGAGGTTTAGTATATAACAGTATTTTGTTTAGTACGGACCCCTAAAAAGTACATACGTACATACATAAACTCATGCCTTCATTCCCGGAGTGGGGTAGACAGAGTTAAAGAATTACCAAAATCTCTAAAAATTTTGCACGATTAGGCTAAGATGTTTACCAAAAACTATCGTAGAGAATTATCGTAAAATAATTTTCATTATAACACTCTTCCATATCCCCGTCATCTCAGCTCTGCTACAAAAGTAGAAGCTCGTTCATTAGCGAAGTCGACAAAAGCTTTCTACATAATGAGATACTCCGGTTTTTGTTATTGAAGACGTCGTTGGTTCCGTATAACAATGGGTTCCACTCGGATTTGCCTCCAGGGGACCCTAGTCGAGGAGAAGCTGTGCTCGTTGCTGTTTACACCATTATGCAATCGATTGGATGCTATAATGAGTAAACAGTCATATTTATTTGCATAACATCAGTTTCTTAACTGAATATGAGAATTTTTTTTTGCTAATTGTACTTTATTGGGTACAGTCATCACCAGGGTAATCCTAGAATGTAGGTGGAGGTATATACTATAACTATCTTCATTATCGGTGATATTTTGATTGATAATTATAGCTGTTGCCACGAGTTCTTTACTCGTTTTCATCTACCGACGAGCTCATAAGTAAAAGCAAACACAATTTTCCTGCTGAGATAATTAGCCGACTTTTTTTGCTGTTATTTTCTTTACCTTTTTTTTAAGATTCCGGGGAATATGCCACTGAATTTCAGTTCAGTAGAATGATCTTAAGCTACAGTCAACATTTTCGGAAAAACGTCTCTTAAACTCTGTATATTTGGCACGAAATAAACTTTAAATAACGAATAAACTTTATTTCGGTATGTTAAAATTAATTTCTAAATTGATATCTTTTCATCTATTTTACCTTTAATTTCTATTTAGAAAGTTCGTTTCAGACGATAATCTCATATTAAGATTTCGTTGAAATAATTAATTTAAACTCAATTAATTATCTGAATCATAAATAGTTCTTATGATATTTGTATTCCAGTGGACGATGTGATGACGTCCATCTTTATTTTTATTCCCAAGAAAAGTGCTTTTGCTTAACTTTAAACATGCTAAAGATACATTAGTTACCCATGACGTGGTATTTAAGATAGTCATTCATCAAAAAAATATTTCTCCCCGTATCCTTATAATTAAATTACAAAACACCGGCTTGATTGCGTACTTTAAGCGTACTAAAGCATCGGTCACTCTCATACTTATACACATATCAGAAAATGACGGATGTTTTATCCACATTTTGTCACGCGATAAACGCAACCATATTTGTCACTCTTGATCCAATTGATTTCCATCGTACCTAGTTGAACACCTAACTTAAATTTAATAGGAGCTACAGTTAGACACACACATGTCATATGCTTCAAACTTATAACTATAACCCTCTGTTTTTTTTTGTTTTTTTTATATATTAAGTTAGTTTTTAAGTCAGGGTCCTTTTCAACGCCACGTTTTTTGTTTTTGTTTTAGTCATATGTTTTTTCAAATGGTGTGTGCATTGAATAAATGATTTTAATTCTATTCTATTTTATACTATTCTAATCTATTCGACGATGATTAAAAATTAACCAGTAATTAAAAAAAAAAAAATTAATATAATTTATTCCAGGCATTATTTACAAGCACCCATATTGATGACACAAAACAGTAGTTTTGCTATGCCATTTAAATAAATTAAATTATTTATTTATTAATTTAAATTCAATACAGCCTTCATATACAGCCCTTAATATTCCATTGTCAGTTCGTCTGACCCACTCCATAAAAGACTACTACTGTGACTTACAAACATACTTCCTTTCCTTAACGTGCTCAAATAATTATAATACTATAAACAAGCAAAAACCTTGGAAAATTGGAAGAGAAGATAAAACACACTTTGATGGATGACACTGAACACAGGCAAAACAAACAATGACATCAATCATTCTGAATCCTCATTTTCAAATGTTGAATATTGCTATATCAACGTAGCAAAATCCCGGGACTGTCCTTGAAATGCATCCAGGCCAAGTTGAGAGTAACCGGGCCAAGTTTACAGGATAACCGGGCCAAGTCCGGACGGAAGGCCAAGTTCGGCCCGGGTATTGCAGGAGCTCATATAAGTTTCACGAGTGTTCATTTTGTCACGAGATCCCTTTGAGGCCGAGAGCCCTTTTAGGGCTTCATTGAAAGCATTTTTGTTTGTAGGTTTGTTGTGTAGGTGTATGCTATTAAAAAAAAAACCCAATCCATACTTCCGTACTAATTGTGTGAACGCAAAAGTAACGTTGTTAGTTTGTTTATTTGATACGATTTCGCAACTAAACCGATGGACCGATTGAACTGAAATTCAGTATGTGTTAATGATCCCAAAAAAGGGTAAACGGTAACGGGTGGTAGGACCATCTTAGTCCTCAGGGTTAGCAACAATTTGCAGTCTTAGGATTGCATTGCAGTCTTGTGAATGCGAATGTCTGTCACAGTTCCCACTTACCATCAGGTGGCCTGTGTGCTCGTTTGTCTTCTCTATGCCATAAAAAAAGTAGTTTATATCCCGGAAAATTTTAGTAGATAAAATGTAGCCTTAGGATAAAATGTAGCCTGGGTTATAAACCATCTCCATTTCAAATTTCATCCAAATCCGTCCAGCGGTTGCAGGGAGAAGGAGTAACAAACAAACACTCGAACTTTTACATTCATAATAATAGTAATACTGGAATGTGTGGCGGCCGTTTTTCGCGGTAATTATAAAATATGATTCTACGTAGTGAAGCTTGGATATTATTATATTGGATATCGATGCGAGATATACCAGTTATTAGTACCTGGAAAACCTAGCGTCTCTCGGGTATAAGCCGAGTTTTCTCGAAGATGACAAATTTATAGATCGATTTGTTAACACGAAAAGCTCATTTTGAAAACGCAATTACTAACAATTTATATAAATGTTGCTTATTGTATTGTGGCCGCATTTCGTGTTATTGCTTAGTGATTTGGCTTAGTGTAATTGTAAAATGATGTGACAACCGAATGCAATAATAAAAATATTATTTATTGACACCTACAATTCTACAGAAAGTCAAAAGAAAAGAAATGTTACCAAGAGAGTCAACATGCCGTAGTTGATCTACTGGATTATTACCCAAGTTTACTATAGCTACTCCGTATATTTGAATGATCTATATTGAAAGCTAAATGTATACTCCCGAACGTGATGATGGATGCTGGCCATCAGTCATTTTTGACGAATCAACATTTTGTTCCTGGAAATGATACGAAGCCAGAGTTGTTTTTCTGAAATGTTATAGCTGTATAAATAGTAAAGCGCAGACATTTTTTTTTAACCTTTGAATCTAGTTATTATCTCTGCTAGATTTGTAAGGCACTGTATAACACGTGTATTGAATACTATATTTTTTAATAGATAAGTACCAAAAAAACCTTTAGTTAATATAAACATAGACAAAGTAGATCAACTACTATTTACAAAATCATGTGGTCTACTGGGATTTCGTAGATGAAGATAAATTTGAAAAATAAGGCATCAAAACTGTTTATTTTGAAGAAAACTTGTTTTGATTTCCTAGAATCCCCTAAGATGCCCCATAACTTGCAATTTTTTAATGACAGCAAAAAGTTGATTAACTACAGTTTTGTAAGTGTTCAGTCACTCCGTTACTATGTACAGTCGGCCAAAAAGTACATTTGCATGTCATGATACAACAAGTTCGATTTTCCCTTGCAATATTATTATGACAATGACAAGTGTCAACCTTAACGATAATTTTATTTAGATCTCACAGAAAGTTGTCAAAACAAAATACCACTTTCTTGTCCGACCGCACTACAGCTGTAAACCAGTTTTAAATCTGTGTTAATAAACTAATTTTGTCAAAACTCTTCTTAAGACACATTGAAGTAAACGCTAACCCAAATAAAACTATCACATATGACGTATCTCAAGGGCGGCATCTCAACTGAGACCACTCTATTAATACGAGCCTTTGATATTTTGATATCTCAGTGTTCTAGTAACATTTAGCTACATTTGTATGCGTGGGAGTCTATTTATAAATACGAGTACGGTCTGGACGCGAGACGTGGGCGCGGCTGGCGTGCCGGGGAACCCCAAGTTTTCCTTAGCTGGCTTAAATTTATACGAGTACCTAAAACTCACTGTTATATTTTGATCTTTTTATGTTGTTGTACAGAGATGATCAAAATATACGGGTTATTAGCAGTGGTCGGCTGCGGTGAGCCATTTTTACGTTATTAGTGTGAAGTGTAGTTAATATACCTTAAAAATAAATATGAAAAGAAAATTAAACTTTATTAATTATAATTAAACTAAAAGGACGAAACGAGTACAAATGTTTATATTTATTCTAAATTTTCTTTGTTATTGTAATAAATAACTATATTTTTTTCTAAATTTTTAATTTCCAACGCATTTCTTCTTGATTGTTTTGATGGCGACGTAAAGATCGTAGGAGAAAGGCATCCTATATAAAATAATTTAATTAATTATTAAATAACAGCACATCTACCATTGCATGACAAGGTATGTCCATGTTATGCAAACTCTGAAAACCGCTCACCCCTACCGAGCTCTGTAGCCAATTGTTTTTTTTGGCATGAAAAGGCAATCACATCGACATGAGGAATAGAGCAAAGTGAAGAGGAAAATAAGGAAGGTAGACCCTACCATCAGCCCCCTATTCTTCCCCCTATCTGGACAATGACATGTGACCAGTGACAATTCTGTATACATTGCAAAGTTAACACAAAATCACTGGTTTTCATATAAACTGCGCCATTTATACTGAAATGTCACCTGGCATTGTCATAATGGTGAAATAGGGGGCAGATGGAACTAATAAATGCCAAGGAGGGGGAAAGAGGAAAGTTTACACAAGAACACATGCAACCTGGTCATGCAAGCTGTTCGTAAGTGGGATCTGAGACGTAGAGGCGTATTAATAAACTGATCTCGACTGTAATTGCCGTCTCGAGATGCGTCAAAAATTACAGTTTTCTATGGCTTGACGTTTACTTTGACATGTCTTGTGACGGGCATCTCAACTAAGATGAGTTTATTAATACGGCCCTTACAATTACAGTCTCAAGATCACAATTCTAAGGGCCGTATTAATACACTAATCTCAACTCTAACGCTCGTCTCGAGACGTGTTAAAAATGACAGCTTTCTATGGATTGACGTTTACTTTGAGGTATCTTTTGATGCGCATCTGAGCCAAGATGAGTTTATTAATGCGGGCCTAAGACTGCAAATGCGTTGCCAAGCCTGAGATCTAAGATAGAACGCCTCTATACCGAAACACAACATAAACGCGCCTGTAATATCCGCTTGCAGCTGCATGACGTAATTTCCTCTCGCAAGAAATATAATGGCTGTTTCTTGCAGCGATGCAGAAAAACCATTATAATACCACAGCAGAACATATTTCTAGAAATGAATTCATTACGCTATTCTAGACATTATCAACCCATCTTCATAACTGTTGCAAAACAGCCTTTTGTTCCAACTTTGTTACTTCAGTACCGCTGTCGTTGTTTAAATAGTTTAAAAAAAACCTACGTACAAGTCTAGGCAAGTTGTATTCTACAATAATACTTATTACTAATAACTTTTGAAATATCTCAAAATTTCTGTTACCCTTACTCTATTACCATAGATAGACGGATGCCGCGTATTTGTCATAACATATTTAAATACTTACAGTGCAAACATTTTTCTTAATACCGATCGGCAATCTTCGTTTTTCTACGACACACGAGTGACAAATATACTGTCAGTTGTGAGTGCAAGCGTGATAGCGATGGCCAGCCGAACGAGTTTCTTGCGGCGCTTCTTCTCCGCAATGATGGTCTTGTCCGAAGCGCTTCACTCCCTATTAACGACGTATAAAAGAGCCCTCATGTGGCCAATTTACTGTTTTTTTAACGTTATTAAGAAGCTGGGAATAATACTGTGTTACGATATTGTTTCTCCGAATGCTGACATCGTTGAAAAAATTTTTAGAATAGTTGGAAAATATCCGAATGATTGCATATTGTTGTGTAGTATAATGGGAGCGAGCGAAGCGAGTGAGCAACATGGGTCGGGGCAGAAGCGCCTCGGATAGGTTACGTTGTTAGGTCTTTTTTTATTAGACTTTCATGCATGCATCCTGAAACATAATTCTTGTTGATAATTTTATGCGTTTCATTGTTTATTCCTTACAAACATTCAACTCATCAATGTTATGCATAAAAAATATTCGATCAATTAAATTTATGCGTTTCTGCTTATTGACACTGATGCTTAAAGTTATTATACCATACACAAATATTCCGAACAAAGTGTACCAAACAAAGGAAACCCGGAATGGACATATACACGTTATAACAGCCCGGTATTTTGGTAGCTGACGGTCGTAGAACGTATCTTGTGTAGGTCCGCAGTATGATCCCGGAAATTCCAGGAACGTCATTGTGATATCCGCTCCGGTACTGCCACGGATGCATTATTTTCTTTAGGACCGAACCGTTTGAACCACTCGTTTGTTCTGTTTGTTAGTGGAAACAACAAAGTTTCAAAAGCGGTTTCGTTTGTTACAAAAGCATCTCCGTTTAACTGAATAAATCAGTTGGGTGGGTTTCCAAGTTGAAATTTTAAATTACTTTGGAAATAAATAAGAATTTGGTTTTTAAGGTCTTGGATATGCCGTAATAATATTAACAGCAATTATGTGCAAGAGTTGGGATTTACATTTAAAAAATATTTAAATCGCTTTGACTTTCTTTTTCTGACATCAGTATGTACAGCGTATACCGTCCGGCTCACACGGCAGGTTTTTTTTAAGGTTTTGTACATCAAATCATAATTACATCAAATTTGACGCTGGTCTGCATTTACGTCATAACGATAAAAAAACGTCATTAATATAAAAAAAACTGCTTTCTATTATAATTCAAAAGATTTAAATGTGTAAATTTCGGACTGGTGAACAACAAAGACTTAATAATAAGGTACTATTTGGCACCTCTTGGGTGCGGCACCTTAAAAAAGCGAGATAAAACTTCATTTTTTACTGAAACATTCCGCCCACACGTCCCATACCTAAATAGCCAGTTTCTATTACCTCAATAAATGTATCCAATTTCTTTCCTGAATTATCCCAAAGAGCATCGTTGCGTCACGTATACGGAAGTGGGGACAAGGTCGGAGGCTGCGCGGGACCTGACCTAGAGCCAGGTCAAGATCAGCGGGAGGGGGCTGGCGCGCATGCGCGGTGCACATTCATATCGACTCTCAATGGATTCGGGATACACCTTAAGGTTAAATTTATCAGGTACACGTGGACAGTGAATAGCGGCCTTTGCTACGCGGGTGTAAATTGTTGGAAGAGGATGGCCAAGGCGAACGTTCCACGTTTCGACCAGGGACGTATTAAGACAAGGTCAGGTCAGGCGTGCCCAAAACGGACGCACGTGTATTACGAGACATGAGTGTGGAGGAAGTGAGAGAACTTGGATTGTAGCAAGTGTAAGGAAGTGGTTTCTGCCTAGTCCTAAGGGGAAGAGGCGAGATTGTATGTATGTATGTAATGTAAAAGACTTTGACGACGGAAAGTTTTTTTGTAAGCGACCGCTTACGAAGCTAGCGTCTGAAGGTTTAACTTGTCAACATTTGTGAACATGAATGAATGATGTACTAACTAGATAAGTTTCTGCCAGTGAAGGGAATAGAAATGATGTTTTTAGAACTTGGCAGGTTTTAACATTTTCACATAACTATCTCTAACTCATCACAGCTGATGTTTTTGCTATATACGAGTATGTTACTTATTAAATTGGTCACTTTTCCCTTTTTCCCAATAATGGTCTCACCACTGCTTTAAAAAAGTGTTTATTTCAGACATTGCCCTAATTAATGACGAGAATTAATCTTTTTTATTCAATTTACTCTGATCAAACGTTAAATCGTACTAAGTACGTACTTATATTTTTAATGGTGTCTTCATTCTCCATAAAAAAACTATGGTTTTATTTAATTATAAAGTAACATTTTAAGCTATATAGCTCATCTGTTGCGCCAAAATCAACAGTTGGTCGACTGTTGCACGGCCCTAAAATGAGTCAAGGTCACTTATCACTAAGTGGTTTGGGAAGGTCTGCGGAGAGGTCGTTAGTTTCCATTAGGGATTATGTTTACGCTTAGAATAGGTTACAATGAAAATAAAGCTTCAGTAAAATACTTAACTTACATAATAAAATAAAAAGATAATATTTAGGTATATAAATTAGTTGTTTTGTATCTTATCAAAAGAAAGAAAGAAAAATATTTTTTCAGCCATTCAACAAAAGAACCCAACAGAGGAAAACTCAGCATGTTGGTGGTTTTCCTTTGGGACTATAATAATAATAATAATAATAATCTAGTATCTGGCAACTGGGCACATAAATTGTTAGTCACAAAGAATACTTACATGGCTAATGTTAGTATAACCTAACCTAGGTCTTACATAGCTACTTAGGGTCTCGATATATCGGAAGATGAACCGACACCCAGTTCTTGTAAAAAGGAATTGTCCCTCCCCCCTATATCGGCGAGCAGGGTGTTGGTGCTGCCCCGCAAGCGACACAACGCGGAGGCAATTATTTTTCTCATTATGGCATGGAAGTCATTTATGCGTGCATCTGCAAACATGCCAGATGCAGAATCGGGGCAGCGGGGTTATTAAATTGGACACGTAGAGCAATGTAGACACGCTTCGTATAGTTGCCCCACCGGCTGCACGTGTAGAAAGACTGACAATACGACTTGAACAAAGCAGGTCTTACGCTGGGACCATACTGGTCTTCTGGGATCATGTAGGTCTTCCGCTGGCTGACTATCTTTAACGAAGTTACTCTAGCTTTTTAGGGTTCCGTATTCAAAGGGTGCCAACGGGACCCTATTACTAAGCCTCCGCAGCTCCGCTGTCCATCCGTCTATCAGTACTAGTCAGCAGACTGTATATCATAAACCGTAATAGTTAGTTTACACTTGTTATTTTTAGTATGTGTTATTTTATTTACTTAAACAACTAAAAATTAATAAAAACAAGTTAGAAGGTAAATCCCATCACAACTCCACCCCATACAACTAAAGTGTTTTTTATCCAGAGTGGTTCGTAAGCCTTAGTGTTCGAGTCTCTCACACATGGCTGGTGTTTTTTGTAATAAGTACATTTAAAGCGCAAATCACTTTGACTGTTCGCTTACAGTGCGACAGCTCTTAACAGGTTCTTCAAGTTTGTTGTCTCTCATTCGCTCTCATACGCTCTTATTAAGGGCGAGTCAGAGAGAAGTACCTTCTAATTGCTCACAGACTGTACGTATATTGTAGGTAGATGACAGTCACAATTATATATAATCTGATACAAGCACGTGTGTGCGTAAATTTGGTAATGAATCATTATTATGTGTTGGCTTCACTACTACAAATAAAGACCGGACCGCTCAAGAGATTTTCCTTAACCCCAGGACTCGTATTAAAAAGGTCAGAGATGAACATTCTTAACGAGAAACAGGAAGAATGATTGAGAGGATGAAAAGAGAATTTTTGAAAGCCTGTGTGAAGGTTACGGTACCACGGATATATTTTTTAATATTGATAAGGAAAACTCGGAAATTAAATTTGGAAGACTATTCCTTGGGCACCGGGAAATGTATTCCGTCCATATTTCTCGCGATAATAAGGAAACCCAGTAAATAAGCCGGTCTGTAATAAGCCGGCCCAAGGCAAGCAATAAACTAGGACTAGAACTACGCAAACTGCAGAGGTTTTGATTACGACAGTGACGTTTTTATGTAAGGAAGCGCATTTCTTGTTTATAAAGACAAGTATTAACTCCTTATTCATAAACGCAGAAGAATACCGAAAACTATTGCAGATATAGAGTAATTTATTACGCTTGGTTTTATTACCTGACTTCATCTTGAAAGTAATGACATTTATATGTAACATTGATGTCGACTCTAGTTACTGCAATGTTATGACATGTATAACTTATGTCACCTTCGGGTTGGGTCCTCATACAAGGTTTTGGTTTAGAAGAATTCCAATTTTCCACTCATCTCAGCAGACAGTACTTGGGAGAACGTGTGTTGCTCGGGTTGAGACCGAGTTTTCCCGAAGACCACAGATCAGACAGATCATTGACAGATCGTTGTTTTACACAAAAACCTAATAAACATTTTTCATTAAAACATTATTACAGGAAACACGGGTAGAAACAAACAAACAAATACATAATAGAATAGGATACAGAGGTATTTAAACCTAAGAATAAAGGTTGGCGCAGACATAACCGCTCAGCACCGGATTAGGTCAAAGTGAGACTTTGAAAAGTGAACTTTTTCAGCGGAAGACACGATAAGACAATTCAAATCTCACTTTGAGCCGATCCGGTGCCGAGCGGTAAGTTTGCAGCAACCTTAATAATACGTAAATTGTATTATCTAGCCGCGATAAGAAAGGGAAGGGTGACAGTTTTACTTTATCACGTCAAAGTGCATTGAATTGACAGCTATTCCAATCCCAAACTAATTGCGGTTTCATAATAGTTTCATGCAGCCAACACGTCAAACTTGAATCCACAAATGGAACAAGTGCACAAATAATGACGTACTGAGTAGACCAAATTAGTGCGTAAGGGTGAAATAGACTAGTAAGAAAAGTTGACTGCTGTCTCACTATAACTTTAGTTCGTAAAAAAAGACGGTCGTTTATGCTTACTCTCAAGATAATCAAAATTTAAAGGAGGTTTTCCGTTGACCTAGAACAATACAATTTGCCAAGTAATAGCGTTTTATACTATAAGTAGATACAGGGAAAACTCTAAAAAAAATATTTTTTTTTAATTCCATCCCAAAAAAACTTAGACTCTTCTTAGGTTCTTTAGACTCGATTCGTGGACTATTCGGACGGAACCCTCGGTGGGCGAGTTCGACTCGCACTTGTCCGGTTTTTTTTAACTTTAAAGTGAGATTAAACAGTAGTCAACTGTTATATTTTTTTATTACTAGTCTAAACCTCGCTTAAGGCTGCGTTTCCACCAGAGATGTGCGAGGATGTGTTGCGAGAGATGTGTTTGTCATGAACCAATAGAAACACTTCATTTACCCATCCTCGCTTCGCTTAGCTCTGGTGGAAACAGCTCAGCGGAGCGAGGTTTTTGTACATACAAAAGAAGGGAAAGATTGCGAGCAATGTGTTGCGAGGAATGTGTTGCGAGGGATGTGTTGCGAGGGATGTGTTGCGAGGGATGTGTTGCGAGGCAGCGTCTGGCTCCGCACCCGCCTCACCGCACCCCGCCCGCTTATTTAAAAAGAGCCCGCTACACATCCTCGCTACGCATCCTCGCACCGCTCAGCTACCTCGCACATCTTTGGTGGAAACATTCACATCGTTACACCTCCTCGTTACACAGCCTCGCACCACTTAGCTACCTCGCACAACTCTAATGGAAACGCAGCCTGACAAGGTTTCTATGTGTTATTATTCGAAGGATGAATACAAAAGAGGCGGTTATAAGACATTATCTACAATCATTTATCACCTGTTTGGCTCGAAACACAAATTAATTGTTACGAGGGTAAAATACTTAACATTCAAACCGTCACATTAATTATCCACTTCGACAATAAATACCACAGAAATACGATTAAATTCTGTAAGCCTATCGTCGTGAGCCCATCGTAAATTAATTTGGAATTTACTACCAATACAATTTAATTGCCATTTAAAAAAGCTTTACATTTATTTTATTGATTTCATTTATTAACAACTCATTACTTTAACTTCATTTTGAGAAGTCCAATAAAATTTGTTTTAACTTAAAATTCGTGGCTTGAAACTCATAAATTGGGTTGATTATTATAGATACAGTCTGTCAAGTTAATATAAAATGTTTGAGTGGCGATTAATTGGAATGTAATGACCTCATATTTCTGAAAGTCAGAGACATTCGTAAATAAATAATAAAATGAATTCGTTTATTTAATGTCGATAAGTGGGTTCAATGTTTGATTGAAATCAAAAATGACTTTACACTGTAGTAGTGCTTTTATTCGGGTGAACTATTCTCTACAACTCAACTACTTATATGATTGCATAATTAAAGTACAATTATAGAACTCCCTGGGTTAGCTGAAAGTCAGTAACTGATTGACGGTAAATTGAAATCAAACTTTCTTCCTTCCAAACATCCGGTGTTAGCCGTCATCTAATCGTTCAATCCCTTCTGTCTTATATTCCAATATGAAAAATATATGAATATTCGCTATGAATTACATGAAGTTACCTTCTTAATTATTTTAGTATTGATGAGCATAACTCGTTTTATATAGTCCAGAATTTTACGTTTGAAAGTAGGTTTGCTATAAGCCTACGTTGGTGTCAGTTAAGTAAGACTGCACCGAGCAAACGTCGAGCGTCCAGTGGCGCCCTCATTACTATTATTGTGTTTTCTAATTGACTCAAGAATTTCCTTGCAATCAGACGATACGTTTTTGTACACAATTTATGGGATACGTAACAAACTTTAATAACAATTATCCTGTGAGTAGTCAGCTTAACGGGAAAAGGTGGCCACTTTTTTCCGTTAAGTTGATAACTCAAAGGCGAATTGTTATTAAACTATGTGATATACCCTATAAGTTGTGTTTTCATTTGTAGTACAAAAAACTACCGACGAATTTCAAGAAAATACTTTAGTTTATTAGAAAACACAATAATAGTAATGAGGGCGCCACTGTACATCTGCAGTCTTAACGACTATATATCTAAATAAAAAGAGGAAGACCGACTTCGTACGCGTTCAGTTTTCCGCTACTTTCACCTTTCTTAGGGAATTTTCTTGGCTAATTTTACCACAGATTCAACTCGACTCTACATTTTATTTAACTTGCAACAATATAAAAAAAACGTCTAGTTTAGTAAACACTGTTATAACCTCAAAATTCTCCCTTTTTGCCTAAAATTACAATTTTGTTATTAAAAAGACCATCCATGATGAAAAATCAGGAAAATAGTGTGCAAAATGTGGTCTCTGTTTGCTTTATTCACCAGAAAACGGCCGTTTTAACCCCAAATTATGCATTTCGAGGCTATAAACGTGTTTACTTAATAAGACAAGTCAGTATGAACTTTACTCTAGTAGCACTGTTAACCTGCTTATTCTTTCCACAACCCATAATAACTACAAAAATCTTGCCTTATCTCTTATGATTACTTACGATTTAGAAAAGAATGTGAATTTTAATAAAAATCTCTCCACATCTAATATCATTCGTTTACAAAGGAAAAATATGTAAAAAGGGAACTTGTCGAGTCAACTTCGCTTAATGGAGACATTTCGGAATAAATTTTCCTTGTAACAAGTAACTTAGCAGCGCCCCGGGGTTTCAGGGATTCTTTCTTAGTTTATTTGATCCAGAATTCGTAGGAGTTTTAAAAGGTTATTCTAATATTTTGTTAAGTATATTGTCACTTCGAGAATAAGTGGAATCAGTTACATTTCAACTTTATTGTAGTTTAATACAAGCTAAATTTACTAATGAAAATACATGCATACAATAAATCACGCCTGTTTCCCAGAGGGGTAGGCAGATACTATTTCTGTCCATTTGCTACGATCTTGACAAATTTCTTTCGCTTCTTCCACATTCATACATCGAGTCATGCACACACGTCGGTTTCAGGTACTTAAGATTCGGCCCTTTTCCAGTATTTCTCCGATTTTACTCGAAAAAGTACGCCAACGGCGGCCCCTTCCGACCCGTCCACTCACTTTCGATCTGCATTATGTATATCGTCAAAAAAAAAAACAACACATAAATGAAATCAATGAGAAGAAACCAAGGTTTGTGGCCACTTAACCGACGCCTGTCTATAATGATCGAAATTGTTATGATATTCCATCGGTACACTTAATCGTGATTCCTAAAAATTTTCTTGGCTAATTTTACCACAGATTCAACTCGACTCTACATTTTATTTAACTTGCAACAATATAAAAAAAACGTAGATCTCTCAAATTCACGCTCGACTTAACTCAGCAATTATTTAAAACACAATCCGTCAACGTTTTATAAACTGGCAACAAATGAGAAACGGTTGACAGCCGATTACCTTACGGCTTAGAAAAAGGCGTATCAACCTTAATAATCTTTAGAATTCAGATCCTATTGTGAGCATCTAAGCCGAATTCAAAGGGAGATTACGAGCTCCGTTGCAATATTATGTCCTTTATGATCTCCAGAGAGTTTTTTAGTAAACAACCGTTGAGTCTCGGATTACAATAAAGCTAAGTAAATATTTTGTACACATTTTGTGTGATTCAATATCTTTGTAGCATGATACGGCAATATTTGTTTTCCTATATAGTGAAGGAAACAAACGACGGTGACGAACGGAATTCAGGGCCTCAATAGTATTTAGTAGATCAATATTACTTTATATGTATATGTGTTAATAAGTATATGTCAAGTAAATGAGAGCTATCATAACTTTGACATTGACGATAACATGTCAAATGCAATATGGTTTTACCGAGTAGAAAAGAGGGTTTAATATTTACGATGACGGATTGGTTAAAAAAGGTAAGTGTACGCATATTTGTTTACTAAGTAAGTATACAATAGGCAGTGATTATATAATAAAACAAAAACTAATTCATACTTACAGTTGGATTCGTTTAGTAATCAAATTAAATAGAAAAATAAAAGTACACTTGAAAAAGTAAATAAGACACAATTTGCTTATAAGCTCAAAATAAATAACCTTAACACATGATTGAGTATAGAGTAATGTGACAATGAAGAGAATACTTCACCTTAGGAGTATAAGGGCTAAATAATAATAAGAAAAGTGAGTAATAGGGATAAGTTCGCCTTTGTACATTCTCTTCTTTTTTAATCTTTGATTGGGATTGTATTGTGTTTGTTTTGCTTTTATATGTATAATAAAGGTTTTATATAATGTAAACTGTATGAAGAACATTAAAAAATATATGCGAGGTGAGGCGAGACGAGGCGAGGTGAGGCGAGGAGAGAATTTAATTTTGTGTAATTTGGTGAAGAAAAAAGTGGTTTTTATAGTAATCTGTAGTGATATAACTCGGGGTGAAATTGTGATTCGAATATAAACGAATCCTTGGTCTATCTTTTTTTCTTGTGGTATAAGGCGTATCTAGTCCATGCGATTGAACTCTGATATTAAGTATAAAAAAAATTACAGACTGAACTTGTTAAATATATTCTAGAAGTAAATTATCTGACTAAACAATGATTTATGTCTTTGGCTTTATTTGGTATTCTAGTAACCTTAAACTCCTACAGAAACTTAGTTAAGAGTTTTACTGAATTTGGACCAAATCGCCTAACAACGGGCCCAGTTGTTTCAGTAATTACTTATTCTTGTTTCAAATAACTTGACTCAACACGATAACAGATAATTACGGTAGATAACAAC
The DNA here is from genome assembly GCA_963966035.1 of Acleris laterana. Lineage (NCBI taxonomy): Eukaryota > Metazoa > Arthropoda > Insecta > Lepidoptera > Tortricidae > Acleris > Acleris laterana. Next base: position 10,252,186 of record OZ014453.1, read on the forward strand.
TAAAGTGTTTATATAAGTTCGGATATAATGTTTTAAGCCAGGTTAGCATTGATAAAGTTGGCACAAACACTTAAATATGTTATGTGCGTGAGGGTAGGTAACTGATAGAATTGCAGGAATACACCGATAATCAAGACCTAGACTTTATTAGAGGCTTAATTCACCGCCGTAAAAATACTAACAATACGATCACACTATTTATATAACCGCTAGTTTTATATGTCTCAATAGAAAAGTTGTTAAAAAAATTACTAGTTTTTTACTGTACGGTCACGAGCGTTAATCGGGACCCATTTCAAGAAAAATACGCTTAAAGTCGTCAATGTCATTAGAGATGTCAAGCCCTTTGTAACTTTAAGAAAACTCAACCTTATTATTGTAGAATGTCAGATGGACTTTGAACCTAAGGTGGGTACATACCAAAAATCTCATGACTGTACACAACACTGTGTTGTTTGTTTACTTAAAATTTAAATTGTACTTTTCTACACTTAGCGTGATTTTCAATAAAGATTATTTGCATTGTATTGTTTTGTATCGTATTTTAACAGTAGGTTTATGCTTTCTGATGTTAAGTGGGATCTGAAACATTTCTCTTATTCCTACACCGGAACACAACAATGCCAAAACAGCTGCTTTCAGTATAAATAAGCTTTTGACGAAATGATACATTCGATCAAATGAATTTCGGTGATTCAAGGGGATCATCACTAAAACTATATAGCGCACAAGTAGGTACCTACAGTGCGATAAGCTCTTAGAAGATTCGGGTTCACTCACTCTCATACGATCTTATTAAGAGCGAGTGAGAGAAATGTAGAAAACCGTAGCATCTTCTAAGTGCTCACAGACGTAAACCATTGTATCGTAGTTTATGCCGCATATTTTAAATCCTAGTAAAACACAACATTGTATACACGTGCGTAAAAGTTTTCAGTGCATTAGAACTACCGCGAGGCAATATTGGGAGCGAATGGGGAAAGTTCCGGAACGCAAGGCCGGCAGTCACTGGATTACTTTTGTATCGGATTAGCTGTCCGGGAAACGACCTTGGATTAGAGAATAACGAATGTATAGTTAGGGAAGGGTCAGTTTATTGAAGATCCATGTCAAAGTTACGTTAAACATTTACCCTCTGGTTACCTATCTTAAGTCATGTTTGCCCCAATTTCGATTGGTCGAAAATGTTTCGCCAACTTTGTTTGCCTTTTAAAATTGTCGAAAGCTCTCAACGGATAAAACAAAACAAAATTTCGGTCAAGTGAAATTAGATAAAAAGTTTTAGTGGTTACGATAGGTTAGCTTATTATCTAACTAAGAGATGGCAATTAGTGATAGGCAGTGGGTAAATACCCAATAGGTATGTATACCCTAAGGGTAAATATAAATACCGAGTATACGCTATAAATTTGGATCAATACATAATTTTTCAAGTAAATTTGGCACATACCCATCATAATTTTCTTCTTCTTATTTTCCTTCTTCTGCTTTTATTTATCAGTTTTTCACGGACATTATCACTTCTACGCTTACATATCTTTTTGGGTTCCTCTTCTCTTATACATTCATACTCATTAGTTACTGTTCTAGTTATGTGTCCTTTCTCCCTCTTCATTACATCTCTTTAATTATTATCTCTATTGTTTATACAGTGTTTAAATACATACATTAATATCACTACCTACATATTATCTTACCATTATCACTTTATTAACATTGTACATACATACCTACACCACCAGGTAGTTTTCCTTCTAAACAGACAAGTGTCTTAACTCTCTTTAACTCAAGTCATTATTAACCATTTCTTCAATACAATTTTCATGCTTCTATATCACGTGGCTCAATGCAATGTTTCGAATAATGTTATCTAGTGTTATTCCGCATCTAAATCACGTCCACTCGACAAAGGTTAAGGTTATCATTGGATATTATAAATGAATTAGGTACCTACGTTCCCCTCCATTTCTCATCGTGACATTGATAAATGCCTCGGTTCTGTTTGAATGAGGTTCGATTCCTCATGGCCGGTTGCAAAACAAAATGGCGTCGTTTGTGGAATATTTTTGATTGATTTATTGATTGTTTGGATGAAATCTAATTTTTTTTTCGACTGCACATATTTAGTAGCATGAATTATGTTTTGTTTCTATGATAGAACTACTGAAGTAATTACCTATATAAAGGAGAAATAAGTCAATAACGCCAACGTCATAGTATTTCAGAACCGAAACCATCCTCCAATATCGAAATTTCTATTTCTATCAAGACAATACTTTAGTTATTAGATAATCGTTCGGCGTAGTCTTAATCTGAATAAAAAACCTTGAAGTAATTAGTGACTTTTACTGACAGAGCTAATAACTTTTAAACAGCCCTGGCCTCTATTTTACACGGTAAACCAATATTGCTATGTGTTATGTATTGTTCTAAACCACTACTGTCAAGTAATAAGAGCTATAGTAACGCTGACAATACGATAACACGTCAAAAGCAATATAGTTTTACCCTGTCGAATCAAACCTGGCTTAGAACCATATCGCTTGAACTAGCCGTCAATTAATAATAATAACACTTTCAATGTTCATCGGACCAAGTTCCAAGACGGAGTCTCGATTTTATAAAGGTCCGCTAGATCAAATTTCGGTCAGGAATGTCAAAACTTGTATGAAGTTACTAAAAACTGATTTGACATATTTACTAACGGACCTTTATAAAACCGGTTCTAAAACACATTATAATAATGCGCGTCGTGAAACAAAACGTAAATAGATCAAATAAGATCTCAACCAAAGTAACCCAATATAAAAAGAAATGTCAAACATTTTCTCGATACGTTGCAATGATAAATCATAAAATGTGAACGAACGTTTAGGTGCAATATCGAGCATCCTTTGTATGCCTATAGATAGCGCAGCTATGTACGCCCTATGAAACCTGCTCGTCGAGTTTGTACAAAAATATGTATTCATTTTTCATCTTATTGCATTGTAATAAAGTTCAAAGTGGATACAACACTTTGTAGTCGACTGTACCTGCCTAGGGAGGGACCATTAAGTCCATTACAGAAGCAAGGAAAAATCTGTTTTGAACCCTAGCCACATTATAACTAAACCAGTAGGTCATCTTCGAACAATGTTAGTTCAGTTTAGCTCAATTATGTAATAACAAGAAACAATATACATATCACAATTAAAAGTATCCCCTTCATGATTGTCAAAAACTTTTTTTTTTATGACATAGAGAAGACACATTTATTATGGTAAGTGGAATATGTGACCCATAGACATTCGAATTCACAAGACTGCAAATGCGTTGCCAACCCTGAGGACTAAGATGGAATGCCTCTGTGCTAGTCATTTCACTGGCTGTCTTATCCCCAAACCGGAACACAACAATGCGATCACTGCTGTTATATTAATAAATCAAGTCATTTCACTAGTTAGGATCATCATAATAAATAAAATGATAATACATTAAGTAAATCACGCGGGTTTGTATGCGCCGTAGACATATCCGTCAGAAGCAAATGCCGGAATTTGAGGGCTTGAAAATTCAGAAATGTTCCTCTCGTTGACAAACGCACGTAAACCTAAACCGTAAACCTCAGTAGGTGCTTAAACTGCTCAAGGATGCGGAAATACAATTAGTAATTTGCGTAACTTGAGTTGTTTGAGATCGACATTAAACAAAAAATAAACTAAAATAATGTGAATGAAGTATTACATAGGTTTTATTTAATACATACATTACAAGTTTCAACTTTTTTTACACCGTTGATCTCAATAAGTTATAGATCAAATCATACTGGGACTTAGACATAAATGAAATAAATGAGAGATTTTGGACGACCCTAGGAGACCTAGCGTACGTTGGTAGAAAAGGTTCGAATATGGCTGGAGATGGACTACTTTTCTGTTTTTACTTTGCCCAAGTCATCCGGAGTAAAACCTAATGGGTAGAAGAATAGAGGGAGAACGAGTTGTTATAATGTAAACCAGTGGGATTGCCATGACAAGGCTACAAAAGTAGTTTATTTTATTGCAAAGGACTATACATATAGGTCGTATAATGTAATCAGTAAAATTTGTTTCTAAATGAAAAAATACATTCCATCGACTTAATGCCGTAACAGCTGAATAATCCAAATCTCATAATCTGACGAAATCCCTTTTTATAAATTATCGCGGCGTTCAATTTCCCTTTGGTTGTACATTTTTATCTACAACCGAGATATTGCTCCCTTTTGTGCTAAGAAATTTATAAAGTAAATAATATTTCAGCTTTTTCGTGGCTCACAAATGAATAAATAGAATACCGTAATATATTTTATCTGCATCCATATCTCAACTTCCCTACAATACGTTCAGAAACGATAAGCAACTGGCGTATATTAAAAAACTTGTGTGTGGTTGTATTTTCATGTTAACATTAAAGTATTGCATGATGTTCAGATTAAAGTATAGGTGACCGATACTTTAATGTAAACATTAAGATACAGGTACATTTAAATACAAGGCAACCGCAGACACAGGTTTCTCATACAATGTACAAAACTTATGATATGCATGTAGATAAAGTTATGTGTGTAACTGTACACATAATTAGGCATCATGCATCAGTCACATAAACTACTATTAAGAGTGACGAAATAATGAATCGATTCCAATTCAAGTGGTTTTATGTTTTGTCAATATTTTTCATTGCGTTAATATGTATCTAAAATAATTCAACATATTTTTTAGCTCAGTGCTTAAAAACAATTACAAAGGGATGTCCCTTTGTAATTGTTTATATTAATGTTTTTATTAAATAAACTTTAGCGCCAGAATTGTGAATAAATGAAATTTCATTACGGTTGAGCAAAAATAATATCAATTAAGACACGATAGACCTAGTTTTGCCTTAATTAAAAATAAAATAAAATAAAACTTATTACTAGGAGCAGACTGTAAGGTAGGTTTTAACGAGGAATGAGAAATGAGCCTTTTACCAAATATATTATAATCTCATATAACTGTCGGGTTTTCTAACGATGGCAACATCTGGCACCGACCGTACTTTATGACTTTACTGACCTAGTTTCTATCTTATATAATTGGGATGAAACCTTTTAAACCAACCCGATTATATTTCTGAACAATCACATTTAAAAGTATCTAATGCCTTTCAAAACCGAATCTCAAACTATCACCGAACAAAACCATTTATCAAAACGGTAAATTATGATCGTGAAGCTGTAACACACAGCCAACAAACTCAAATATAGGTATAGTATTGTAAAGTAGAAATTGAAAAAATATGCATTTTCAAGAAGCCAATTGGGATACACCATATTTTACAATGTACTGTAATTCCAAGGCAGTTCGCTGCCCGTTTGAACCACTAGTAACACCGCGGGGATATGGTGACACTGCGTGGTCCTACCACGTCTAGGGGAAGGTTCGGAGTGTTAACTTGAACCCTCCCTCCCTTGGCGCAGGTGCCTATGGTGGCTGCGGGGCACCCAGTGGTGCATAGTCATCAGCGCACGGTGCCCCCCTAAACATCGTGTTGGAGGTTAACACCGGAGAAAAGGCTGGCCTACGCACCCAAATTAAACTGTCTAATCACACACAAAAGCCAAACTAAGCTTTGGGCTAGTACATTGGGTAGGGTAGTACCGGTTTTGGCAATCTTTACACCGTTTTTAGCCATTCTAAATTATAACTAGTGAAGCATTATGAATTTACACAAATATTTTTAAATTGTATCTTTAACATAATTTTCAGTCTTCAGTGTAGTTGAATATTATTTTTAATTTTACAGTATTTTAATACTGATTTCGACCTAAAGTTGCCAAAAAGGGTACAGTGACGAAGGGTTCTCACTTCTACAGTACTAAGCAACCATAAACATATCTAATAGCCAAATACCCAAATCGTTATAAAAAACATCACGATTTTTCGAGAATCTTATCATCAGACTTTGACCTTATAACTACGGGACGACCTGCAAAGTATACCGTACCAAACAAAAAAAAAACAGTCCAGCCGTCTTCCAGTAATCGGGGAACTTGCAAAAAGAAAATCCGACGAACTGAGAACATCAGTATTTTGAAGTTGGTTGAAAATGAACTTTAGTGACAGTTTGCACGTGCCAATTACTGAAATATGTAACCGGTGCACACGGTATGTCTGTCCCGCGACAAAACTGTTAACAAGCTCTCAGCGAGTTCGTATATCGTCCGTATCTAATTGAATAGGAAAGTAGTCTTTATTCTTTAGGGAACACGAGTGCTTTTCCTATCTAACCATTCGATCACGTACGAGGTTGAGAAAGTAAGGAGACGATATTCAGCGCAATTTGAAAATGTTGAATGTTGGACGCTTGCGTCATATCCTTGACTAGAGACCCGCCCTCGCTTCGCTTCAGTTTAGCGAGTTTTCTGTAACACCCGTACATAATCCAGAACTTATTACATTTAAAAACCTTTCTTTTGAATCACTCTATCTATTGCTGAAAACTGCATTAAAGTCCGTTGCGTAGTTAAAAAGATCTAAGCGTACAGGCAGCGGGAGCGACGTGGTTTTATACCATGTAAAGAAGATAAAGGTAAACAAAACTGGCAAAGCATCGACTTAGACCTACATTTCTTATAAATAAAATCGATGAAAGTTACTTCAAGGAGAGGAAATAACGTTGAATGATATAGGTAAATACGTGATAAAGCACGTGCAGTCTTTCCACGAGTATACAGTGGCATAGTATAAATAGAAAAGGTGTCATCTCCAGCGCTTTGCGATTTCTATTAGGTACCTATTACCTGCGTTGCTACTTGCGTTGCTGAATACTTGATACTTACGCAACCAAGCAAACGCAGAGACGATGCGGTCAAATGGAACTGGCTCGGTCCGTTCTGTAGAGTTGCCTTGTGGTAAATACCTTTGATTGAAGGTGAACTACTGTTCTATTTTTACTATGACAGCAAATAAAAGTATGTTCTAATGTATTATGTAGTCCCCTTGTACTTGTTTATATTATGAACTAGAGACCCGCTGTAATGTAAACGCGGTCTTATTCGAGCAGAAATTAAGCTCGTAGCTCCTTATAAATTACAAATAACAACCATATTTATTACAGCTCTTAACGTCGACTTAATAGTGTATTACGATCCCTACTCAGAGTAGATACAAATATACTCCGGTGCGAGTTAACGAGGGGTAGGGGGGAGGGGGCGGTTGCGCCGCTAAGTGGCTATTCCATTAATTTGTTGTCCAGTTAAGTTTAACGGGGCGGCTAAAAAACCGGAAAACGAGAATTTAGCCTTCTGTTATTTTGGCTTGATAATCGGTAACACATAAAATGGTCGAATTTTTGGGACCCGGTTACGTTTGGTCGAAATTTGTTGCATTAACTATTCAGATTTTTTATAGAGAACCTTTAAGTTAAGTTAAAATTTCATAACAATCCCGAAATTATTTGAGAAAAAAAAACGGTAGACATTAGAAAAAAAACGCGTTTCTAACTTTTGAAAAATTCAGCGAACAGATTGAGAGCGAAAAATCGTAGTGATGAGTAGAAAATAAAAAAACCTTAATTGGGACGCCGTCACCGACACATTTTAGGGCTCCGCGTCCAAAGGGTTACTCTTTTACTGTGCATACCTTGTCTAAGCCGTAATACGCAACTAGGGGTTTACGTATGCTAGGCAGATTTCATTAAAAAAACATGACATAATGAACCATAAACCGGCTATAGTAAAAAATACTGCTAAATCATTTAAATATAACGAAAATTCTATAACATAGATACAAAAAAAACCATTCGACGTTTTTAAGCAGTGACCCATTTCATTTTGGTTATATTTTTTTTAAAGCCACGTCGTTACTTTGGTATTTATCCTATTCTTTACTATTCAACTTTAGCGATTGTGTAATGCTACGGAACCCCCAGTGAGTGAATCCGACTCGCACTTGGCGCATTTTGTAATCTGTGTTACGTGAGGTGCATTGGAAAAGTTTTTTATCCCTTTTCCCCATATGCCGTGGATTTTGTTCATTTCTGGTACACGTTCAAATCGATATACAGGGGGTTAGGTAGTCACTGAGGGTGGGAACTTTCAGTGATGGTAGCGCCGCAAATAATAAAAATGTACTGCATTTATGAGTCTAAAAACATGAATCTGAGCAATTAAATGTGATAGAAAAACATTATTATAATACTGTATTCTTATGGCACTGTTTTATAGGATGGATGAAAAAAGATTGACGAACAAGATATACAGATCGAAAGTGAGTGCACGGGTCGGAAGGGGCCGCCCTAGGCGTATTTTTTCGAGTCAAATCGGAGAAATACTGGAAAAGGGCCGAATCTTAAGTACCCGAAACCGACGTGCGTGCATGACTCGATTTATGAATGTGGAAGAAGCGAAAGAAATTGGTCAAGATCGTAGCAAGTGGAAAAAAGTTGTCTCTGCCTACACCTCTGAGAAACAGGCGTGATTTAATGTATGTATGTATGTATGTTTTATAATGGGTTATCGATTGGGTTAGTATTTGTTTAATTTACACGAAGTGAAATTTAAAGTTAACGTATGATACGAGTAGCACGGTATCCATGAAATATTCACACCTTCGTTTGAACAAGGGCACAATGTACTAAGTATATGACTATAGGGGTAATTGTGCCCTTGTCCTACCGAAGGTGCGATATAATAAATGTAGGTGTAAGACCTAGACGTAACACTATAGTGTGTCGGTATTTTGTTAAATTTATGAATAAAATAGAAGAAGTGATAGAATTCGGCGTCGTGGCACACCAAGACGATGTTAGCGAAAGGTGCTTGATACCTTCAATCAGTCCCACCAGTCTGGTGACCTGGTGGTGGTGTCTGCCCAATATACGGCTACTGGGAAGGAAGGAAAGGGGCCTTTGCCCAGCAGTGGGCTTGTGTGTTACAGGCTGTTAAATAAAATAATAATAACAAATAAAATGTCTCATAAAAATAATAGGATTTTCAGTAATACTTGTCAGGAACCGAACCTTCAAACAATTCCCATGGTGTACATAAATTCAAGAAACACCTTGACCTTCTATCAAAGCTAACGTTGTCAAAAATATACATTTCTTGTATTCTAACGGCCTGCGTATGCCGCGGCGTGGCATTTTTAATAAAACCCTATACTCGTAAACTTAGAATATGTAATGACGAGACCTTTGGCGGTCGTAAGAATTATGGATATGTGTGGTTATAGGCGTACCACAATGTAGGTAAGATAATTAAAATTTTGATACCTACATTGATTATTGAAGGTTTTATGCAAGGACTGAATAATTAAGATGCAGGACCAGACCTTATATGAACTGTCAAAATCTGAAAGTTGCTCTGTCCATTCTGCTAACTTTTTTGGCAGTTTTTGGTCTCACAAATCTGCTAAAAAAACCGCTTCCCGGTATAATAAAAAAATAAACACATTCATGAATTGATTTAAAAATTACGTTATTAAGTGTCCAATGGCCGCTCTCAGTTAATGACGAATAATTCGTTCTTTAGTGACGATTTTTCACTCAACATTAAAAAAGAAACTGATCAATTGTCTCTCTAATGTCTCTGAGTACGGCGGTAAGTGATCTTATAGTTATAACGATCTGAAGTTACCTAATGTTTCGGTGACTGTATTAAAGTTTTTTTTTTTCAAACACTTGGTTTGGTTTTATAGCATAAACATAGACCAGGGGAACAGTAAAATGTTAAGGCATCAAAGAGTAGGTATATCTGATAAAAAGTCAACACTGCATTTACATTTTGCGGGTGGTAGGACCTTGTGCAGCCTGTGCAGGGTCCGTCCGGATTGCTACCACCATCTTATCCATTAACCTACCGCCAAACAGCAGTGTTCGCATTGTTGTGTTCCGGTTTAGGGATAAGACAGCCGGTGAAATGACTAGCATAGAGGCATTCCGTCTTAGTCCTCAGGGTTGGCAACGCATTTGCAGTCTTGTGAATGCGAATGTCTATGGGTCACAGTTTCCACTTACCATCAGGTGGCCTGTGTGCTCGTTTGTCTTTTCTATGCCATAAAAAAAAACTCTTACTAGATTTAAATTCTGTCTTTCATTACCCCTTCACTAGTTCTGTACCATAGCTGGGCTAAAGTATCCCTCAGGCCTTTCCACAATGCCCTATCCCGCAAGGCCTGAGTCCAACCTTTACAGAACCGGTCCAGTTCGTTGACCAAACAACTAAGTCGTTTCAATAGAGAAAAAATTTTGACTTTGTCTGCAAACTTAATCAACATATAAGCAACATCTGCTCACAAAGTGAATAAAAAACCCGCCCTACTTTGTTACTTAGACGTCTCTGAAACCCCCTGTATAAATTGTATGTCATACGCTCATTTGACCGTTTTTTCATCACCCACTTGTGGAGGGACATGTATAGTCCAGAGACCGCTTTTGAACCTTAGTAAGTAACAAATAGAGTTGAAAAGTTGTAAGGTACTTAGTTGAGTAGGCAAGTGGTTGCAAGTTTATGGGTCAGTAAAAGCCAGTGGCCGCGAAATGGTATCGCAATGCCCAATTTATCGCGGTCGGGGACTGAACGCTGGGTTAAGCAAAAATAAAACGAATTGTGTAGGCATTAGAGACGTTCACAGGGGTCATGCCAAATGGTGTGGGGACTGCTTCTTTGTGTACACTTACTTTTTTAAGTGTCGAGATAGTCTGCGGTAATCTAAGGCAATATTAATAAACAGATGGCACACTGATAAAATTTTCCCAATAATATGAATGCGAAAGTATTTGTTGGTTTCGTTACCGGCTATCGCAGTTTAGCACCTCAGTCGAGTGATGAAAACAAAACCGGGCAGGAGCATGTCGGACCAAAAAAGTATCTCAAAAAATAACATATTGTAAAAACTAATTTTCTTTTTTAATTTATTTGGTGCTGTCTTTGATGATTTTTAGTAGGTATAAACACTTAAGTCGCTTGTATCTCAGGAACTAATTAAGTCTACTTAGTCGTGATAGTTTTCCTTTTAAATTCAATTGAGCTTTCATTAAATATATTTTTCAGATTTTTAGTATTTGTAGTTTTGGCTGGACACTTGACTCTAACAAAAATTTGCGGTTTAAAGCTTAATATTTCATAAACGGATACCTTAATCGAAAAGCTGTATTTGCAAACCCGCAATATTTTTGAAATACCTATCCAACGACACACCACACTATGGGGTAGACGAGAAAAAAAAAACACCCCAAGCAACGTTACTTGTAGGAGGAGGTACACCTGTGAGGTACACTAAAAAACGTCTCTGAGCTAGACGGCGGACGGACGGACGGACGGCATGGCGAAACTATAAGGGTTCGTAGTTTGACTACGGAACCCTAAAAACAGCCAAGCCAGAGGGTACTTCTGATCCCGAATCCAAATCGGTTACTAGGTTCCTAAGGTTTTAACTAATTCGTATATACAAGTTTTACACTTTTTTTTATGTAATGGATTTAACCAACGAGCACACAGGCGATCTGAAGGCAAGTGGGATTCGTGACCCATAGACATTTGAAAGCTCAAGACTACAATCAAATGCGTTGCCTAAGGACTAAGAAGAAATGCCTCTCTGTGTATTTTATTGTAAAGTGAACTTGAGAAAAATATTCTTATGAAAATCGACTTCCGTATTACTTGAAATCTTAGTGCAATATTTGAAGACGATAGAATAACAGGAAATCTGTGAGAGTAAATGCACTTGAGTGCAGAAGTGCAGTGAATGTGCAACGCAGTGTAGGTACATAAACATGCGCAATGAAAAATGAAAAACTCAAATAGTTAAAATTACACTGAACAAAAGAATGTTATTGTAAAATAACATTCTTGTGCATTCTTGTTCGAAGAATTTAATGACGTAGGTATGGTATTAAAATATCGAAACGTATGTTGTTATTTCGGTTGTACATAAATCTATAAAATATTGATAAATAAAGTAGAAGAACTAGAGTGAAAACGAGTTATTTTCATTTTAATAATCATCCCAAATCTATCTCACCAATTTTACTTAATTAAAATGAGCATTGAAAAGGGCTCTATATTTCTCATTTTTTCTTATACTTGTTGTATAAGGCTGTATTAATTAACAATTTCGAAATATACGTTTTTTGCGGCAAAAACGGCCGTATCTTTTAACTTTTAACGTTAACTCAGTTTGATTTTTTTCACAACTTCAAGGGACTTATAGATTTGACTACCTATATGGTAGTAATTTCAACTCGATACCTCCACGCGTTCCCGAGATAAAGGGTCTTGGCAGACAGACGGACAACAAAGTGATCCTATAAGGGTTCCGTCTTTTTCTTTTCAGATACGGAACCCTAGCAATACAGTATCAAAAAATAAAACTGTTTATTACCCGCTGGTTTTCACGGCAACCTTTTAAACGTCGGGTATTTTGTTTTAAGAGCTGTCGGAACGATTTTGAAAGCTATCAGTTTCGCGGGTCGCTGGGCCGAAACAATAGAGGAATTTTCGTTGCGCCGGGACGCCCGGGACATGTTGGGGGACGGAAATGCTGATGGAAACGGATGTTTGGACGGAAAATAGTAGCTCAAACGGCACGAGAACTACTTGGGTAAACAATATTGATACAGCGGCCATATTGATGCGTAATACGCTAGTTGGTGCCTGCCTACGAGGCTAGTGCCTGCATAATCAAGATAGGTAATTTTATAGGTACTTACATACATATACAAGTATCAAGTTTTGTCAAAGTCTGCGTTTATTCAATGTTAGTCTCTAATTGGAAAATTAAAAAGGTTGTAATATCATCATCATTGTATATTGTGTGACAGCGCCGAAAACCTCTCTTATCTGCTTAATCAATCAAATCTATCAAAACATCACTACATTTTCATGGCAAATATATTTCGTAAAACAAAATTTATATGACGGCATCAGTCAGTGTCATTGTATTTGCACCAAAAGTGCTTTTCATCAAAAAATAAAAGATTATTTATAGAGAATACTACCTCAAAATAAACATGAAGACAATTATTAAGTGTGTAAATAATTATGACCATGCTCAACCTTTGCGATAAAGTACGCGAATATGGAGTAGTAATGGTAAATTTATTGGTTTATATAAGTGACGTAATAAAAAGGTCCTGACTATAGTACAATTTTACAAGCCTAGAGATTAGTACGTTTGTGCGAGATTTTTCCTCTCATATACATAATAATATATTTATTTGTGATTGTTATATGACATTTATAATACCTTTAGGTTCTTGAGAACTTTAAATATCTAAAACATTCATACATTATTCTGCCGTCCATTATCTAAAAGGCGGCTAAATACAAGAGGGTCATTTTGAGTTATGGACAAAAAACATGGGAAACCATGTCTCTGAAAACTGGTGAGCGATATCAGTGTTCTTTTTTTTGTATACTAATATTCGAGACTTGCTCTATTTTATACATATAAATTTGATATGGTTTTCCTTGTTTTTATAGCTGAAATCTTCGATTTTCCTTTTTAGCTATGATACCGTAGAATTTTATGAATTACGTTACATAGCTTAATGGCGGTTAAAGTATGTTTAGCCGCCTTCTAGTTCAGTAATTTAGGTTATCCACCATAAATTGTACAAATACAAAAAAGTTATATGAAAAACATAACTAAAAGGCGGTTACATGATATAGCCGCTTTTAAGCTATGTATGCCTAGTTAATCCTGTGCAAACTGACATGACTATAAGACGGCCATACGACTTTAACGGCCTTCTAGTTTAAAATGAGTGCATATGGCAGAATCTAATTTACGTTTTGTATCATCAATGCTAGAGAAAAAGGCAGTTAATTGAAGAACAAATAAAAATAACTGCCTTTTTGTTATGGATTGCCCACGAAGTATGTTACTACATCCAATGACTTGGGGAAATTGCTAAAAACACTGCGAAATTAAACTTAATAAAAACACCATTTACTATGTCGAAATCAAATTCATTCATACAAAATATAAAAATCTTTATAATAAAGGAAGAAATTGCAAAGGTACACTGATAAAATCACAGTTTAAACGCGTAACTTTCTATTGCTTAGCTACTAAATAATACCTTTCTTTAAACTTATAAAAACAAAAAGAGATCAATTGCTCATTCTTAAAATAGAAGGCCGTCATCAGTAAAAACACTTGGAACTTTAACAATTAGAATATCAAACCTAATCTCAAAATAAAACCGAAACCTTCTGCGGTTAACAGACATCCAATAACTAATAAATAAAAAGAGGGGTGTTCGTTTATAACGTGTATCTCTATGTCTATGTATTTGAGTGTTTGTCATAGTGTTTCGCATCGTAGCTCCCAAACAGATGAACTGATTTGAATGCGTTTTTTTTTAAAGCTGGTTTTTTAAGCTAGGTTTTATGAAAACCGCCAAAAAACCTGCTTTCAAATAAAAATAACCGCATCCGAATCGGTTCACCCCTTTACGAGCTACAGTGTCACAGACAGACACACACACACTCACAGACTTACACGTCACACTTATAACACCCCTCTTTTTTGCGTCAGGGTTTAAAAAAACGTCTTTGTGACACGCTTTATTTTTACCAACTGTACTTGTATCACTTATAACAGACTCATTATTAAAATTAAAAGAGTCAAACGAGTCTAAATTTGATGAACCTACCATTAGGCATTGAAGAGTTCCTACGTATAACCACCTCCAGTATTCCTCATAATACCAACTCGATGATACCATAATATTGTATTGTCATCGGAATAACCTGTATGCAACATGTCAAGTCAATCCGCCAATTAGAAGTAAGTAGGTTAAAATCGACTTCGCAGACAAAATTGAAATGCCGAATACAGCTGCGCGGAGGGCAACCTTCAATTGCTGCAGCAACCTGTTTCTCCTTCAGTGTTAGGAAAATGCTGCATTGATGCTCTTTGAGAGGAGCATTGGTTTTTTGAGAAGGTAGATCGTGCTGCCACTGATAAGAGCAATGATGAGGGCTTGCAGCAGTGCATTATCGCATAGTCATACACCTCGCCTGTTTTTTGCATAGCAGCATCGCCATTTCGTGTACTCCCATTAACGACGCGTCTAAATATATATTAGGTCCTTACCTATGAAATTGGCGTTTTTTTTCGTACGGAATTTAGTCATTTCAATTTTAACTTTTAAGATCTTTTTTAATTTCATTAATACACTATGTTACAAAGGTTATAGATACAAATAATATGGTTAAATTTCTTACTTAATGTTTAAAATTTAAGTGTGAACTTAACTCTTTTCATGTGCTGCGAGTTCAAGTGTTTCAATTACGCAGATTTTTATGAAGCCAAATATTTTAAAGTAATTAAGATATGTATAATCTAACTTAGAAGTGTCCAATATTCCTGACAGAAGTTTGTTTGGTTTGTATTTGACGTTACAAAATAATCCGTAAAATTAAATGTATGGAAACCACAGTTTTCATAAAATTATCCATATAAAATGCCAATTTCATAGGTAAGGACCTAATATATCTCATCCGGTAGTCTGATCGAATACAGCTGCGCAAAGGATGACCTTCAATCGCTGCAGCAACCTTTTTCTCCAGTGTTTGGAAAATGCAGCAGTGGTTTTCCTGAAACAAAAATTGATGCTCTTTCTGATGAGCATTGGTTTTTTGAGGAGGTCGATCGTACTAGATTTCTAAGTACGAGTACAGCTGCGCAAAGGATGACCTTCAATCGCTGCAGCAACCTTTTTCTCCAGTGTTTGGAAAATGCAGCAGTGGTTTTCCTGACAGAGAAATTGATGCTCTTTCTGATGAGCATTGGTTTTTTGAGGAGGTCGATCGTACTAGATTTCTAAGTACGAGGCGTCTTTGTCATGCTCCTGGCACTGATAAGGCCAATTATGAGGGCTTGCAGCATTGCATTATCGTATAGTCCTACACCTCCCCTGTTTCGAGGAACAAACGAAATTTGGGAGTCTTATCACCCGTAAAACCCGATTTAAAAAAATTATTTGATTTTTTTTTTAATACCGCGGCCAGGGTTTTGTTTGGTTTGTTTCAGGAGCGCCAAAGTTCATATAAAATTGCAAGTTAGATTATTGGAACTCCGAAATTGTATCTCATAGAATTTTACAATGATCACTCTTCATACTCTTCATATTTTTTTTAGTAGAAATGATCGGAACTTATTATCATCTGAACTCATAACGCCAATATTCATGGAACCGTACACTTTTCACAATTTCTTAAATATCTTACGTGTAGATAAAATTAAGTAAGGTTGGTTAGATTTATAAAAATCTAAAATGTAACAGTTTTTTGAAAAACTGCTTTATGAGTTAGTGTAGTTTTATCGGACTAGGTTTAGTTTCATGGGCTCCCCTACTATAAAGCGAGTGGGGGACCAAGCTACAGTAACGAAAGTTTACTTGATAGTAGGTACTAGCTAGACCTAACTGCCTTTTGAGAAATTTTAACTTTACGTAGACGTTTTTCTTGGAGGCAGCGGCATGGTGGAATTGGCGGAAAGCGACGCCCGCGCCGATTGCGAAGCGACCAGAGGGCCCAGACAAGATGCATTGCGCTAACTATCGTTTTTATTCGTTTAGTTTTTAAACCAATCGCGTCACTGGCTCCTCACGTGACTTTTCGTATCACGTCATCTAACAGTGACGCGATCGGTTTAAAAACTAAACGAAGAGAAACGCTAGCTAGCGTAGTGCATCTTGTCTGGGCCCTCAGCTCTTTAGATAAGCACTCCAGCGACTGACTTCGGCCGACGCCGTCAGCCCGACAGGCGAGACAGGGGATAGGGCGACTGCTGTGCGGGGAATGAGTTGCCGCCTTTTAGTTAGGCAATGTCGTATAGCCGCCATTTAATGAAGCAAGAATTGATTTTTATTAGTTTGGTTTCTAGATTATAAAACCGTGACGGCCTTTAAGGTATGTATTTTGATAAAAAATAATAAAATTTATATACAAAAGGCGGCTATTGGATTTTAACCGCTTATTTTTTATGTAAACACGGATAGACCGCTTTTTAATCTAGGACCTCTTTTGCAGTTGAATATTACGTTCTTAAGCTATAAGATGGCTAAAGTCCAATAGCCGCTTTTAAGTTATGGAAAATAAAATAGCTGCTTTTAAGTCTTGTACCGTAACACGTGTTACGTTTAAAAATTGGCAGTTATCGACTTTTAATCGCCTTTAAGATAGGTAACTGTTAAATAACCGCCTTTTTGGTAGTAATATCCCAAAAAAACTGAATTTAGCCGCTTTTCTGAAGGCTGTAATTTCGGTGGTTTTTAAAGATATTGAAACCAAACCTAGATAGATCGATAGCTAATAAGTAGCTGAATCGCCCTGTATATATAACTCAAAAAGGACGTAAGAGCCTTTAGCCGCCTTTTAGTTAATGGACGGCAGTATTATTAAACTATAAAGTACTAAGGCTTTCTAGAAAACACTACATGACGCCTGAAATAAATAATTGCAACAGTTCAATGCACTTCAAATTACAAAGTCTAATAAAATTTGTTTGTAACGCGCTTCTAATTTAAATGCTAAGATCAAATAAGGGATTTAAAAACAGTGGGCGTCTTGATTTAAAAGTTTACGAAGGCCATTATAGCTGAGAGACCTTTGATATTGCTTGCAAAATAGAAAAATACTTTAAAGTTTAGGTAAAAGAACAACAACAAATATTTAAAAAGAAATTTTAAAAGGAAATTATACTTACACTTTTTAAAATCAAAAGATCCAGACGTAAAAAACACGTATAAAAAATACTGTCAAATAATTAAATCTGTAACTAGACAATCAAAACGGATAACAAATTTAGACTTCATCCATCGGAGTTCAAATAAAAGTAAAGCCACATGGCAAATTATAAAACAAAACACGACACAAATAAACATGATTAAAGACACAATAGAATATATAAAAGAGGGTGATATTACAATCAATAAAACACTTGACATTGCTAATACAATAAACGACTATTTCTTAAATAATAAAAATAGTACAAATATTATGCCGTATAAATCATTAACAAACGCTAATCCTAATAGTATATTTTTGACCCCAGTGAGTGTAAACGAGATTAAAAATGTTGTAAATGACTTGAAAAATAAAAAAAGTACAGGTCATGACAAAATACCCATGAAATTAATAAAATCAAGTGTTGAGTACATTGCGGAGCCTCTGGTACATATTATAAATTTAACTCTTGAATGTGGGGTTTTCCCAAATGATCTAAAAAAGGCATTAATAAGACCTCTACACAAAAAAGGTTTGAAATCTGAAATCAAAAACTACAGACCCATAGCATTATTACCAAACTTTTCTAAAATATTTGAAAAAGTTATATCAAATCGCATAAATTCATTCTTTAAAAAATTCAGCATATTAAACTCATCTCAATTTGGCTTTCAAAAAGGCAAAAATACTACTTTAGCAATATTCAAAATTTTAAAACAAATATGGATGGATGTACATAAGAAAAAAACTTCAATTGGGTTGTTTATAGACTTATCAAAAGCGTTTGACTGTGTTTCACATAAAACACTACTAAGTCAGCTTGAACACATTGGGATTCGGGGTACTGCTTTAAAATTAATTCAAAGTTATCTTACAAATAGAGTTCAAGCTATAATTTTAGATAAATATGACAAAACCGCCAAGACCATCAAATGTGAACAGTCAAACTATAAAGTAAACTTACAGGGGGGTACCACAAGGCAGTGTTCTTGGACCTCTCTTATTCCTGGTATATGTCAATGAATTTCCCCTAATAACTGACCACATGTGTGTTATGTTCGCCGATGACGCTACTATATTTATAACTGAAGACAAACTAAGCAGTTCTGATATCACTACTGAATTATATAAAACATTAAGATTAGTAATGAGTTGGTTGTCCTCTTTAAATTTAAGAATTAATTTAGATAAGACAAAAATTATTCAATTTACAAATTACAAGCAACAAAAACAATGTATAAATTTAATTATTGATAATGAGAAAATTGAACAAGTAAATGACACAAACTTCCTAGGTGTCACAATAGATGGCCACTTAAACTGGAAATTGCACATTGAGAAAATAAATAAAAAATTGTCAAAGAGCGCTTATGCGCTATCAATGTTGGCTAATATAACCTCAGTTGATGTTGCTATAAAGGCATATTATGGAAAAGTTTATCCTCTATTGACATATGGTGTAATATTTTGGGGCAACTCAACAAATGTTCAATCCACGTTTATTCTCCAAAAGAAATGTTTACGAATTATTTATAATCTTAAATCTATAGAATCCCTGAGAAATGTATTTAGAATTAACAAAATTTTAACTCTGACGTGTATTTACATACTAGAAATTTGTGTATTTGTAAAAGAGTGTAATGACCATTTTAGTAAAAAAAGTAATTGTAAAAAATATTTGCGATCCCAATATAAACATGACCTTTGTACAGTCAGGTCCTCTAGCAACATATTAAAGAAAAGCACCTTTGTCACTGGAATAAATATTTATAATTATTTACCAGATAACATTAAGTCATTAGATGGCAGACTTTTTAAAATGACACTCAAAAATTGGTTAATATCGAAATGTTTCTACAACCTAAATGAATATTTTTGTGTATGAATGATTGACACAAATTTTTACTTACTTACTTTTTACTTTTTTTAGATCCTAAAGTTAAGTTACCTTATAAACTATTGTACGTCCGAAATGGGCAAACTGTTGAGTCTGATATATTATATATAACACCGATTGTACCTACACAGTTTTTACAATAAATATATCTTTATCTTTATCTTTATCTTTATCTTTTAAAAGCGAGTAAATATGAGCCGATTTAATCTGAGTGAGACATACCTAATTTGAATTTTTAATTTTCTATTACCTCTGGGTAGTGATTCCGTCAACAACGACGGTCGGACGGACGAACGAGTGAATGTCCAAGCGGCGAGTTTAAGTAGTCCCGTCAGTGCGAACAAAACATATTTTAGCGCGTGCATTTTCAATTTACCAGCATGGTTTCTGCCGATGGATCGAAGGCATAAGGCTGCTTAATTGAAAATGCAAGCGCTAAAATGTGTTTTGTTCGCTCTGTCAGGACTACTTAAACTCGCCGGTGCGATTCCGCTCGTTCGTCCGACCGTCCGTTGTTTTTGAGAGAATAACACCCCAGAATAGTAAAGTTTCAAGTTTGAATACTGTGAATATATCTATAGTAGTCATGAAAATAAAAATTAACATTTTATCTGTATCGTGTATTACAATTTTATCCTTGAATTTAAATTGACACAATACGTTTTCAGACTTGATGGAGCAGTATTTTACTGAACAGAAAAGCGAAATTTTTGACAGCATGAGTTATTACTTACTGCTTTAAAAACTGTAATAAATTACCTGGGCGACTTTCACGGCGTTTCACTGGAGTAGGCGAGGTTCTTGATACTTGGAAACGCGTATAGCAATCCCAAAATACACTTATTAAATTATAAAGTTATTTAGAATTTATTTAGTCATTGAAATGGTAACTAATAACGTAATAAATAAATTATGCAAATATATTCAACTTTTTACTACCAGCTGTGGTTTTTGAAACTATTTTTATTTGGCCTTTACAAAACTCGTCTCATTAGATTAGATTCTAAACAAATCAAGTTTAATAAAGTGCTAGTTTCTGACAATTTTGTCATCCCATAACAATCGTACATTTTCCGGGATAAAGATTAGCATATTTATTTTTTATGAAAAAAACTGATTTTGATGGATTTGTACCTAACGGAGGCGAAATGGTTTTTAGTTAGTTTTAAGTGCCCTTTCATTTGTTGACACTGCGAGGCGACGTTTTTAGTTTGGTTTCTTGTAAATATATACCTCTGCGCCAAATTTCATTCGAATCCGTTCAGACAATTTGGCGTGAATGAGTAACAAATATCCAAACTTTCGCACCAATAATATTAATTAGTAAGATGAGAATATTTTATTTTTTGTGAGATCTTTCATACCCGTGTGGTTGCCGGGTTAGATAGTGCCACCGATACTCCATGTCTTCGCGTGGATGTCGTAAGAGGCGACTAAGGGAATAAAGGCTTGTAGTAAGTTATAGGCGATGGGTTTGCAACCTGTCACTAATACACTGGTAAACATAGCAAAATTACAGAATTATCAACACATTTTCAGAGTTGTTGGTAATTCGGTCGCTCTACGTATCCCACTCTGGTAATGAAGGAAGGTATGGTTTATTTCATAAATAAACCAAAAATAAACTTCCCAAACAGTATCAAACACACGAGTGAAACTTCGTATGTTAGTAATAAACTCCAAGAAGCGGACTTCATGCAAATTTCAAAGTAAATTAACTATTGCACCAGCCAAAACTAATGTAAACTTTCAATATTCATAACGCGGATTGATGTTAACTTTGAAACACGAAGTAACCAAATCGTGCACTTCGCATCCAAACTAGTCCAGACATTTACTAACTATGTACAAAATGCTTTTGATTTAAATTTGTTCTAAATATTAGGAACGAGCATTACGTATCCATATCCATATCCATTTGAATATTAGGAACGAGCATTACATATCCACACTAATATCTACACTATCTATACTAATATTAAGCAGCGACCAAACCAATGCTTAAAAAACGGTGTCGGTACGGAATCGCAGTGACGCGTCGTATTAGCACCGTTTTTGACGCACGCTCCCCACACCGCTGCTTAACGTTGCGAATATCACGGCACGTCAAAATTGACGCCATGTTATTACTATGACACATTCTTTTGTTTACGCACCGTCTGTGAATTTTGAGCACCGGTGTGGAGAGCATGCGTCAAAAACGGTGCTAATACGACGCGTCACTGCGATTTCGTACCGACACCGTTTTTTAAGCATTGGTGTGGTCGCTGCTTTATAAAGAGGAAACATTTGATCGTTTGTTTCAATTGAATAGGCTCCGAAACTACTGAACCGATTAAAAAAAAATCTTTCACTATTAAAATTCTACATTATCCCTGATGATAATAGGCTATGTTTTATTATTTGCGCGGACAGAGTCGCGGGCAACAGCTAGTCTACACTAATATTATAAAGAGGAAAGATTTATATTTTTGTATTTTTGTGTGTTTGTAATGAATTAACTCAAGAACTACTAGTCCAATTTCAAAAATTCTTTCACCATTTGAATGCTACATGATCTCTGAGTAACTTAGGCTGTTTTATTTTTCTCCGCGGACAGAGTCGCGGGCAGCAGTAAGTAAACAAAACCCTAGAGCCCATTAGAGTCCCACTAGAGTCATAAGGTCACGCATAGCGTCATTTCGAGATCGCATTCGGTCGTCCAATAACGAGATTCTCTGTTCCCTGTCGGATCGCCTGGACTGCCGGATGCTCCGACACTGGCTGAAAGTGCACCGTGAGCCTAACAAAAAATAGTTGTCAGTTTATGCTGTGTCCGTGTTATTGTTAATGTATTTAATTCTAATTTATTGCTTTATTTTTAATCACTTTATGTAAATTTTAAATTTTAATGATGTATGGGTACACTTGCCTGAAATAAATGACTTATTATTATTATTATTATTACGGACTCAAGTTACCTCAATTACGGAAATTCAAGGAGTTCTGAGTTCAACGATCGTATTTGTCAGTTAGTGCAAAACCACGTGAAAGTACCTAAATATTTTATAAACAGCGTCTGGTTCGAATTGTCTAAGTTTGCTCGTTTGTAAAAATGCTTTAGCAGTTTGCGTTAAATAAATTCGAATTTTCACATCGGGTTGTGGTCGAACTAACAAAGTTTTGAGTGTTTTCTAACAAAGCCTTTCAGTTAACAGTTTTGAAAGGTTTCACAACAATACTGGCATAACATACTACTTGGAAATCTTAGGATTTTGATTTATAAACCTAAACATGTCATTGTGTAGTTAAATACTGCCCACGTGGTTGCCAGGATAGAATAGTGCTACTCCATGTCTTCGCGTGGATGTCGTAAGAGGCGACTAAGGGAATATAGGCTTGTAGGCGATGGGTTTGCAACCTATCACTTATACGCTGGTAAATTTTTTAGCCTCATTGTGCAAAATGTGGTTACAGAATTATAATGAAGTTTTTAGAGTTGTAGGTAATTCAGTAGGTGAACACCTTAAAATTCCGAATTACTTTTTCCGATTTTTTATTAAATTTAATAATTTTTTGATCAATTCTGAATTATGACTATTCGGAATTATGTAGTGTACCCATTCTGTAGTTCTGCTTACTCCACACGAAGGCGTGAGTTTATGTATGTATGTAAACTTTGCAACCCCTAACAGTATTCAACTGAAAAATATTAGTCATAATCATAAACGCATAATTACTAAAGATGCTTGACATGTACTATGTTTTGTCCTTATCTTTCATCGTGACATTTGAGTTTTACAGAAAGGGACAGAGAATACTTTAACTATAATAGGTTAATTATTCGTTTATGAATAAGGGAATCAAATCGAAAACCAAAAACATTAATGGAAAAAATACGAAGTTATGTCTTCCAAAAGTAGTGATATCTAAGGTGACAAATTTGAAACGAGTTTTATTTTTAACCACATCTTTTTATGGCCAGTAAATGTATTTTGAATCCTAACTTGTCAGTTTTTTATACAATTTATTATTATGTCAATAATCACAAACACAACATCAAAATAGTTATAAAGGAAAGTAACAAAACGGGCGTTACATAATTAGCGGTTTTATAACATATAACTATTTAATAGTATAACGATCATAACTACCTGTACCTTAATTTTGACACTGGTCACAGACCTAAATTAAAAATAAAAACATATTCCTAGCTGTGCTGAGAAAATGTAATGAGGGTGGCAATTAGAACCTGAATGGGTTCGTGCAAATACACACTGGAGTGTCGATCGGTTTTTTCTTCGAACTCGTACGGTGACACTTATGTGTGTCTAGGTTACAAACCGCGTTTTCATACAAAATTTATTCAATATTGATTATTTCAGCCGTGATAGTTTAAATATATCGCAGGTGCTTTGTTTGGAGCGCTAAGTAGCGTTTCTAGTAACCTTCTAGTAACCTACATCGTGGCGCTGACCGAAAGTGTAAAGTGCTTTGAAATTACTTTTTATTTTATTCTACTAGAGGACGCCCGTGACTTTTTACATGTAGAATTAGTTTCGCGCTACTTCCCCATATTTCTTCCCGTTGGGGGTCGATTTTCGGAAAATCCTTTATAGACGCACCTCTAAGGTACCCATGGAATACTCCCTCCGAATTTGGAGTCTCTAGGTACAGCAGTTTAGGCTGAGCGTTCTCTGTCAGTCAGTTACTCATTCACGGTACTGTTTTATATGTTTAGACGTTATAGACGACTTCCCTTGCAACATCAGATCACAAAGCTAGAAAATATTTAGTATATGTACTGCCGAAGGAACTACATTACTTCTCCTTTCCATTATTAGCATATTTATCGTTTATCTTTATTTGGGTTAGGTTCGTAAGGACTAGATTGCAAAACGACTATGTAAGCAAATCGTCGTTGTTGCATAACGACCAACTAAACAAAACGCCTTATTTGTACTAGAACTATGCCCAAGTAAGCAAAAAGTCTTTGCCTACCTAGTGGTTTTACTATCAGAGCGTTCTGCTGGGGTAATTTTGGTATAAAAACAAAGCGTTATAGAAGTAAATCCAATCTTCAACCCAGGAATTCTACTATAGGACGCTTGACACAATTCGACGTTTTGCAACCAAGATCTTATGAAACTAAATCGTTTTGCTTACATAGTCGTTTTGTAATCTAGTCCTTACGAATATACCCGTTTATTTTATTAGTTGGGATCAAATCTTTTCAATTAATTTCCTTACATTGTGTTTTGTTATCTCTTATTATTTCAACAACACGTCACGTGGCCCGTTTAATTCCCGCCTAAGCCCGGTTTATCCCGTCAAGGTGCGACAGTCACGTAAAATGATTATTTTTGATTACGCCGGGATTTTCGCTGACAGCCTACGCAGGTAACGATATATTACTCAGTTCAAGGTGAACAGGGTGAAAAGAATTTATTATTATATTATTAGGTAGGTACAATAACGTCAAGTTAACATTACAATCTTAAAATTATGTTGGCATGTTAACGCGTATGTTTTTTTTTATTAATGAATGCTTCCCTCGAGATGAGTAATTTTACTAACAATTATTTTTTGTTGAAATTGACAGTGTCTGCTTTTATTATCGTGATGCGTGGTTTGTTATTAAATCATAAAGTTACTGACCAACTTTCCGGTATTAAATTATGAAATTTAGCATCTGTCTATCCGTAAATAGTGCAAAATAATGTTCTTGAGGAACGGATATGATAATACACGTCACGTGCCATTGTATACGTTATCTTAAGTTTATGTATGTACTTACTTGTTATTGGTTTATGTGCAGTAAAGAGTTTACATACATACATCCATACTTAATGTTACAAATGCGACAGTATGTCTATCTGTCTGTCTGTCTGTTACCTCTTCACGCTTAAACCGCTAAACCGATTTAGGTGAAATTCGGTGCTAAGATAGTTTGAATCCTGTGAAAGGACATAGGATAGTTTTTTCCCGAAATTTATCAGTGAAATAAGGGATGAAAAGGACATTATTTAATGATTTTTCACATGTGTCTCATTCGTGTACAAGTTGGGGCACAAACGGGCCATGTCCTTTGTATGGAGCTACGATATAAACGAGTTCCACGCGGACGGAGTCGCGGGCAGAAGCTGGTTCATGATAATGTCCAACATTATCACGTGAACAGGTAGTCACAGGATCTCTGCTTCACTAATCGCAAGAGAGCCAGTAGGATTTAACTATTTACGTGATAGAGCTCTAATGAAAAAATGTACAGTTACCAAAAAGCTGGTCTGCCAAAATTTTAATTAGTATTAGTGCGCTGTTTAAAGCATACTGCTCATCTTTTTACACTAGCAGCCTGTGGGTCTGCTATACCCAAAAATCATACAATACTTTAAGGGTACAATATAACAACGCCTTCAGGATGCTGATGGGGCTGCCCAGATTCTGCAGCGCATCCGCCATGTTCGCGGAGTCACGAACCGACGGGTTTGCAGCAATTTTGCGCAAGAAGGCAGCGTCTCTGCTGGGCAGGACGAGGGACAGCCCGAACAGCATCCTGAAGATGATTGCTGATCATGTGTGTTGTCCTATATTGAATCAAATAATATTATGTGTAAAATCTAATTTAGTTTTTAAGTACTAACATTATTTCTAAGACTATACTAACAATAATGAGATCCAATGTTATCTTGAACGAAATAAATGAATTGAATTGAATTGAATTAGTGTGACTTAGCAATATTGTCTTTGGTACATTAAGTAATTAACTCAGCAGAACTAATCTCGATCCCGATCTCATCAATAAATAGGCAATCTGTCAACGCGGCAAGCACCGTGGACAATCCAGCTTACCGCCGTCTGCTTTGACACCGGAGATTAACGGCCTAAACGCAAACTGATTTGATTAAAACTAGTTCTGTACAATAGATCATTACAGGACAAAGGACGTTAACATTGAAATTAAAATTTGAAGGTTAAAGTTACATTATAAACCTATATTTAAAGCTCACAAATCTTAATAGGTGTTTTGTTTTTTGTCACAAACAGTGTGCAAACCTTATAAGATTTGTGTCAGTAAAGTGTACTATCAGCCCAATGGAACCCTGACCCACCATAGAACGGTGTCACAGTGACATTATAAAACAATTTGTTTGACACTTCTTATGACTTGAATCATAACGTCTCTGTGACACAGTTCTATGGTGGGTCAAGGTTCCAATGGTCTGATAGTACATAACATTAATAATACGCATTTTAAAAATGTATTAAACAGAGCATACGTCATTTAAAACTTCACAGAGAATAGCAGAGAGTTGCAGTGAATTGTTTCATCTCGCTAACCTACGCTGAAACCGAAAACATCTTAGGGGTTTACACACATGCATATGTCCAAATTTTTATTGACGTTTGTTTTTGTTGTCCTAAAAAGAAATAAAATTTGCTTAGTCCGTATTTTTAATATGATAAAGTCTACAAGTTAACTTCACTCTTGGGATGCCCAAGACACTGGCTCAGCCTAGTTTGGGATCTGCTGCAAATTAGCCTTAAGGAATATGCAGTAATCTTATGGATAATAAATTACTCTTATTTTCTTACTGCCTAATTCTTGACATGAACAAAACAAAATGATGCCATCTAAAAATACAAAAGCACTCTCCGCAGCTCGACCATTAGCAGGAAGTGCTTTTTACTCGTAGGTACTTGCGTAAGCCCATTTTTCCTACATTCGAAAGTAACAATTATTTTTTACATCCCTTCTTCGTAAATCCCAGTTGTTTTGTACTTACAATTAAGTTATTATATGACAAACTTTGTAACATTTGCAAGATGTTTTTTTAGGTATGAAAATATTATGAGGCAAATGTTTTTCTTAGTACCACAAGTAATTCGTGGACATTTGTCTTTGACGCAAAAAATATAGTGATATGTTTGGTATTTCAATCATTTTTTTTTTCTAGTTATTAAATAACAGCGAAAAAAATGTACGGCTAGGCTCGACGTGACTCTAGAATATAGATTCCTAATTCACCATTGCATCTAAAATATATTTTAAAATATGATTATATGCTATGTTTTATGTTTGTATCGTTAGGTAATACGCATAGTGCTAGTCTAGTGCTCATTATAGTATTCGTTTAACTTGTGTGAGGTAACCTCCTTTATATAATTACATATTTTATTATGGTTAAAAAAAGTATTATTTTGTCTGTATTATCAAAATTACATAGTTTTCATGATGAAAAATAGTACCGATATTCATAAAATAGTGACGAAAGCATGCTAAACCTTCTACCGGACGAAAAATGTTTGACCCTGGTTTTGTCGACATTCATTAATTCACAGAACTTATCACTTCGCATAATTTTAATTTCATGGACATGTTTTCTAGGCGCAGGAGTTTATACATTGTTAACTGTCACGTGTCTAACCCAACCTAACTTACGTAATTAATGTTAAAAACACCAGCGGGCTTAATATGGTTGCGTTTCTCGTTTGATAAAATGTGGATAAAGCATCCCTCACTGTCGTACTTATAAACGTGTCAGAAAGTGATGAATTTATATCCGCATTTTGTCATGCGACAGACGCAGCCATATTAGACCCCCAGCACGGGTAGTACAAGCTTTTTCTCGCTGTTCGCTCAGTGCGTCTCTATCGTTACTGACTAGATGGAAAGGGACATCTGAGCGACCACCAAGTCGCGGGCAACTTGTGCTAGCCACTCAGGGCATTATCATAGATTAGGTTTCAATAAATTGTGGTGCAATGATACATTTGATGAAATGTGTTGGAATGAAAAAGTAAAGTGACCTTCCTATTTGAACAGCTCTCTCACAGACACGTTCCAATCTTTCCATTCATTCATTCGATCAATTCACACCTAGCTCGTGCTTTAAATCGAATAATCTGTGAAGTCATACAGTCCCGTCCACGTGCCCACGCTAATTGCATTGATACTGAAGCACTTTTGAAAGGGCACAGTTCTTGACATGAAAAACAAGTCATGTTTTCGCTGTTGAAGAATCTGATAGGTTTTAAATGAATTTTCCGAATGCATACATACATACCGTCAGGCCAGTAATCCCATAATGGGGAAAGCCGAGCTACAGAATTACTTACAACTTTAAAAACTTGTTGATAATTCTGTAACCACATTTTGCACACTTAGCCTTAGATGTTTCCCAGCTTATTAGTGACTGGATGCAAATCCATCGCCTAACAGTACTACAAGCCTTTATTCCCTTAGTCGCCTCTTACGACATCCACGGGAAGACATGGAGTAGCAGCAACACAGGCGAAATAGAATGTTTCTTGAAAAATGCGTATTTTACTGGTATACTTACATCAGTTAGGAATACTTTAAAAGTTCGGTAATAAAACTGGTATGATACTTTTCCTGCTACTCTATTGGTGTTAGTTCCCTTGAAGAACCCCAACAATTTTCTGAACTACCCAAAGGTCAACTGGTACAGAATGCATTACGGCATTTAATCCACCTTTTATACTCGTATTATTGTGCAATAAACATTAAATAAATAAATTAAACCGGGGCAATAAGTACTATCGCTAATTTAACTATTCGTCTCAGTGTAAATAAGTTTCTGTCAAAAATTAAATTTTTGGGACCAGCTTTTATTGACGACTGTATTTTTTTATGCACAGTCGTCATCTTCTTGTCAAGACGATTCTAACAAGCCCTAACTTGAAGGTTAAACTCCTCGACCATCATAAGTTAAGATGTAGTTGGTCTATAAGGGCCTCATAAGAATTCTCAAGTTTACGATAAGGTCAATAGAAAAGGTATTACTCACGGTTTCCCTTCGAGATCGAATCAGAAACCACCTTCGTGGCCATTTGTGAAATATTGATGGCGATGGAACGGACACATAGGTCGTTGAATGAATTACCAAAGGTGTCAAAGGTTATCGCAAGTCGGAAGACGCAGGGTGGCGATTTTTTACTAGATTCATCGTTTTGAACGTATAAGTTATTGACTTAAAAAGTTTCTGTCTAGAATTTCATTTTTGGGACAAGTTTTTGCTGCCGACTTTACTTTTTTATGCACAGTCGTCATCTTCTTGTCAAGACGATTCTAACAAGCCGTAGCACGACGGGTTTATCATGTGTAATTTAAGAGTTCCTATGGCCAGCCTGAGTTTCCATCATCAAACCAGGTCGATGGTACTATATTATTGTATTGTCATCAAAAATAAAGGCGTTTGCAAATTTTCAGCTTCATCGGAAACCGGAAAGTGGGTCAAATTTAACTTGCAAGATTTGACCCTTACATACATACATTGCAAGTTAAATAAAAGCTTTTAAAAAGAGGAAAACTGTTACTTATTTTCCGTCAATTGTTTTTTTAATTATGATACACCATATTTTTGACGTGACAACGTCTTAAATTAGGTTGCGGCTGGGAGTCACTTATGAAAAAGTGTAACGCTCGGTAACGTTACGATGAGTCACCGAACGAGAGAGAGGCCCGCCGAATGCCTTGCGTCTCTCTCCCACTCAACTATGATCGGTCTGCCGCGCGCGCAGCACTAGAGAATTAGGCGCATTGAATCGGCGCATGCTTGTGTCTCTGTCTTTGTCTTTCTCGAACGTTCTTGGCGTTGGAAAAACAAGAAAGCGTCATAATACAAGTTCACACGTGTGGTTAAAGTATCGTCAGCTGTGTCTGTAGTGAAAATGTGGAGTGCTTAGATTCGTCATTTACAACAACTACAACAATAAAGGTAAATAATTGTACACTGATATTTCATTATCGTAAACTATGATTGATTGATTAATTGTTAGATTGACACAAAAGTTGAGAAACTGAGTTTATAGGTTATGTCATACTATTGATAAATGTTGATAGTGTTAAGTAAATTATTAGTTTAAAATTAATTAATTAATTAATTATTATTTTACAAATTTTCATTAATTTCAAATTTATTTAGCAAAAATTTGAACCTTCGATCTGAATAAATGTTTTGATTTTCGAATTGATTCTTTAAAATTACAAATATTAAGAAAAAGTGGCAGATATAAGAAAACTTGATTTAAACTGTGTTGAGCAAGAATTTTAACATCTAATTTAAGTAAATGTTTTAATTTTCAACTTCATCATTTACAATTACAAATTTTAATTAATTTCAAATTTATTTAGCAAAAATTTGAACCTTCGATCTGAATAAGTGTTTTGATTTTCAAATTGATTCTTTAAAATTAAAAATTCATCCATTCAATTTCAAATGTTCAACAGGAATCACCACTCTCAAAACAATGGAAACGGACGAGCAAATGCCTTCAACTTCCAGTACCTATCCTCAACAAAATCACTCAAATAGGAATTAGTTAAGTTTAAGTTTACATGTACAATGTTTTAGTAAACAAAATATATTTCTATAGTTAAAATTTGTGCAATTCTTATTTTCATTCAATTCCTTGTTCCTATTGTGCAATTTAATTATATTCATATCAATAAATATTCTACCGAGAAAAAGACGTTGTCACGTAAAATCTTCGCCCGTAAAACCGACTTTACAGGCAACCAGTTTTTTAATGTTTGTTAGATTGACCATTCTGAAATGATCATCCCAATACGAGAAGTCTTTCTTATCCATATGTGTACACTTGTTCTGCCCTATCAAATAGGTTTTAAGCACGATATTTTTTTAACTTTAGGAGGGTTTTATGATATTCATAATTTGATCCCTAATATGATCAAAACAGATCACATACCACGTTAAAACTTCCCAAAAACCCTTGTATCTCCTCAAAGACCGGTACAGTACAAACTATATTCCCAAGTTCCACTATCCAAGCATTGGAGTTTGAGAGGCTCCATTACCTAACGAGTACATTACGGGATTAACTATGTGTTTGCTTTGGGAATAATCTTGCTCGTAGGGTTTCCATTTCATAATTTAAAAGGTACTGTTAGCACTTAGGACCAAACCTTTGTATTGATCTTCATAATGCTAAAAAAAGGTTTACGGAACACAAAAAAAAACTATAGTGGAATAGTACGTAAAGCAGTGGAAATCAGGAAAGAAAAACACTAAACCGGGATATTGCAATGGATACTATTGGTTACGTATCAGAACGCCTAAAGTTAATAAGCCTAATGTATCATAATCCCTAAAAGTTCATAATACCTAATTGTCTTTTTTATTGAAACGGTACATTTTTCAGGATTGTTATAAAACTAACCTAACCTAACCTAATGAGTTCTATGCAATGGCTTTTTAAAAAATCCTGAAAAGTTTTCGGTTTCTGTAAAAAATACCATTAGGTATTATGAACTTTTAGGTATTATGATACATTAGGCTTATTAACTTTAGGCGTTCTGATACGTAACCATACTATTTCATAGATTTCATAGAACCCTCGTCAAGTATCGTCGGACATAATTATCGCGAACACTGTGAGTGTTGTGTGCCGGTTGGTAGGTATTCCGATGAAACAAAAACAATACCAGGCGGGTAGTTAAAAAAACCGCACCCTCTGCTTGTGTCTGCTTGTGACCGTCCTGGTCACGGTTGTAGTGGCAACTCGATCGAAACGCCGAGGTTTTTACCCGATTTATTTCCGTTTTAGATTCATAGGACATAACACATAACATTTAAAGATAAAGTTAAAGATAAAGAGATATTTATTTGCAACAATACAAAAACAACATTAGGTACATAGATACAAAACATAAGACACAGAAACAGTTGCGAAACGGTCTCAACTCAGCATTCGCTAGCCGTAAAGCCAGCACTGGTCTTCCGTTGGAACCGCTTGGTTAACTTTGACTTTGACAGATAAGGACAAAACATGGTTAAGCTACCGCATGGTTATTCCACGTTTATCAGTAACGCAGTAAAATACATAATTTTAAAGGTATTTCTGAAAAATCTTAGTTCTTAACCTCTGGATAGACCGGCGGGAGGCTTTTGCCCAACAGTGGAACTGATATATTTAAGACGGGTTGGAGTCGTACACTGCAAGTACATACATTGATGTTGTTTTCGTTCCCATAAACAGATAATGTGCGTCCGTTTGGATCGCTACCGCTACCAACATCTTGTCCTGTTGTGTTCCAGTGTAGAGATAAGACAACTGCTAAAATTATTAGCAAATAGCTATTCTGTCTTAGTCTTAGGGTTGGGAACGCATTTGCAGCCTTTGGAATGCAGTCTTAAAAAATGTTGTCTAGAGAATGAAAATGTGTATCCCACTTTTAAGTGGTTTGTTTGCGTTCACAATGCCACACAAAAAAAAACAAAGTATACTGTTTTTTATACTGTTATTTAGATGACATCGTAGATCATTCTGAACCTTCCAAATTCATATTAATTCTTATACGATAGGCCGAATTTCGTATTGTTATTTTCTAAAATAAACCTCAATTAAAATGTCTGCGCGTTAACTAGGAGCGGTTAATGTATGACCTACAAGCGACATTTGTTTTTTTATGAATAAATAAATAACCTAACCCAAAAGTTTATTCATATTAAGCGTCTAGACATGACAAGGGATTAGATTTGTTTTGAAAGAAAAACGCAACTATTCAAATTAAGGGTTACTTAAAACATCAAATGTAAAGATTATACAAGGCCAATCGCAAAACACCGAAAGTATACCATAACACGGACTATCGTAGAGATGATTGGGGCAGGCCTATCCAGAACTCAATGTCTTTCTACGTGATGATCATATTGATAGAAATATCCTAATATCATGTAGAATTAAAAATGTTGCGATCATAGTATACCCCATCTAGGACATGGGCTTGCGCAAGCTTGGTTCTGGGTTGGACGAATGACACTTTTTTTTTCTTTAAATCACTCGACTTATGTGTTTAAATTTTTTTTTAAAGGATTAAAGGGTTTTGTCCTCGCCTTCTAACACTGACTAAACTTAATTTCTTATGAAATATATTTTTCGAAACACCTTTAAACGTTCGCATCATTATGCAGAATTTTAATTTCATCCAAAACCATTTCTCGCTGCCTTCTACTAATGTTTAAGATATCCTGAAAACATCATGGTTCAGCAGAAAATATTTGACGAAATGAAGTTGGATGAAATGATGGGTTCAATCCTGGGATCCGGGGAAGTCAATCCTGACACATTGCACAACCATAGAGTTTCTGAATATTGATAATGTTGACTGCTGGAAAATAATGCTAAACTTATTTGTTGCGTGTGAAGGAAAAGTAATAACAGCATTGTAATACTGCCGTCAACATTATCCAGATTCAGAAACTTCATGGTTTTGCCATGTCTCAGGATTCACTTGTTATCGGCCAGGAACTATAGGTACTACTACTGCATTTTTTTTACGACTCTTTTATGTTAAAACGTTGGTCTCAGTTTAATCTTTCTCCTCAGTTGCCTGGCAGCCTGAGGGTTTCGAAGACCAGTCGGGGTTTCGCGGCAGTTCAGTAGATTACGCCGCCGCGCTACTCCTGGCCGCCATGGCTGCCGTGCTGCTGGCTGCCGTCAGCTACCACTGCGCGGCCACGTGGCGTTGGATCGTGGGGAGGTGTGTACGGTAATACCCTGATCCTCTTGTCCTTGTTGTGTTTTACTATTACAGTCTCTGACCTTTTTTCTGCTTTTGTTATGATGGCTTTATAATTTGCTGTTGCTGGTTACGTTTATTTCTCACTTCCATAGGTTTCTTTTGCATGTCAACGGGGCGCTGTATCGTGAGGAGTTTTGTACGGTGATACTCTACTCCGCTTTTCCTTGTTGTTTTTTACTGTTACTGGCTTTGACTGCTTTGCTGCTGTTGCTATGGCGGCTATATAATTTACCGTTGCTAAGGTCACTTATCACTTCCATCGGTTATCACTGCTGCGTAGCAATGGGTTGATGTATCGTGAGGAGTTGCGTATGGCAACCTGCTGCACAAGCTCTTACCCCCTTACTTATAAACGTGGAAGAAGCTTGGAATAGTTTATGCCATGCTTTGTCACTTTCTATTAGATGCAAATGTCACAATTATAGATAAGAGAGTAAGGGGGTAATTGTTTGCACTGTTACTGTCTGTGACAGCTGTCTGTATTATGTATCGCTCTTCATTGAGGTCGGTTACCACAGTGTCAGTCTGACTACCGGGTTGTGATCCAAGTTTTATAGGTAAATATCCTGCATGCCATAATGTTGTCTTTTACCATTATATGTTACTACAGCTATAGTTATGAGGTGCAGTTGGTGCAGTGCAACAGTGCTGTTTCTGGTTGACCCCTAGCCATCATTGGTAACCTTGGCAACGTAGTGCTGGAGGTTACTGTTGTTTTTAATGTAGCAGACTTCGATGGCTGTGCTTACAATAACCGACACTTCATGCTATTTTCTTAAGATCTTCTTATCCATGTAATTAAACCCAGTATCGATTGTCTTTTACAGCAAGAATGTTTCTTCTCATGCTATTCGTTGTTTTGACAGGAGCCGCCGGGCCTCCCAAGAGAGTAACTGTGACTCTCTGTCCCGACAAGCCGCTATCCGCATCAGCCACTCGCTGCCCGACCTTCAGACGGAACCCTTGAAGCAGGAGTACGTGCAGGAGCATAAAGACCCTGCCAATAAGAAGGTTAGTATCCAAAAATGATTATACGGAGAAAACAAATGAGCACACAAGGAACACAATACAACGTAACGTAAATACAGAAATTACCATCAAAATATTTTTTTGGAGATCGAACTTATTGAAACCAATTGCACCCGAAACCGACGTACGTGCATGAAGAGATTGATGGATGTAGAGGAAGCGAAAATTGTGTATTTAGATCGGTGCACCTGGCGTTCCATAATCTCTGCCTACCCCATTGGGAGACAGGCGTGAAGGTATGTATGTAAGTATGAAACCAATTTCACGAATTAAAACAGTAATAAACTGACTTTGACTGAGATACCCATCTCGAGGTGCGTCAGAAATGTCAAAAGCAATATGATTTTACCGAGTAGAATAGAGGCCTGGGCCATTAACATATCTCAAGAGGTGGCCTTCTTCGCCTAGAAATCTAACGAAATAATCTACAATTCACGATAAACGTAGCTTACATAAATGGCGTTCAGCACAAGTAAAGTAAGGCATTATCGTGATAATGTATGCATAAAGGCACAGCTGGGGCGGAAGTATACAAGTGAGATATTAATGAGTATAAGTACAAGGCGTCTCGTTTAGACGCTACGTGATAATTAATAGTTTTAAATATGAGTAAGTCAAAGTATTAGAAGTGTTATGTTAGTGAAGTGGTCATAGTTTCTCCTTTTTCACAATAGACTAAAGATGTAGAAGAATTTTAGACAAAATTGCTGAAAAGGTGATGGGATAGGGTGATATGAAGGGTAAAAAAGAAATAATAAACAAATTAAGAAAAACATAGCTGATTATTTCACACACACAGTATTAGCTTTGTTCATTTGCTAGGTGCTCTTAGAGCAATCGGAACGGAAGCTAATCTAGACTAGTAATTTATTAACAGCTACAAAACTTGATTAAATTACTCGTATCTTAAACATCCTCACTGCAACAATGCAGGGTGTATTAAAACTGTAACAATAGGGCAGCTAGTGGCGAGCTGTTGGTAGTAGCGACACCACGGACCTGAGTACTCCCGAGGGTAGACCCTGTTCCTCACCTCAGCTTGCCTTCACCGGTCGGCTGGGGAGAGATGACGAGAAACAGACCTTCAACTCTGGCTTGCTGTTATTGGCCGGTCAGAGTGTTGTATAAGTGGTGAGTAGGGACCTATGGACGTTTAAAGTCCAGAAACACCTCCCTACCCTTAGCCCCTCTGGAACTGTTTCCTCTCTGCTTCACTGCTATGTACGAGTATATGCATAGTGCTATTTATATGCATATTGTATTATGTGTATATTGAATGGGCGAGTCACCGCCTGCCATTTCATTTCATTTCATTTTTAATTAACATTGGCCAGGCAGGTGCCATTGTTTGATCAATGGCCTAGTTTACCAATCCATAGCATTATAGTCATAGCCTATTATTAATGTTCCTATCCACCTTAAAATATGCTACACTAACCGGTGATTGTCCGTGGGAACATACCATTGTGAACTCAGTGACAATTGCCGGTTGGTGTCCCTAAATAAAACTGGTCTCAAGGTGGCGTATGCCTTCCAAAGGTCCGGGACTCCCAAAATCCGGTGATTGGTAAAGACGTACAAATAATTAATTAATTACCCAATATCGGGGGATAATCTCACACAAATTTGACCTAGTCCTAAACTAAGATAACGATAAAGAAATTTTTATAGAAAAATAAATGCTTCTATAGGTACACCCAAAATTCAGAAACAACTACTCGCATTAATCACATACATAATATTTGCCCTGACCAGGAATCGAACCCGGGACTGTTAGTTTCGTAGGCAGTCACTACCAACTAAATAAACTAACTGCGTCGATGACATGACTTATTTGATTAATTTAGAAAAGCGCATGTCATAAAATATGTTCTATATATTTTTTGTTGCACGCTTTATTTTTAAGTACAGTCACCGTCCTTACCGAGACCAAAATAACGAACCTCAATTTGGTGGGTGTACGTTAAGTGATTCAGAATTGTAAAGATTTTCAATGACAGACATATAAAAGTTAAATAAAAGCAGGAAACATCGTCGATGCGCTCCCATATTCTCCATAAATGAACAAATGAAAATGAAAAGCCTCTTTGCATACAGACCTAGGGCATTAATCCTCAAAATCGAAAAAGAGCCGGGATTTTAACCTACAACCCTCCTCCACCCCCCCTCCTATGTAGGTTAATCCATCCTTGTCCATTATATAGAAGAATGCCTTGATTTTATTTCTGTACTTTTCCCACTTTTTCGTTAGCCGGTAACCCATCATGTTATCGACTTTCACTTTATCGATGGTATCATTTCATCAGAATTTATTATATCGAACGCTATTTGCTGCTGAAACCATGAAGTTTTCAGGTTATCTTAAACATTATTTAGATAGGTTAGGTTAGGTTAGATCTGTGACAGACAAAAACTTGTTGACTAATGAACCCTAAAAAAGTAGACTTGCTTATATTGTATATAAAGATAATTTGCCTTGACATGCAACTTTTTCATTTGGCAGTATAACAATCGTAGTTTCGATTGAAAGTGCATTTAATACATTCCAAACATTATAAGAAAAAATTGGACTCGATTCAAAAATAGTACTCAAATATCATCAAATGCTCCATAAACAAGGAATATAATCACATATTCTTTCACATAGACTTTCCCAAACGCAATTTTTCTTTGAAGCAAATTTTCCTTTCGCCTTTTTTCCCGAACGCGGTAATTACCAGAAGCCTTTTCCCTGGCACCATATTTTCACAGTTGTGTTTCTCCCCTTGCGATTTTCATCCAGTCGCTTCTTTTCCTGGTACCATATTTTCACTGTCGTTTTTTTCTAATTCCAAAAATCTAATTTGACACAGTCGACGGAGCTCCGCTATGGCGGAGCTCCTATTTCTGGGTTATTTGGCCCTCCGGGCCTGCTGCAAAACTAACATAACCTAAACCTACCTACATTACGATGTAATTAATTTTGGGAATAAGTGCGACTGGGCTAAAATCGAACGGGAACTAATGCGACTGGGTAAAAAGACGAACGAGAATAAAAGCGACGGTAATAAAACCGAACAGGAAAAAATAACATTGGGTCAAATTAAGAATGGGAAAAAATGCGAAAAGAAATATCGCTTCGCGGAAATAATGATTTTGTGAAAATTATGTAACAAACCACATTTCAGATGTTCACAATGTCATTCTGGTCATAGGAAATAAAACGGTTAGATTAAACTCAACACGCATATAGCGTTTAGTCGGGTCGCATGGCATTACATAGTGTGTTTTAGCCATCATGGGTGAAAAAGGCTAAATTGTACTTAAAAACGGTATATAAATACATAAACGGAGAATACACCCTTTTTCACTTAGACTCCAGTGTTGTGTTTGTAACCGGTGCACCCTTAGACCGCGTTCCTCAAATTATTTTCCTGTAAGCGATATTAAAACTGTTTTTTATGGCACAAATGAGCATACCAGCCATTATATTAGTGTTTTGAAGGCCACAGATATTTGCGATCTCGAGATCCCTAACGTTCTACCCACCCATAGAATTAAGGACCGTATTAACACAAATCTAAATTAAGATTTCTTTATTGGTTTTGCAACCAATCACGTCACTGGTAGATCACGTGACTTTTCGTATTACGTCATCTACCAGTGACGCGATTTGTTTAAAAACGAAACTAATAGAAACGCTAGTTAGCGTAACTGAGGTTGTTGAAGTATCACATCGATTTAATCTTTATAACTAAACTAGTTAGAGAATACAAAAACGCGTCCGCACGCGGCCCTTTGACATGAAGCAAGCTTGGTACCAATTGATAGATGAGTGATAGACAATCGAAATCAATAGACATTATTTATGTATGACTATAAGTTTGGCAGCAGACAAGACTTAATAATTAGACGAAGACAAAAACTTGTTAATTTTCAACTAACAAAAAAAATTGTTTAGGATTTTGGGCAATCAACTTGGTACGCGAGAAACTTTGTGATATCCAGAAGTCTAGCCAGGTACTTTTAAAGGTTAAAATGTCATTGAAACCTCCTATTGCCTAAGAGTTCGGCATAATTGTAGGGCAAAGTATTAAATAAAGTCGGTTAGTAGACATTTCATTAAAACTTTTATTTATTCTTATTACGAAGTATAAATTGCTTGAAGCTTTTTATAGTTTGCTGACGGTTATTTGGTTGGTCTGGTTGCTCGCGTAAAGTCCCTACTAATGATAAAAAAGTGTGTTCCACTTTCACGGATAAAACTTTTTATACAGACAGAAAACTGTAGAGTAGCATACTTTTTGTCACAAAAAGAGGATTGCTCCTTTGAGGCTAGCTATTCTAGAATCTAGATAGAAGTCGTGAGAGGTTAAATACAAGTATCTGCATGCTTCGTGCTCTAATATGACTTTGACGTCAGTCAGTGTCAAAAATCAAATTTTAATTAATATTTAGTGAGAAAAAAAATGGTGTTCACTAGGCCGCTTTGGACGAGTGTAGCTGTGGCGTAGAAAAGATCATGGTGCGTTTCAGGTCTTCAGCAGAAAAAATATTTATTTTCTCTGTATATAATGAACAAAATATAAGTTTAGGACAAACCTCTATAAGCATGATTTTTTCAACATCTTGTAAAAATGCTTTCTTTGACTACTATAATTACAATTATAGTCGTGTTTTTCGATGAGGATAAACGTCGATAAAGCATTTTGACGCTTTCTGACGAGTATGTAAGCGCAACAGTGACGGATGCTTTATCCACGTTATAAAGACGACCATTATTGGACAACAAGATGACCAACGGTCTTTAATCTGAGCAAGAGAGCTAACTAATCAAGTAAAGCGGTTCATGAACAAGATTGTCAATAACTTTGAAAGCGTTTGACGACAGCGCTTCTTCGTTAAAGGTACGGAGAGCTTCATAAAGCCCCATCGGCAATAATCAAATCGTTAACATATCTTCCGTTCGAGAACTACTTAACGCAAAATAGTTTAATGAAGAGCTATTATGAAGAACCCTATAACTAACTCTAGAAATCAACAAATCGGATTGGAGAGATAGTTAAAAACGTTGGTGTCCGGGACGGAATAAGAGGGGTGTTATAAGTTTGACCACTATCTGTGTGTTTGTGTGGGTGGGTGTGTGTGTCTGTGTGTCCGCCCGTGGCATCGTAGCTCTTAAACGGGTGAACCGAGGCCTTTTAAGAGGTCTGAAAGAAGGGTCATCATTTTATCGATCATCTTTTTATCCATCTTATAGTTAAGTATTCCAACTTGTGAATAAAAAATCGACACTACGAACTACTTAATTATTATTAACTGATGCTGAGTGACTCGGATATATCCTTGAAATTTGGTATACGATTATTAAACTTAATTTGTTTGAAAAAAGACGCATATTCCGTTATCCTTTTGCTTGGACTTATTATGTTTGAAGTTACGCGACTCAATTATTCTTAAAAGCTATAGATAATATATTCTTAAGACATAGAAGGACATTAACCGTAAGAAGGAGAAAGAAGGAGGATGAAGTAGAAAGAATTTTAGCAGCTATTTCAGTAAAAAATCTCGTGATTTTAAATAAGATCCCAATCGATCTTAACGTTAGTAAGCAGAAACGATCGAAAGCGTATCTAAGCACAGAATGTCGATGCCCCGGGCACTGTTAAAACTTCAAAGAAATGAAATGCATCTCGAATACCTTTTTATTTATTTACAGTGTTTTGCTTAAGTTCTCTGCCCGATAAATTGCTTGTTGTAAAAAATAGTAAGTCAAAGAGAAATTCACTCTTACTTATTGCCGTGTTAACGCCATGTTTAGATTGAATAGGATTGCATTTGCTGTAAGTTACTTCTTTTTACTTTTAAACGAATGAATTATCGGATTGAATTGAATTTTACTCTAGAATTTTAATCTTTTACAAGTACTGTTTTTGTATTGATATTTATTTAAGTATTAATATATAATTATCTGTATACCTATTTTGTATTTATTTGTAAGTATACATTTTCTTACCTGTTTATTTTTCTTTTTAAGAATCTCAAGTTTAATAACTAACATAGTTTTCTTACCACAAATCGCGTGAATTTACTCCACCTACTGTGTAAAATATTTTAATTTGACACCTTATCCCTACTAAGGTTTTCTGGAAGAGATCGGTTATCAGCGATAAGACCGCCTGTTGTTTACCTACTTTATTTTTAATTGTACTGTTTTTCTGTAATGTTTTTGTTAGGTGTGCAATAAAGTGTTTTGTATTGTATTGTTTTTTTCGATAGTAGCACCTACGGCCCTTGACGCCAGAGCCCTTGACCTTGAAGATCTTATTTCTGGGTCCTTAAAGTTTAGGTCAGTAGCAGTGTTCGCATTGTTGTGTATCGGTTCAGTAAAATACAGCTTGTAAAATTACTAGCATTTATTTTTATTTAGCCCAGGTTGGTATAGGATACACATATCTTATGATATGCAATCTTCAAAGAACGCTATTTTACGATGACATTATAATTATAACTAGTATTGGTAAAGACAAGTCCTTGGAGTCTCCAAATCTAACACTGGACTTAGTGTTTTGGACTTGTCATTGAATCGAATTTCTAGTTCTTATAAACTGGGGAGGGACTTGAGTCTTCTGTAGTCTTTTATAGAGACTAGAGTTTTCTATAAGTACTCGAGTGTTTTTTTTTACGCTTAACGCTTTTGTTACGTAGTTATCATTATAGGTAGAACACAACTAGACTGTATCTATTTCTTGCCTGTTCCAATCTTGTTTAATCCAAGAAAAACGAAGCTTTCGCAAAAAAAAGATTTTCACTGAAATTATTTTATTTTTATTTCATAGAGTTTGTTTGTTTGTTTAAACGCGTTAATCTCAGGAACTACTGTTCCGATTTGAAAAAATCTTTCAGTGTTAGATAGCCCATTTATCGAGGAAGGCTATAGGCTATACACGGTGGGGCCTGTAACTAGAGCAAAAATTAAAATGTACATTCTTCTCCTCAAACTACGCAACGTTTGTTTGGCGACTTTGAAAAAAAACTTGCGGTTTGAATTTTATTAAGTTAATTCGAACACGCAATGTACTATGAAATTGATTATGTCTGTAGAGTGACTAGACTGACAGGCGATGTCAATTAGACGGAGTTTTAAGTACATTGAAAATACTATTTACTTTGTTTGAAAAAAGAACAATCTAAAAACTTTATGATTTTAAAAAGTTGCTAAATAAAAGTTATCTAGTTTGAGGAGTAGAATCTACGTTTTAATTTTTTGCTTTAGTTACAGGCCCCACCCTGTATATCATACTCACATAAACCGAAGCGAAGCGAGGGCGGGTCGCTAGTTCACAATAAGGCAGCCTTATACGATCGATCGACAGAAGCCTCACTTGACTCTCAATTCACGGAATTCCCATGACAGAGCAAGGAAAATAATGTTGTAATTTTAATTAATTCGTTTAAAAATATTCTTAAATTCAAAGGACTTTATACTTTGTTCACGTTTCTAATAAGATAATATCTGGGATTATATCTGTCGATAGACAAATTTCTACTTTTCCCAATTACCAAACGAGTGAAGCAGCGGCCAAAGGTACTTAGTTCATAATTCCTTTGATATTTCAGTTTAGTAACCTCGCTCCAGGTTGTTTGAGTTGGTAGGTTGTTACATAGACCTTTGAGTTAGCTAATTACAAGTAAATGGACAAACCGTTGCTTAAAGATTGAGATTGTAACTAAGTATACCTAATATCATTTTTATAATATTTCTTAGTTATTTATTGTTGCTATTTTGCGAAGTAACCTGTTGTCATTATGTGTTTTATACAAACTGGGGCTCTAGGCAGTATAAATAATGCTAACGCAAATTATTTTCGATAACTATCAAAACGTATGGAATCGACATCAGCGCTTGACGTGGCCATTCGGCCGCTTACGTCAATCCTATACATTTTCGATAACGATAACGATTGCCGAATGCATCGTGTTTCTTTTCTGATGTATTATACAAAAAAATGAATCAATAAAATTGAGAAAATAACGAATTTCACGCGTATAAAATCCCCTAGTAATATTAAATGTTTAATTTCTTTAACCTTTTTTCGTTTAACCTGCATTTATTATGTAGTAACGACCCGCCCTCGCTTCGCTTCGGTTAATGTGAATTTTCTGACATACCCGTATATAAAATAAAGTTTATTATACACAAAAACTCTCCTTTTCATTCACTCTACCTATTGATGAAAACTGCATTATAATCGGTAGCGCCGTTTAGAAGATCTAAGAGAACCGACGGTGGAAGCGACTTTTTTTTATACTTTAGAAGATTTGTCAGTTTTTCCAGCAAAAAACCCATGCATAAGCTAAAAGGTAATACTATCAAACATTGATTTTTTCAGGTCTTCTCAGCTTTTATGGGCATACTTTGTTTCGTACTTAGTTTTGTCCAGATGTATTTTTAACGTTCCAATATCGAACAAAATTGTGTGGGATATATTCAAGGTCTCCGCAAAATAAACGTTATTTTGCAGAACGTCCCACGTATTTTACAAACATGTGTAGTTGACGGAAAAACCTACGCATTTAAAAACTGTATGTTCTACGTAAATAGGCGTATGTTTTGTGCTATTTCCTACCTAAAGGCGTACAAACTAAAGGAATAGAACTAGAGCACGAGCAAAAGCATTTCCAAGTGTAATTTTAGTATGAACGATAACTTTTAACTGCCTTTGACTCCAAAAGAGCTTATAAACAGCATGAACAAGAACATCAGAATAAGTATTGTTGCACATATTCTAGCCGAGTTAATTATATAATAAAAGTTACCACAATCATTACCATGTAATTGTAGTGTCCTCGTAGAATAAGTTATAATATACGTGTTTGGTTGTTCCCGTATGTATAACAATAATATCGGCTCGCTTTCCTTCGCGCCCGATTATCAAACTCCCCGCCCTTCGCGCCAACCGCGCAGTGCAGTGCTTAGCCCCGAGACGACAGATGACACATGTCACAGTTAACATTACATTTATATGTGTCCATACACTACAGCAATAATATAGAAGTAACATGTGGGATAGAGCCCAGTTGGTAGGTACTCAGATAGATATTATCGTACTATGTAAGTACCTACGGCAAGTTTGCATGAAAACTAGGAAATTACAATAGCGACTACGGTCCGAGCACAGAATAATGCTCCTAGTAACCGTCCCCGTGCAATTGAGTTGTTTACACTAAACCAGCGAACACTAAGAGCATTTACATGGCCGTCGAATACCAAAAGAATGCTCTAGATCGGTTTCGATTCCGACAGCAAGATAACATAACCGATCATTTGTAGAATGTTCGTATGATCGTTTGTTCTAAACTTCTAAACGCGCCTACTTAATTTTGTCTTATTTTACGTTCGTGTCACAGCGACAACTAGTTTTTTGGAAATACAAAGGAGGGTGGGCTAATTGGCCTAATGACCAATAAGGAGAAGCGACATGTCCCCAAATAGGTAATTCTAAGTTGTAAAACTATTATTATGACAGGTGGTTCGAAATCTTTGTGTAAAAAAAGTTATTGCCATGCAAAGACCGCGGATTTTCCAAGTAATTATTCTAACGTCGTCTATGTAGGCGTCCCGATGTTCCAGATTTTTAAATATTTCACACAGCGATTTAAGATTTCCCGCCATACAAAAAGTTGTAGAATATGCGGTATGCTCTTGAATAAACCGACAAGTAAGTAACACGTGCCTATGACAGTGTCACTAATTATGACAAGCAGT
The DNA here is from genome assembly GCA_963966035.1 of Acleris laterana. Taxonomy (NCBI): domain Eukaryota; kingdom Metazoa; phylum Arthropoda; class Insecta; order Lepidoptera; family Tortricidae; genus Acleris; species Acleris laterana. The sequence continues at coordinate 10,297,151 of OZ014453.1, forward strand.
TTATAATAAACTGTCACTGCCACCGTTACAATCTTGGCATTCCCATTATTGAAACATTTACCCTTTGAGGTCATTTATATCATCTGTGTCTCGTAGTCTAGCTGGAGTAGATCCCATCATAAAATAACTTCACGTTTGTTTTGCCATTATACCTACACCGTACTTTCACAATGTATGGTATGGTCATGCAAAAACCATTTGGCGGAATCAGTTACTGAATGCTACATTCAATTACTTCATTTTACAGAAAGAGGGTTATGTTTTTCGAATGCATGTATGTAGAAAAATGGTGTGTCTGTGTGGCTGTTTGTGTGTGATTTGGGCATGTGAGTGAGGGAGTGCGTGCGTTTGTTAGAGTGAAAACCCTATTTAGAAACCTATAAAATTGTTTGTAATACTTGATTTTTATTATAGCTACTAAAAAATTTCGTGTTCGTAAGGTTTTTAAATCATTTGTAGGTCAATGCATCCATTTCTATAATAAATTACCTGACGAAGTTTTAAAGTTACCATTTCCAGTACTTAAAACTTACTTGAAAAAGTCGCTGATGTCTAAAGCTTACTATAGGGTCGAGGACTATCTATCAGATAAAAGTGCTTGGCCTAAACTAAACACCCAAATAACTTAATAATAACTTCATCGTAAGAAATATGTAAACATTGTATATTGTCTAGGGGACACGGTTTCTGTAGGAGAATGTATCGAAACTTTTTATGTAGTTGTATTACACCATCATAATTAAGTATAATTTTTCATAATTATTTTCTATTACTTACTACCAATTAGTTCTGGAGAAAACTCAGAGTTTTGACACATTTTCCTGCTCAACTACGCGTGAATACATTTATTTCTTATCGTATGTTAGATTCATTGTTTTATATAATGCTAGGTTAAGTTTTAAAATTGTACCTATATTTAAAAAACGACTAACTGTTGAGTTTCTTGCGGCGCTTCTTCTCAGCAGTGGTCTCTTGCGAAGCGCTGGTAGATTTTTGACGTGTAAAAGTGCCCGTGCGGCCTACTTACTGAATAAACATCTTTTATCTTTTTTTTTTATCTTTTATTATACTTGTTTTGTGTATTGCACAGTTTAGTAAGATTAAATCGCTACTTTTCAGCACAACGCAACATCAAAAAAACAATGTCCTATAGTTATTGCGGTCACTTAAGATGTGTTCAAACATTTATTTCGCATTCATTAGAAATTCAAGTCGCTTTAACATTCCCAAATATCGAATTCTCCAAAACAAATTAACGTGCATTCTATAAAACTATTTGAATACATTCAAAATTTTATTTCTGTTCATATTATTTTGGAAATTGCCAAGAATTTTTAGTGGGATTTTTCACCATTGGAGAAACCTACCGTACAGTTGAGAAACTAAATATTTTACTCTTACTCCTGCACTTTAATGAATTAAGGTGCAAAACGGTATAAATATATAATTATAGTCTACTGTATAACGCTAGGACATGTTGCGGTTTTCCAAAGATTAAAAAGAGATAAGGTTGGGTGTGGTGTGGCACGCCGGCTGAATTTTAACCTTTATTGTATTAGTATTCTAGACGTGCGGAGAAAAGTGTTTACCTACTTCGAGTATACAGTAATCTCGAAGTTAAAACGTACATGGGTTTGTGTGGGCTGCGGAGGATTTATTTATAACAATATTGCTTTTGACATAGCAGGAGTAGTACTTAGATAAAATAAGCTAAAAGAGGGGTAATTACACAAAAGATCCCATAGGGTCGAAGTGTATCCGTAAGGACCCCATCCATAAGATAAGATAAGATAAGTACTTAGATATGATTCTTATTTACTTGACAATAATGGCGGTCGAGTTTAAAACAATATGACAACATGTCAATTTTTTTTTTGTTCAGTCAATGTCACGAAAGTATACACGTTCCCTAGACGCAACTCTAGCGAAAATTAGAGTTTTGCAGTTCAATGTACAAATTGATATTAACATAGGTACAAAATGATGTTTTAACAGACCTTACTCAATTTTATAATGCAAAAAAATATATTACCTTTGCCCTTAATTTCAATGTTTTTTTTTCAAGTTTATTTTTCGTTTTACTACGTTGTCGGCGTAATAAACATGTAAGTATACAGCTTTATAGTACCTACGCTAGACAGCGGACAGACGGACATGGCGAAACTATTATGAGTATAAAGGCTCCTAGTTTGACTTCGGAACCCTTTATGTAAATGTGGTTACAGAAATATTATCAAATTTTTCGAGTTGTAGGTAATTCTGTAACTCTGCCATCCCCACTATGGAATTACAGGCGTGAAGGTATATCTGTCTGTATCCCTAAAAAAGAAAAAAATAATGACATTGACGCGATTCATTGTAACGAAACAGTTCCAACTCAGCGTTATATTTAATCTACTATTAATTCTAGCTGTATTTTTCAAGGAAGTTTTTCTCGCAAATACTTAAGTTTGTGGCGTTTACGTAAGGATTGTTGCATCTAATCGCAAGTTTGCACTCGCTTTTAACGCCGAGTTACGAGTCGCGAGCTCTCATACCAATTACCACCCGGCTGGTTGCCATTAAGGGGGGGTTATCGCGCATTCACTTACTTTTAACTTGAATTTAGGATGTTATAGGATTTTTAGCGGTATAAAACTAATTTTTATGTATTTTATGTATTACGGAGGAGCACACTTTGAGAAAAGCTGGCTTAAAGATTATGTAAGTACAGTCTGTGAGCAGTTAGAATTTGCTTCGGGTGTGTAGTTCTCTCTCACTCACTCTTAATAAGTGCGTATTAGAGCGAGTGAGAGACAAGTACAAACCCGAAGCACTTTCTAAGAGTTATCGCACTTTTGCACCTTATTTCATTAAATATTGGTGCAAAAATGGATACATCTTTGTAGTCCATTGTACCAAAAATACATAGACCTCACCATATTACGGAAAAAATATAAATTATCGTTTCCATTTGCATCTTAAATAACTGGTGCACACGTTTAAGGGTTCCATGTCACATACAACGCAACAAGAAATACTTTAGGTTGTGTTAATTTTAGAAAAAAAAACTAAATTCGTTTGTTTTATGGACCCCCCCAGGCCTTTTAAAGATGGCATGTAATCATAGGTTAACATATGCTGGTTGACTGTTTTTAAAAAACTGGGAACAAGTTTTCGTTAAAAACAATTTATGATGAAATAGCGCAAAGTGTCACAAGCTTGAAGTTTTTTTTGTGTAAGTTGCAAATAAATAATACCCTACTATTAAATTTTAAAGAACAACAGTCAACTACAACGACTGTCTTATACAATTTTGAGGTATCTACACTGTTGTCCAAAAAAAAGGTAGTATAAGACTCCATAAATATGCACATACTGCATCCTAGTTTTGGTTAAAGTAAAGGTTTAGAAAAGTAATTCGTTTAAAATTGTATCGTGGCAAAATGACTGCAATTTTATACTAAATTCATTTTCATCGCTTTGAAAAATGAACGTGCCATGCGTCGGAAAATAGAAGCGGTATGATACATATTAAAACGAAGCATGTGTGAGGGCCGTAAAGTTTAAATTGAATTAGCACTTAAAATGGATTTATGATATTTTTATTAGTTTGAGACGTGAAATGAAAAATAATGGTTAAAATGGAAAATCGATTATATATGCTTGGCTAGTATGTATATACAGGTTGCTTTATAATTGTGCGGAAAGTACAATTTCATTTGTGTGAATAGATCATTAAGCAATCCTATGTATTCACGAAACTGGCATTGCATATTTTTACATTTTTTAATATTTTAATATTTTAACTTAAGTCATAATTGACTTGACCGTGGCACGTGTAGGTACTTCACGTGGCATAATAGGAGTACTAATCTACGAATAACACGTGGTAGAATAATTTAGTCTAGAATAGAGATTTTGTTATCTATTTAAATGTTGGTGAAACGAAAATCGGTTTACTCGCGAATTATTTATATTTTTTTCAAAGAATAAGACCCTTAATCGACCCTTAGTCATGATAGATAGATAAAACCACATTTTTAGACAGGCGTTTCTGAATAAGTCTACTTAGGCCCGGTTTTATAAAGGTCCGTTAGTGAATATTGGGTTTAAAATTGGCGTTTTTTTTTACGTGTTTTATTTCAAACGGAATTTATTCATTACAACTTTAACTTCCAAATTATTTTTAATTTTAATTAATTTACAACTTTTGTTTAATGTTTAATGTTTAATGTTTATTTGGGCACAAACGGTACAAGTAAAGAAAAAATATAACAGATAAACTTACATAACACATTGACCAGTGAAGTTGCCACAATTAAAACTTTTCATAGGTTTTAGATACAAATAATATGTATCAATTTCTTATTTCATGTTTAAAATTAAAGTGTGAACTCAACTATTTTCATGTGCTGTGAGTCCAAGTGTTTCAATTACGCAGAGTTTTATGAAGGTAACTATTTTTAAGTAATTAAGATATGTATAATTATAGCTTGGAAGTGTCCAATATTCCTGACAGAATTTTGTTTGGTTTGCATTTGACGTTACTAAATAATCCGCAAAATTAAATGTATGAAAACTTTCTAACGCTAATTTTATAGGTAAGGACCTAATATATGTTAGATCAAATTTTAGTAACTTCATACAAGTTTTGACATGACCGAAATTTGATCTAAGAGATCTTCATAGAAGTCAGCCTTAGTAAATTACGGTAGAACGTAAAGGATCTAGTTCCTAACACCGTTATCAGCTTTCAGATATCGTAAAGGGCTAGCCGAGATAACAATGAGCTCAATAATGACTTAACTGTTACAAAAGGGTTTACGGCTTTGTTTGTGGTATTAACGTAACATCCTTGTTGGATATATTATTGTTAAATTAACAAGATAACAGAACTTACGTGTATAATTGGTTGAAACAAGTTGGCGCAGAAATCGGTCTCATTCAATTCAAGATGTTTGAAATACTGTATGGAAATTAGATTTTATGCCAAAAAACCGGTGAAGTGCGAGACGGACTCGCGCTCCGATGATTCCGTATAAACTCCACCAACTAGGCCAACTACACGGTCAAAAATGTTTCTATGCCTACTACTACATTAGATGGTCCCCTGTTTTTTTTTTGTGCCATTGTCAACCACCTCCTAGTACCTAGTATTACAATCAATCAAGCAATCAATCAATCATTTATTTATTTGCAGAATACAGTACACAAGATGTAACAGTCAATATTAAATAATAATAATGTCCAATGTATCCAGACTGCAAGCAAGCGTGCAAATATTATTTTTATGCAATATAGAATATTAAATAACAAAAACATTTAAAATTACAGATAAAACCGTTAAAATTTATAAAATATCAGAAATGTCAATGATCACAAATTATTACATTTTATTACATTGCTCGAGGAAGGCCTTAACACTATAGAATCACCTATCTAGGAGCCAGTTCAACAATTTGTTCTTAAATCTATTTCCCTGGAGTACATTTGTATAGCATTGGCCACAAAAACACTATTTGTGCTTGTGCATTGAACTTAACATAAACAATTTTTGTCTTGTCTTAGGTGCTCCGTCAGACGACCCTGCCGATCGTCCCTACACGCCTGCAGACCTTCCAGCGGCAGCTGTCCTACCGTCTGGACCTGCCGTCCATCCAGTTCAGTATCTGCAGCCTTGAGAGGGCTGACTCCTCTATCGGACTCATCAAGGTAAGGTCATAGGACTATTGGTGTAAGGTCAGGGGGCTATGGCGTCTGACGGGCTGTTGTAACTTTTCATACTAATTTTAAAAGTAGAACACGTCTTAGTATTAAAAGTTACAATACCGCTAGAGCTTTTTTTTTCAGTAGCCAAGAAACATTCGTAATTAGTGAGGAATGGGAGCATTTGTTATCAATTAAGTAGGTTGGTAGTTATTTCGTTAATAATGAAAATTACATTATTTTATGTCACGTGATTCAATGCACAATAAGATCGTCAAATAAAAAATAATAATTAATAAATGAAAATTTCAAGTTGCCAGATTTAAAAGTACATACATTGTTATAGTCAATATTTGCTTAATATAAATACAAAAATGTGGGAAACCAATGAATAAATACATTTTACATTACTTAACAGATTTATTACGTTTTTTTTTATACAAAAAGGTCGAAGCTCCTTGAATCGTACTAAAAATCAACCCTTTCTCGCCATCGTAAACTGCTTCCTGTTTAGGTTAGCCAATTTTCCTCTAAAAATAAATGTGTTAACTTACTGACTTAGGTAAATACTTAAATTTACCATTTTGTTAACTTAATTAACTAAGAACTCAAAGTGAAATGCCCAAGTTATCAAGAATTTCTGTTATTTCTACAAGCCTGAAAGGTTCTTACTTCAATATGAATTCTCTCTAGATAATAGAATATTTTTCTTTTCGTCTTTCTGTTGTCATTATTAAGACATACAACGTTCAAGGCTATGTAGGGCACGCTTTATTAAAAATGCTCTTAGTGAATTTGTTCACTGTATAAAAATGATAGCGAAGTTAATAAAAAAGGACTTTTACGTCGTTCTATGACTGCTGCATCAGCCATATTGTTTCTGGAAGTAAGTCACAAGTTCAGTCGAGATTGTATGTATGAATGTGTGTAAATACTTTATTGTTGTTTTGGGATACTAAAACAAAATATAATTTATAAAACAGTGTACAAAGGCGAAGTAGGATTTAGGTGATAAAGAGTTATAATGCTGCGCTGGTTTAAAAACCAACCAGCATAAGGAAGGATATCTATAAGAGGTAGAAAAAGATGTGACCCATCATTTAGGTATTAAATCACTCTTAAGGGTCTCCCCAGACCTATCGACGCGGAATCGGCTTGAGCCGGTAAGCAAAGCTCGGCTCGGCTCGGCTCGGCGTTGCGAACGGAACGACGTCGTTTTCGATCTTATGGCGTTGACGTAAAACTTATTCTTACCGGCTTAAGCCGATTCCGCGTCGATAGGTCTGGGGAGAACCTTACTATGTTAAAGTGAAAAACGTCGGTCTTTGGTAGGATTCGAACTTATTTCTCTGGCTCTCTGGGCCGATGCAGGCGCATTACCACTTATGCCACCAAGATCCATTTTTTGTTTTTTTTCTGCTCATTTAAAATTCTTTAGACTGAAGTGACTAATTGTACTCATGCTAATTTCAACGTAACTTGAAACGTGAGTGTCGTTTGCTAATAAACAACGATACGTTCATTGAATACAAAACGGACACAATCCGAAATGAGTCAGTATTGCATTTTAAAATTAGAAGCGGTTGGAATACGATTTTTAATGGAAGAGCAAATTATTTTGGAATGTGTCCGTTTTGTATTCAATGAGCGGCATGGCGTCAGCATACCCTCTGAGTATTCCTCCAAGACCCTACTTAAGATCAACGAAATTAGTGATCGCTTGCTTTTTCATACTCAGAGGGAATGGTGACGCCATCTATCGTAATTTGTTAACAAACGACACTCATGTTTCAAGTTACATTGGTGGCATAAGTAGGAGATGTAGGTTCGAATCCTACCTAAGACCGACGAATTTTTTTCGCGTCCATATAGTTTAAAATTTCGTAACAGACGCTTCTATTCAATAAAAAGTCTTTAGGTCACTCTTGTGAAAAACGAAAATGCTTAAATGGCGAAAGTAGATGAAAAAAACGTTAAATTTATTTCACGAAATAATAACAGGTAAGTACTTATAAGAAAACATCATCGGTATAATGCTGAGAGGGATCCTATTCAACGTTATGGCTTCTTTTTACTTTTTATTTTTGTATTGTTTTTCTTCAGTCTGTGAGCGTTCAATAAATATCTTCTATATTATTCTGTTCCATGATATTGGTTTTGTTTAGTTTATTTTATAATACATTTAGCAATCCTCCCTCGCTTCACTCCCGTAAAAAAAAAACTTGTGTTAGTTACCTACTTAACTTTTTAATATCTGTTAATCATAAAACATACGACCACACAATGTTACCTCTTAATAATATTCACCTTCTTTATATAGTCACTAAAAACCTACCTAAGTAATTAAAATCACATCCGGTTTCAGAGTTTTTTAATGTCGGATAATTTTACTCTCCGCAGTCAAAAGGGTTCACGAGTTAATTAAAAACAAAGCAAACTCAGTCCTCTCCTGACGTCTATAAGGCTTTTATTCCAAGTGTGAACGTAATTAGAAAACCCGGCCAGCTGGTCTTTAATTACGGCTCCTTTGTCTCTTTTACGCGTTGTTTTTATTCTCTCTATTTTGTCGTAATAACAGATGTATTTGTAGACTTCTTTAATTAATGATCTAGAGCTAATTAGCTTCGAAGTTAAAAGGATGCAAAATATTATATAATATTAAAAGGATGTATTTAATGGGTTTTTGAAGATAAAAAAATTAGAGGTATTTATTGATGTTTTTAGTTTTTTTATCCAACCACGTTTAGAACTAACATTTCAAAAGTGAGAGATTGTTTAAGTTTATACTATTTCACTTCCTTGCAAAGAAAACGAGTACATTGGATTTTTTATAGTAGTAGGTAGTTGAAATAGTGTAAGGAAATAAAATCTGGTGGTTCATGAACATGATAATTCATTTAAATATATTACCGTTGAAACATTTTTAACGTCGTCAATAATAATTTCCTCATTTTATGCCATTAAATCCCGTTCCCGTAAAATATTTTTGAAAAGTATCTGTTTTCTTTGCAAATAATGAAAGAAAGTGCTACATTTTTAGAAAATGTTTTTCTAAAAAGGTAGCACTTAGTCAGAGTTCAGTTTTACAAATATAATTTTGTACTGATAAAGCTTTTTTCTTTATATGACGCACCCTCTTAACTATTACGAGTATTATAGCCTTATAAAGTAATGCACTTTCATCCCTCATAGTTGGTCTGTAGCAAGACTGTATATTTTTCTTGACGAATTGTATTTAATTTATTTTTGTTACTGTTTTGAGGCCAATAGTTAGGTTTTTTCCCCTTATGATATAACAATTAAAAGTCTTTTATGGTTTCTCCTTCGGGTATTGTTCGATTTTGTAGAATGGTTAAAAGCGACCTGCTTAAATACAAAAGCGGCACAAAACAAAAACAGATATAGTTTGATTTAAAACTTAAAGTACTTATATAGCATTCCAAATTTAAATGCAACACAAACACATTTTGATTTTGTGGCCCTTTAGTATTTAAGCAACTATATGTCCATCTTCTACCTCTTTATTATCTCTTTACTTAGAAAGGTTGAGGCGTTACAGCCACACTAAGAGCTATTAGTTAATAATAACTAAGTTGTTCCTTTGCGACGATTTTCAACTCACAAGTTTGAAAAAGGAACGAGTTAACTGTCTCTGGGTAGTAATTCTGTAAACAACGCCGGTCGTGCGGATTGTCGAGTGATATTCAAGCGGCGAGATTAAGTAGTCCTGTCAGTGCGAACAAAACACATTGTAGCGCGTGCATTTTCAATTAAGCAGCTTTATACGTTCGACCCATCGTGCTGCTTAATTGAAAATGCACGCGCTACAATGTGTTTTGTTCGCACTGACGGGACTACTTAATCTCGTCGCTTGGATATCACTCGACAGTCCGCACGACCGGCGTTGTTTACAGAATCACTACCCTGTAGTGTCTCTCTGTGGACGGCGATTGTATGTAGACCGTGAAGGTAGAACGAACAAATATTACTATAGTATATTACGGCAGAGGCGGGGAAAAATACGGTTGCGGTGCAAGTATGAGTTAGCGAGGCCGAGGCGGAGTCAAGGCAACCGCCCTTCCCTGCCGAGGCTTGTGCAGGGTAGTGATTCTGTAAACAACGCCGGTCGTGCGGACTGTCGAGTGATACCAAGCGGCGAGATTAAGTAGTCCCGTCAGTGCGAACCAAACACATTGTAGCGCGTGCATATTCAATTAAGCAGCCTTATACGTTCGACCTATCGTGCTGCTAAATTGAAAATGCACGCGCTACAATGTGTTTTGTTCGCACTGACGGGACTACTTAATCTCGCCGCTTGGTATCACTGGACAGTCCGCACGACCGGCGTTGTTTACAGAATCACTACCCAGTGCTTTTCTCCAACAATGCGAGAAAATAAAACACCTACTTACTTACATTAAATCACGCCTGTTTCCTAGAGCGGTAGGCAAAGACCATTTCTTCAATATAAAAAATAAAGTTAATATTTAAGACAGTCCCAAAATTGGCTTAAAATAAAGAACATTGGCGTCATTAATATCGAAATTATACTTACACTTAGTAATAAAATCACAAATTTAGATGTAATAAATCTTATGTATACAAATTGGGGCTTAAATTATAATGGGTTTATTTAGTACGCGTTGAAGTTGATACGGCAATTTATTTTGTTTATGAATGGAGACGTAATGTTTACTAAAATTAAAACTATTTGATACACTTTTATATACGCTGTAAACGCTGGTCGACCTTTTTTAAACTATGACATTTTAAAAGTAAAATAAACAAGTAAGAACTTTCACTGTACTTATGTTTGGCTGTTTGGAGTTAGTGGTCCTAGTCCTAATATGGTTTTAAAAAGGAATAAACACGGGACATGAATACATAGTTTGCTGCCGTTGCTAATAGTAAATACTGACTTTTTTAGTATTACCTTGGGGGTTATTATGACATGGCCATGCAATTTATTTTACGGTGAGCGTAAAGGATGGAGCTATAGCAGTTACATAACTCTGTCCTTTTCTCTCAGCGTAAATTGAATTGCACAGATACGACATAATAACCCCACTTGTCCTGGACCACAGAACTTCGCGAACTGTTTTTAGAATATTAAGGTTAACATTTATTTATTTATTATTTATTTATTTAAACTTCTTTGCACAAAATATAATAAAGTACAAATGGCGGACTTAATGGCCAATGGCATTCTCTACAGTCAACTAGTAGACAAAACAGAAAAAAAAAACTGAGGTCGATACGAAGAAAAAAGCGTTGAAAAAAAACTGTTTCAATAAAATATATACAAGATACGGGTGTATAAAATATAAATATACGTAAATACAGATGACTAATAAGCATAACACAACATTATAACATTTCTTAGCATGTTGTACAAAACTATGTTTACTTAGATGTCAGTTAGTTTACATGTAGGCACATCTGGAGGTGTCCCCTGCGGCTGTACGCAACGTAACAGTAACGGTAAAGAAGTTCAATCGGCGGTTTATGTTATCCCCCCGCTTCAGTAGTTTATTGTTGTCAGATTGGTAAGGCTGTATTATTGTATAAGTAGTGCGGGATATATATACACATACCATACATTAAATCACGCCTGTTTTCAGGAGGGGTAGGCAGGGACCACTTCTTTCACTTCAAAGTTCTTCCCCTTCTTCCACATTCATACATCGAGTCATGCACGCACGTCGGTTTCGGGTACTTAAGATTCGGCCCTTTTCTATTATTTCTCGGAATTGATTCGAAAAAGTACGCCTAGGGCGGCCCCTTCCGACCCTTCCACTCACTTTCAAGTGCGGGATATGCTTTTGTTATTTTGTCTTTATGGCTAAGGATCGTTAATAATAATAATAATTGACAACAGGATTTTATTAAAAAGGTTTTCTGATAAAATCATGCTTATGGAGGTTTGTCTCAAAAGCATATTATCTACAAACGTTGTTTTTCCGACAAAAAAATATTGAATATTTAGGTATCGTGTTTGCTTTGGACTAGTAGTCGGAATGACATCATTTTGTTCGTAACCGCGTTTTGTTTTTTTTAAGTCTAGCACTACCTGTGACGTAGACAAGACCATGCGGCGTTGAAGCTCCTTAGCCATTAACAGAGATTTGTTTTTTTTTCATTAAATAATGATCACATAAAAATATTTGCTTTTCACTGTTTGTTTGTGTTTCAGAGACTAAAAAAAGTTTCTTATTGCAAAAGTATTTTTCCCACGAAAAAACTAAATCACACGAGTGTTTATGCTCTCAGACAGAAAACTACGTAAAAATAAAAATTATGCAAAAGCCCTGTGAGTCGAAAATATTAATTGAAATTTTATGCGACCTCGTTCAAAATATACAATAGTAATATATGTCGTAAACAAAAATACTCGAATAAATTATAAATAACTGAACTCTGGCCTTGTAAACTGTAGTGTACATTGTTTACAAGGACAAACACACACAGGAAACTACATTACCCGCCTGTTTATGAACGCTTCAGACTGGCTCCAGCCTGTCTTCGCGCCGGAACCACAGGTAATTTCCGAAACGCCTCCGGCGACGGCCGATGACAACCGACCTATTTCAAATAATGTAACAGAAGCCGATGATACATCCTGATCCTTTCCGGGCATTCAGTGTGTGTTCATTAAAATATGAGTCATACACTACACTATAATATTACACTTAAAGTTTGTGATATATTTAAGTTGAAGATAAATAAACTACTTAAATGTGATTTTGGGAAATGGGCTTAATCAAAAGAACAATAGATATACACAGATTTTATGCGGTCTAAGTGGCGGCAAAAACATATACAGGGTGTTTCATAAATCGATGTCAACCCGCCTAGGGCTTTAATCCCTATTTACGAGTATGTTCAGCGATTTTTACTAGTTTCGGAGATCTATATTGAGCATTATAATGTGATTTTTTATTCTTATGTTTTATTCCAGAAGTTTTTCAGTAGTATCTTACATCATTAGAATCATTACGAATCAGCGAAGGTTTAAAACTCTTTTGCTCTTTTTTTATTATCAACTTTTTAAGTAAAGGACGTAAGGGAAAAATTACCAAAATTCTGATTTTATTGCTCAATATCTCCGAAACTAGTAAAAATCGCTGAGCATACATAGGGTTAAATAAATAGAATTAATGGGACAACCTGTCTACATCAGTTTAATAATTACAAAATTGGATAGTTATAGCCAGTCTAAAAATATATCTAGGCTTTTTGTAAAAAGGTAACTTGGACCGTATTATGGTTGCTTTATTGCGATGGATAAAGCGTCCACGTTATATTACGGTCAGAAAGTGACACATCACATATCCACCATTATGCACATCGATAAACGAGATCATAATAATTCAGACGGTTAATAATTCGTTGACGATTACAAAACTAATTTGTTTAAGAGATTCACTTTGCAAATGGTTTACATGAATCACTTAAAAATCCAGAACGATCAAACGGCTGTATCACAAAGCAGCTATTTTCTCTTCAACATAAAAGGCGACAACAACGAACAGTACAAAGCGGATTACCTATGCCATCAATCTTTCCTTTATCAAGACGGATGCCTGCGATACCGCGCCTGGAGCCCTACTTTAACAATCGAAGTTCAAAGTTTCGGTAGCTTCATCTTTTTTATCCAGAGTAACTTCGAATAACGAGTGAAAGAGAGCAAATTATTATTTAAACTAGAGGGAAACAGCGCGTTTTCCATGGTCACGTGTTTTGTTTTGAGGTAATAGAAGCAATGTATAAAATTTCACATTCTAAAACATAAAAATAAGAGTATTATGATGAAAAACGGTAATTAACGCTAGAATGGTAGTGTTTATGGACCTGGCTAATCGTGGATAAAACAACTGTCACTTTCTGACCACTATGTAAGTACGAGTGTGACGGATGCTTTATCCACTGGGATTAAAACAACCTAAATACAAATAGGTTTATAGGTATCTGTGTTTAAGTTGCTGTATTTTGCGCAATGTTAGTGTATATAGGTAAGGTTTACTCTGCTTACTAAGTATTGTAGTATTAGATGGTCAATTATATAATGCATACAGGCTTTAGGGGTTTTGTACATTATTATAATTGAATTTGATACGACTCGAATTATACAGGTGGTTAAATATTTATTTTAGTTCAAATATTTCTGAACAGTTTTTTTTAACAGAAAATCCCTCGCGTGACTACCGAATCAATTAGGAAACATGTTTCAGTAAAATTATTTTTTAGTTGCCTTAGTTGATAGTTATAGTTCTAGTTGGGCTTACTTAATACAAAATGTGCTAATTACACAGGAACCCATTAAATCAAACCATTATAGGTAAGTTCACCAAATACATAACTGAAACCCTCGGCATACAACTTCAGTTGTTCATATTAATTAACAATAACCCAATATTGGTATTTATTAAACCAATAACCAAACTTGACCCAAATCTGAGATCCTTGCATCCGCCCGAATACCTAAGATTATGAGATTCTGTAAATTGTTTGAACAATAAAACAATGCTAACGGTAACGTTCCGAATTCTTCGTAAGCTCTACTTAGGTATTCCGTTCATGAACTGTATTGTTATGGAAATTCAAATCTATATTATTCATAGAGTTTGGCTACAAAATATTGATCTTGATATTTCAAGTTACTTTAGAATTAAAACATGCTGTATAAATGTTGCAGGTAGTAAAGAAGGCTTAAGACTGGTGAAAAGGGTGTAACTTTACTCAAGATCAAGTGAAAAAGGGTTTAAGTCTAGTATCCTTCGTTTATGTATATACCCTTTTTTAGTAGTTAGGTTGACTTATACCATTTTTCACTAGGAGCATTATCTTTAACGATAAACCTTTACATAATTTACAAGATAAAAGGCTTTACGTGTAACGCTAACATGAACTGTTTTTGATGTTAAATTATTAAGCTCTTTTAAAACAGATTAAGTACGATATACCATTGACTGGTTGTTATGTTGGTTTTACTAACGATCGAAAAATAAAAAGCAATACACTTTGGAGGAACAATATTTTGTCAATTCGGTTTTAGGTATAATGTTCAAATTTAAATTTAAAATAGTAAAGCTGTTTACGTTACGGCCACGTTTATGCGCTACTTTATGGCAAATATTGGTAGAGACTGTAAATAAATAAGTGATTAATTGAAAAATAAATCTAATATACATGTTGATAAAAACGGCAAATCTCACGCACATGGTAGATCCAAAAAAATATAATAATATTCCTTGAAGCATAAAAGACTGTAGGACCTGCTTGGGTTTTAAATTAAAACTAAAGTCTTGGCCGCTTGGGAAAGGATACTTCGTTGAGGAGTTCCTTAAAGAATAAGTACTTAGACAGGAATATAAAATGACTAATTAATGAATTTTGATGTAATGAAAATAATGTACCTAATAGTTTTTTAAAGAATGGAATTTTATTAATAATTGTATTGTGTATTATCAAATAAGCAAAGCTCTATTTTAATTATTTTACCTCATTAACTTATTAACTTTCATGATGTATATACAATACTTAATAAAGAATATGAATATGAATATGCTGATAATCTTAAACAACTCGTGTGAGGTATTTTTGAATTGTCACATCCCGTATGTATCGACTTTCGTTCCATGTTGCAACATAAAATCATTTCGGTGTAACTTGACTTCGAAATAATTCAACTTCGAGGTTACGGACGAGATGTGAAACACTGTTCAGTTCAAGGTGTGGGTTACACGTGTAATGACAAACTCGCTCAGTACTCTCTGTGAATTAATTTCCTTAATATAACGCCGTCTTAATTATCACCACAGGAGGTTGATGAGGATTAAAAAGGATACTGGCGGGTTGTAACGAAAACATTGTTTTTTGAATAGGAATCTGTAAATTATGTCAATTACGTGCAAATTTTTATCACTCTAGGTAATAGGACACCCTGTTTCAGGTTGAAAGTATTTTTTTGTTACATGGAGTTGACAAATGAACACACAGGGCACTTGATGGTATGTGGGGGCTATGACCTATACTTTTGCATTCTCAAGACTATAATACAATACAGAGTACAACATCCCCGTTCCCCGTGTGGTTGCCGGGTTAGAATAGTGCCACTCCAAGTCTTCCCGTGGATGTCGTAAAAGCCGACTAAGGTAATATAGGCGTGTAGTACTGTTAGGCGATGGGCTTGCAACTTGTCACTAATACACTGGTAAACATCTTCGCCTAAGTGTGCAAAATGTGGTTACAGAATTATCAAAAAGTTTTTATAGTGGTTGGAAATTCTGTAGCTCTGCCTACCCAACTCTGGGAATAAAGGCGTGAATTTATGTATGTATGTAGAGTACAACATAGTTCAGGAATTAGAGTGACTTATAGGACTTATTTTGTTTGCCATATTTATTTTTAGTCATAATGGATTTTAAGTCATAATGTCTTTTCTTATAAAAACAAGCACTAACCTAAACAAGCGAACCTATTCGTTAGGTATGCTGCCGTCCATTAACTAAAAGGCGGCTAAAGGCACTTACGACCTTTTTGAGTTATATATACAGGGCGATTCAGCTACTTATTAGCTATCGATCTATCTAGGTTTGGTTTCAATATCTTTAAAAACAGCCGAGATACAGCCTTCAGAAAAGCGGCTAAATTCAGATTTTTTGGGATATTACTACCAAAAAGGCGGTTATTTAACACTTACCTATCTTAAAGGCGATTAAAAGTCGATAACTGCCAATTTTTAAACGTAACACGTGTTACGGTACAAGACTTAAAAGCAGCTATTTTATTTTCCACAACTTAAAAACGGCTATTGGACTTTAGCCATCTTATAGCTTAAGAACGTAATATTCAACTGCAAAAGAGGTCCTAGATTAAAAAGCGGTCTATCCGTGTTTACATAAGAAATAAGCGGTTAAATCCAATAGCCGCCTTTTTGTATGTAAATTTTATAATTTTTTATCAAAATACATACCTTAAAGGCCGTCACGGTTTTATAATCTAGAAACCAAAGTAATAAAAATCAATTCTTGCTTCATTAAATGGCGGCTATACGACATTGCCTAACTAAAAGGCGGCAACTCATTCCCCGCACAGCAGTCGCCTTATCCCCTGTCGGGCTGACGGCGTAGGCCGAAGTCAGTCGCCGAAGTGCTTATCTAAAAAGCTGAGGGTCCAGACAAGATGCACTACGCTAGCTAGCGTTTCTTTTCGTTTAGTTTTTAAACCATTCGCGTCACTGATAGATGACGTGATACGAAAAGTCACGTTAAAAACTAAACGTATAGAAACGATAGTTAGCGCAATGCATCTTGTCTGGGCCCTCTGGTCGATTCGCAAGCGGCGTGGGCGTCGATTCCCGCCAATTCCACCATGCCGCTGCATCCAAGAAAAATCACTACGTAAAGTTAAAATTTCTGAAAAGGCGGTTAGGTCTAGCTAGTACCTACTATTAAGTAAACTTTCGTTACTGTAGCTTGGTCCCCCGCTCGCTTTATAGTAGGGGAGCCCATGAAACTAAACCTAGTCCGATAAGACTACCGGATGAGACATATTATTATATATTTAGACGCATCGTTAATGGGAGAACATGAAATGGCGGGTCCATATTGGCTCATATAAAAATGGTGGGTGCGTATCTACTCACATAACTTTTTAAGTCCTATTATCGGAAGTCCGAAAATGTTTCTCATACCATTTTACATCATAATGATCACTCTTCATACTCTTCATAAATAAATTTAGTACTAACGATCGGAACTCATAATCATCAGAATTCATAACGCCAATATTAATGAAACCGTACACTTTTCACAATTTCTTAAATATCTTACGTGTAATAAGGTTAGGTTAGGTTAGGTTAGATTTATAAAAAATCACAAAAAGTAACAGTTTCTTAAAAAAAATGCATTATGAATTGCGATAATTATGACTTAAAAATTATGAATAAAAAAGTATGACGAAAAAAATTATGAAGAGTGATTGTTATGAATACAAATCGGTAGGAAATCAAAAAATAGGAATAATAATTTTATGTGAGTCAATATGGACCCAAAAATGGTCTTTCGATTTTTTATACAAATAACGATTTGTGACTATACTCATCATAACTCCGAAAAATATTGCTTATACTTTTTTGTTCATACTTTTTTAAGTCATAATTATCGCAACTCATAAAGTAGTTTTTCAAAAAACTGTTACATTTTAGATTTTTATAAATCTAACCAACCTAAGTTAATTTTATCTAAACGTAAGATATTTAAGAAATTGTGAAAAGTGTACGGTTCCATGAATATTGGCGTTATAAGTTCAGATGATAAGTTCCGATTATTTCTACTAAAAAAAATATGAATAAATATGAACTTTGGCGCTCCTGAAACATACCAAACCAAACAAAAGCCTGGCCACGGCGCGGTATTAAAAAAAAATCAAAGAAATGTTTTAAATCGGGTTTTTGGTATGATAAGACTGAGAGTCAATTTTGTTTGTTCCTCGAAACAGGGGAGGTGTAGGACTATACGATAATGCAATGCTGCAAGCCCTCATAATTGGCCTTATCAGTGCCAGCAGCATGACAAAGACGCCTCGTACTTAGAAATCTAGTACGATTGACCTCCTCAAAAAACCAATGCTCATCAGAAAGAGCATCAATTTCTGTGTCGGGAAAACCACTGCTGCATTTTCCAAACACTGGAGAAAGAGGTTGCTGCAGCGATTGAAGGTCATCCTTTGCGCAGCTGTATTCGATCAGACTACCGGATGAGATATATTAGGTCCTTACCTATGAAATTGGCGTTTTATATGGAGAATTTTATGAAAACTGTGGTTTTCATACATTTAATTTTGCGGATTATTTTGTAACGTTAAATACAAAACAAACAAAATTCTGTCAGGAATATTGGACACTTCTAAGTTAGATTATACATATCTTAATTACTTAAAAATATTTGGCTTCATAAAACTCTGCGTAATTGAAACACTTGAACTCGCAGCACATGAAAAGAGTTGAGTTCACACTTAAATTTTAAACATTAAGTTAGAAATTTAACCATATTATTTGTATCTATAACCTTTGTAACATAGTGTATTAATGGAATTAAAAAAGATCTTGAAAGTTAAAATTGAAATGACTAAATTCCGTACGAAAAAAAACGCCAATTTCATAGGTAAGGACCTAATATATATTTAGCCGTGTCGTTAATGGGAGTACACGAAATGGCGATGCTGCTATGCAAAAAACCTGGCAACAGTATTGAAAAAATAAACAAAAAAAAATGGTTTTCTATTTTACGATAAGACTCACAAATTTCGTTTGTTCCTCGAAACAGTGGAGGTGTATGACTATGCGATAATGTAGTGCTGCAAGTCCTCTTCATTGTTCATATAAGTGGCAGCACGATCTACCTTCTCAAAAAACCAATGCTCATCTCAAAGAGCATCAATGCAGCATTTTGCAAACACTGAAGGAGAAAAAGGTTGCTGCAGCAATTGAAGGTTGCCCTCCGCGCAGCTGTATTCGGCATTTCAATTTTGTCTGCGAAGTCGATTTTAACCTACTTACTTCTAATTGGCGGATTGACTTGACATGTTAAATACAGGTTACTCCGATGACAAAACAATATTATGGTATCATCGAGTTGGTACTATGAGGAATACTGGAGGTGGTTATACGTAGGAACTCTTCAATGCCTAATGGTAGGTTCATCAAATTTAGACTCGTTTGACTCTTTTAATTTTAATAACGAGTCTGTTATAAGTGATACAGTACAGTTGGTAAAAATAAAGCGTGTCACAAAGACGTTTTTTTAAACCCTGACGCAAAAAAGAGGGGTGTTATAAGTGTGACGTGTAAGTCGGTGAGTGTGTGTGTGTCTGTCTTTGGCACTGTAGCTCGTAAAGGGGTGAACCGATTCGGATGCGGTTATTTTTATTTGAAAGCAGGTTTTTTGGCGGTTTTCATAAAACCTAGCTTAAAAAACCAGCTATCAAAAAAAAAACGCATCCAAATCGGTTCATCTGTTTAGGAGCTACGATGCCACAAACAAACACTCAAATACATAGACATAGAGATACACGTTATAAACGAATACCCCTCTTTTTATTTATTAGTTATTGGGTGTCTGTTAACCGCAGAAGGTTTCGGTTTTATTTTGAGATTAGGTTTGATATTCTACTTGTTAAAGTTCCAAGTGTTTTAACTGATGACAGCCGTCTATTTTAAAAATGAGCCATTGATCTCTTTTTGTTTTTATAAGTTTAAAGAAAGGTATTATTTAGTAGCTAAGCAATAGAAAGTTACGCGTTTAAACTGTGATTTTATCAGTGTACCATTGCAATTTGTTCCTTTATTATAAAGATTTTTATATTTTGTATGAATGAATTTGATTTCAACATAGTAAATGGTGTTTTTATTAAGTTTAATTTTGCTGTGTTTTTAGCAACTTCCCGAAGTCATTGGATGTAGTAACATACTTCGATTGCAATCCATAACAAAAAAGCAGTTATTTTTATTTGTTCTTCAATTAACTGCCTTTTTCTCTAGCATTGATGATACAAAACGTATATTAGATTCTACCATATGCACTCATTTTAAACTAGAAGGCAGTTAAAGTCGTATGGCCGTCTTATAGTCATGTCTGTTTGCACAGGATTAACTAGGCATACATAGCTAAAAAGCGGCTATATCATGTAACCGCCTTTTAGTTATGTTTTTCATATAACTTTTTTGTATTTGTACAATCTATGGTGGATTATCTAAATTACTGAACTAGAAGGCGGCTAAACATACTTTAACCGCCATTAAGCTTTGTAACGTATTTCATAAAATGCTACGGTATCATAGCTAAAAAGGAAAATCGAAGATTTCAGCTATAAAAACAAGTAAAACCATATCAAATTTATATGTATAAAATAGAGCAAGTCTCGAATATTAGTATACAAAAAAAAGTACAGGGATATCGCTCACCAGTTTTCAGAGACATGGTTTCCCATGTTTTTTGGCCATAACTCAAAATGACCCTCTTGTATTTAGCCGCCTTTTAGATAATGGACGGCAGTATGTTAGAAAAACGAAACGTTGAGGGTTTTAGCAATATAATTATTGTGATGTGGATTAATATATACACAAGTACTTTATAACCAGGGATCCTAAATGCGATACAATATTTACCTAAAGTTTGCAAAATCCCGGAAATATGCACCTTTTTTCAAAGAAGTTAGCTATTTTGTTGGTTACCCGGTTACAGTATCACCGACGATTACATTACATTAAATAAGAACGGACAGTTTCGTACAGTTCGTCCCCAAAAAAAAACCTAACCTAAGAGACACTGAAAACATATTTGTATTTAAGGCCATTGTAAAAGGCGCTTTCAAATGCTGTAATATTTAGACGACGCGCTGGCCTAGTTGGTAGTGACCCTGCCTACGAAGCTAGCGGTCCTCGGTTCAAATCCCGGTAAGGGCAGATATTTGTGTGATGAGCGCGAATATTTCGCACTGCTAGATCAAAACAGTATTAACTCAAAATCCTGGTTAGTTGTGTTTCAAGTTCAAAGAAGTTGTATTAAAGTTGATTTTAAAATGCAGTTGCATTTTGAGTTACTACTGTTTTGTTCTAACAGTGCGATTTGTCCCTGAGTCATGGATGTTTTCTATGTATTTAAGTATATATTTCTCTATGTATGTATTTATATCGTTATCTAGTACCCATAGTACAAGCCTAGAGCTTTGTTTGGGACTAGTTCAATTGGTGTGACATTGTGCCCCTGATTTACTTATTACACTGACATTTCTATTACATCCTGTATACGACAACGTTACGATAGCTCTTATTTATCTGTCAGTATACGATACGATAACACGTTAAAGGCAATACGGTTTTACCAGGCAGAATAGAGACCCGAGTACATTACGAAATATAGCTCTGTACTAATTGACACCTTGTTGCCAAAATTGAAAAAGAAAAAAGAAGATCAATGGGAAATGGTAACCGTTTGCAGTAAACACAGTTGAATTTAGAAGTAGCTATTCATTTTAGTACTTTGTCACAACTAGTGATGTACTTAATTCAGACCACTCAATATTTAATGCGTTACTGCGACAAGGTAATGACTGTGGTCATTTATTAATGTATGTATGTTAAGACCGTCTTAGGGTTGAGGGGACACTATAATCCTTGTTCCAGGTTGACTGTTTACTAAAACTATGATTTTAATATTTAATTAAAAGTTTGAAGCTTACGGGGATGGCTTTTGAATAAAATTATAACTTGTTCTTTATGCCGTGTCTTGTTTTCCGTAATTAAAGTGCAATGTCGATGTTTTTTCTGTTCTTTGTTTTAAAAGGGTAGAAATAATTGTTTGACTGCATTTTTAGACGTGTTTTTTTGTTTAATGCCATGTCATTCGGAGTATTTCTCAAGTATCGAAAGATGTTTAATAGATGTGTCTTTGTACCTTTTCTAGCGATAATTTATTAACTTTTTGCTTTATTTAATCTTTATGGCATGTATATACTAACAAATTTATGATAGAGCGAAATATCCTTACTGACTTATTAAAAAGGTGCATTTTGGTATTTATTAAAAATGCTACTTACGCGGTTTTGCAGTATTACTGACGATATACGCTTTATTATACATGACACAAATAAAATTAAACAAGGAATGACAAATACATGAACTTCATGTAGCATTTTCTCCACTTTGTTTTATGTAGAAGTCGTATAGTTTCCACATTTAATATTTATTACGTGCCTATGCTCAGCCAGACTTCTAACTTCCACAAGCTTTAAAATCCGCTGGCAGAAGTTTCTGTATAACCTTTGTTGATAAAGTCGAAGAATTTTAGTCGCAAATGTCACACAAAAACATCATGTTAATATTATAAATGTTACATTAGACAAAAAGCACGTAGATCACCTGTGGGAATTGAGACACATAGACGTTTACATTCCCAAGACTGCAATCCTAAGACTGCAATCTTAAGACTGCAAATGCGTTCCCAACCCTGAGGACTTAGAATGCCTCTATGCTAGTAAATTCACCCGTTGTCTTATCCCCTCACTGGAACTCAACAATGCAGAAGATAAGACGGTGGTAGCGATCCACAGGCTTATTGCCTAACGCAATCGCCATCGCAATCGTTTTCATTTTCACAGTCCGAAAGCGGGTCTTCATACGAAATGTAAACAATTGTTCCACTATGAAGCCGTTTGCGAATGCGAGTGCGTCTGGTAAATAGCGACGCCGGATGGACTTATCAAAGCGATAATCAACTTTTACGCGAATAGGAGTAGAAATAGAAGTCATGGGCAAAAACTATTGTGTATATGGATATATTTTTTACGTCAACCTAGGCCAAAACTTGACCTTAGTCTCGCATAGCGTCCTCAAAGAGCGAAGAGCCCTTACTTACCGCAAGAGGAGAAGGGATAGCTTCATGCGTACAGATAAAAAAAAATACTTAATGTTATGCAAATATTATTTAAATACTTATTGTAATATGTAATGCTTTTTTAAATGTTTTATTTAAATTCGTGATTGTGCTAGGCCCTTGTCTAAGTGGGATACACCTGTTTTAACAATGTATGAAAAATTAAAAACTATTGCAAGGAATAGGCTTCTTAAATCAATCTCTGTACATAGTTAGATTAAAAAAATGTAACAATGAATTAATTTTATTTAAAAAAAAAATACTCTCATTTGATTGCTAAATGCGGTCCAAATTGCGCTATTTGAACTTGTTCGAGATTAAAAATAAAATAAAATCGGGCACCTGTAAAAAATAAATAATAAAAACAAAAAAATGGGATGACTTCCTCCTTTTTTTTAAGTCAGTTGAAAATGCCATATATGCCACAAGTGACTTCTTGCTTTTGTTATACGTTATGCTTTCATAGGTCTCTTTGAACTTGAATTGAATTTCTATTGAATTTGAACGTACAACTTCGCCAATTACTTAGTTTTGAATCCAGTTCCAGAAAGCGGTATCCATTGAAACAGTCCGTGGAGTGGATGCACACAATCCGGCTCGGACCGTATCGGTTAATATCGGGTAGTGAGGCTCAAATCGTCGGTATCGATTATTTGAATACGAACAGCCGATAATCTATGGCATGTATCTTTGCTAATTTGCACGTCTGTGTTTCTGTCTGTATGTCTGCTAACTCCTCCTAAACCACGCAACGAATTTTGATGCGGATTTTATCATCAGTTAGAAAAAAAAACACGGAAAGTTTTTAATGTTAAAAATTTTGGGTGTAACAAAAAACTCACATCAATGGAAACGAAGCGAAATTTCCTAATTATACTTCATTTACTTGATATTAGCAAAATTGCTATGTAATCGCCATAAAAAAAATAAGAACCAGTTGCATGTTGTTAGTACTTTAGAAAAAACTCGTATCTGATATTTCTAGATGTATGAGTTTGAACTTATATATTTTCATGCTTAAGTTCAAAATCGTACGTCACGAAATATGAGATACGAGTTTTTTTCAAAGCAATAAAGATATTCCGCATAGACATTTTTGTGGTTAGAAAGAGTTTTATAAAACCCAACCGTATAATAATCTTTGTGCAAAAAAGAACCCTGTTAAATTTGAAAAAAAGGAAAACGATTTATTACAACATACCTAACAAATAAAAGCAAACAAATGAAATAAAGTAATATCATAATGATAACGGTTGTGGGTAAAACAGCGTGTTCGGCTAATTTATTATGGAAATAGGACCAACACGCAATTTAAGTATTTTCGTCGTTACTTGTCAGATTTCTATAATCTTCCTTTTTGACTTATTAAATAAGCATTATTCTTATGACTATTTTTAGACAGCCACGGAAGGATAAGATTTGTGACACAGATTTAGGCTATGTTAAGGTCACGTTTGATAATAATTTGATAGTTTTTTTTTTCATGTTAGTATTTTTCAATTATTATATATTTAAGCCCAACTGTAAAATTATATACCGTAGATTTATAAAACACACTTGTTTCTGTAAGTTCAACTTGCTGTTAAAATCTGTCAAGTTCCAGTGAATGATTATAGAACTTTAATTAATAATTAACTTTAATAATGATATGGATAGAACGGGTGTCTCTCAGAATCCCTAACAACGTTTGTCCTAACACATCGTTTGTCCGAATTTCATTTGCCCTAAACTGGTTTTGAGATGAGTCAGGGAACTTAAGAACTTATGAAGTGGTTGTATTATAACACGATTTAGAATAAAGAAAAGTTCGGACAAATGATTCAGTAGGACAAATGACGATTAGGTATTACATAGGGGAACCGGATTAAACTATAGGACTTGATTATTTCTATCCCTTCCACTAATTCAAACGTGTCGGGAAAAACCTGCCATACATATACATAAACCGTCAAATTATACATAAAACGTCACGTGTGTAAAGTCAACCAATTTGACTCCTAGGCCACTATGGACTTTGTCAACGTAATGTTGTAAGCCAAATCATATGAAGTCTCTTACGTTTTGGTTGACCACGTCAGTTTAACATAGTCCAAAATGGCCTAGAAATCAACTTGGTTGACTGCACCATGCGTGTGCCAAGCGTGGGCCTCCGTGGAATCCCAGTTTTATAATATCCGAACCCGAACCGTGATATCCGAACTGACTTTGCTATGTAGGCTGCCCCGTAATAAAGTAATTAATCCAAAATGCATTTCGTACCAAAGGGTTGGTAATTTAAGGCTAATGGCTTAAGTCGTTAAGAATTGCTAATTGGGTAGAAGTTATTATATTCTTTAGCAGATGGTAAAAACAACGTTAAGATGTAATTAGGCTAGCTTTTACTCGCCTCGTTTTGCGGGTGTAAAAACGTTAAAATTTGGTACATACACATACACTCACGCCTTCATACCCAGACTGGGGCAGGCAAAGCCATCGAATTACCAACAACTCTAAAAACTTGTTGTTAGTTCTGTACAATCAGGCTAAGATGTTAACCATGTGTATATTAAGTAGTGACAGGTTGCAAGCCCATCGCCTAACAATACAAGCCTTTATTCCCTTAGTCGCCTCTTACAAATTCCACGGGAAGACATGCAGTAGTGGCACTATCCTGAACCGGCAACCACATGGTACCTATGGTACCTATTTATAATATATATAGTTCATTCTACATATATTTGATTCATATCTATCCATACTAATATTATAAATGTGAAGTTACTCTGTCTGTCCTTATGTTTGTTACGCTTTCACAGCAGAACTCAACCGCTGTAACAATTTTAATTAAATTTAGTATGGATATTGGATATTGGGTACCTTTTACTCTGGAAAATTTGACACTTCGAGGGAATTGGGATAAACGAGTTCTATTGTCTTAATGTTGTGTGCGTGTTACCATGTCATTAGAGAAAACGGTACAATGGATGTAATGTAAACTTAAATAATAAAGTAACGCAATGTTTCGTGTGTGGTATCACCGTCGAGAACTCAGTATTGTAATCGTAAGAATATTTTAAAGCTTGTCTTAATCACTACAATATAAACACTTGACTTTGTGCTTTAGAGTGGAGGTTAAGTAATTAGAGGTCAAGTACTCTATGACGTCACCACTGAAAATGTTAACTTATTAGGCTACTCTACAAAGTTATTAGTGAACACAAGATTTTTAAAATATCTAATGTTCTTACTTAAGCAGTTTTTTGAGTTCAGTCATTTGGAAAGTTTTTGAATCAAATCGGAGAAATACTGGAAAAGGGCCGAATCTTAAGTACCCGAAACCGAAGTGCGTGCATGACTCGATGTATTAATGTGGAAGAAGCGAAAGAAATTTGTCAAGATCGTAGCAAGTGGAAAGAAGTGGTCTCTGCCTACCCCTCTGGGAAACAGGCGTGATTTAATGTATGTATTTAGAAACTATGTTTTTGGGGTTTCGTAACATTGAGCCCGTATATTTCGCTATGTCTGTCTACTCGTATATTTTATTTATTTATAATGGTTTTGCTCTTGACTAACTTATACCCTTAGATGACCAAGATTTTGTCACGATGAGGCGAGCTCATCCGGTACTTGTCTATGCACCCTAGCTTTAAATAGGTCAGATTGTATGCACTCGGAAATACAGACGCCAGAAGCGCATTCCACTCTTTTGCAGTACACATTATGAAGCATGATGCAAAGCACTTCGTTCGCAAAGGCGGAATTTCAACCAGGTACGGATGGTATCCCACGGTTCGTCTGAAAGTCAGATGTTAGAAAGGAATAAGGGTTAAGGGGTTGAACTCAGAGATTTTTAGTAGTACAAAGCTGTAATTTCTAAAAAGCTTTTGTTTTTGTTGAGTAGATCCATTTTACGAGTACTCTAATGAGTCCAAACCAGCCTATAGTCTCACTCCTAGTACTAGTGAGAGGATCGTCAAAAACTTCTTTGCTTTCAAGAAACCAAGTACTGTTTAGTTTCTTTTTACAAGCTTTTAACTTGCAATGTATGTATGTATGTACGTATGTACGGACACGAGCGTTAATTTGGGACCCATTTCAAGAAAAATATGCTTCAAGTCGTCAATGTCATTAGAGATGTCAAGTCGTTTGTAACTTTTAGTAAACTCAACCTTATTTTTGTATAATGTCAGATTGACTTTGAACCTAAGGTGGGTACCAAATTAAATCTCGTGACTGTAAATTTGACCAACTTTCCGGTTTCCGCTGAAGCTGAAAATTTGCATAAGTACGCCTTTAGTTTTGATGACAATACAATATTATAGAACCATCAAGCTGGTCTGATGATGGACACAGGACACACAAATTACATATGATAAACCCGTCGTGTTAGGGCTTGTTAGAATCGTCTTGACGAGTAGAAGACGACTGTGCAAAAATAAAGTAAAGTAGGCAACAAAAACTTGTCCCAAAAATGAAATTTTTGACAGAAACTTTTTAAGTCAAAAAGATCAATCTAGTAAAAAATCGCCACACTGCGTCTTCCGACTTGCGATAACCTTTGACCCCTTTGGTAATTCATTCAACGACCTATGTTCCATCGCCATCAATATTTCACAAATGGCCACGAAGGTTACCCCCTTGTTTCTGATTCGATCTCGAAGGGAAACCTTGAGCAATACCTTTTCTATTGCCCTTATCGTAAACTTGAAAATTCTTATGAGGCCCTTATAGACCGACTACGTCCTAACTTATGATGGTCGAGGAGTTTAACCTTCAAGTAACCTTGAACTTGTTATAATTTACTGTTGAACATATTCTGTGACTTTATTACATCGTCTGGTACCATTATTACCTGACTGTGGCAAAGCCCTAAAAATTAGTTATGTGTTTGACCTGTATGTATGTCTTACTCTACGTTCCCTCCTAACTACTAAACGGCAAAACCGATTTTAATAAATTATACGTGGTTAGATTCGTCTGAACTACTACGAGTAGAGTGTCATACGCTATATTATAATTATTTAAATGTGAAATTAGCGAAATAAACTAAGTAACATTATTTTGACGACATTATTCAAACAGCAGAAGATTTTTTTTAAAACTTGCTTTTTAGTAGACTTGTTTTTATCGTATTGTCAAAGATGTGGAAGCTCTTATTAACTTCGTAGTAAAGGCAGCAGAGTAATTTATAATCAATGCCATCGCAATAGGGGTATAACAAAGTAAAATGAGGGCGTAGGTGTCCAGCCCCCTATTTCACCACCATGACAATGACACGTGACAGGTGACAATTCGGTATACATTGCAAAGTTAATACGCAGATACATCGTTGGGTTTCATATAAACTGCGCCATTTACACTGAAACGCCACCTGTCACCTGTAATTGTCACCTGTCATTGTCACGATGGTGAAATAGGGGACTGTTTTCATGGTTCTCTGTCGTTTGCCCGAAAGTCATTTGCCATAATTCTATCACTTGCCATAATATTCATTCGCCATAAAGGCATTTTTTCTGAAATCGTGAACTATTCACAATTGTTATAAAACAAACCTAACCTAACCTATTGGGCTCTATACGATGGCATGTAAAAATTACCTGAAAGGTTTACAGTTTTAGAAAAAATGCCTTTATGGCAAATTAACATTATGGCAAGTGACACAATTATGGCAAATGAAAATCGGGTAAACGAAGTGATCCGTGTTTTCATTACGTCTTTGCCCTTGACACAACGGTATCATTTGTTGAATGTACGTTTGTTTATCTCAAACCATAAACAACAAAAGGTTTAACGACTGTATATCGTAATAACTTTTAGAATTACGCTTGGAATTTAATACAGCCACGCCCCCCGGTGCTGCTCGCGCTGATGAATATCTCATCGACTGTAAAAACGAAACGGCCGATAAAATTCAGGATGAATTTGCGGAGGCTCGGTCGCGGTAAATTATTATAGGCCTTTATTAAGTTCGTTAGTGTTTGCTCGTGACTTTACCCGTGCAATTTTTAAGAGATATACAGATCGAAAGTGAGTGGACGGGTCGGAAGGGGACGCTCTAGGCGTACTTTTTTGAGTCAAATCGGAGAAATACTGGAAAAGGGCCGAATCTTAAGTGCCCGAAACCGACGTGCGTGCATGACTCGATGTATGAATGTGGAAGAAGCTAAAGAAATTTGTCAAGATCGTAGCAAGTGGAAAGAAGTGGTCTCTGCCGGGTAGGAAACAGGCGTGATTTAATAAATGTATGTATGTATGTAAAATTGAAGATTGATGAAAAACTCATTAACCTAACCTAACCTAACCTACGTATAGCAATTAAATTAAGCATTAATCTCAAATGGAACTGCGTCAACTACAGAGGCCCTTGCCAAGATGGACTACGCTAACCAGCGTTTCTATTCGTTTCGTTTTTAAACCAATCACGTCACTGGTAGATGACGTGATACGAAAAATCACGTGATCTACCAGTGACGCGATTGGTTTAAAAACGGAACGAATAGAAACGCTGGTTAGCGCCTCTGTTACTTTTGTTTTCGTTTTCTCGAATTATGTGTTTTTAGCTTTTTTTGCTTTTTATTTATTCTATTCTTTTATATTCTATATCTTCTATGTTATTTTATTATGGTAGCGTAGTTACTAGCTTTCTGTTAAAAAAAAACTCCCGATTGGCAGCAACAATGCCACAAAGCATAGATACTTGCACAACAAATACGTTATGATTCATTAATGGTCTCTATTACACTGATTAACCACGAATTCACTCAAATTTCGCTTTGTCCTTTACCACGAATTTATCCATTTCAGTTGATATCGGCTGTGGCTGTTGGTTTGTTAAATAAAATAGGGGCAACTGTACATGTTCAACCTCATTAATAACGGGAGACAACTATACCTGCTTTTAATATTGTGATTTGCAGACTCGTCATAAACTTCTTTGCAAAGATAACTGGTACTTACAAAATTATAAAACATAAATAGCCTTTAATTTTTTGAAGCTTCTTACAGATTCTGTTATTATCACTCGCCCAACAAGCAAAGTATTCCTATAAATAAAGACTATAAGTACTTTTTTACTAATAACGTTCCTATAGAGACATTGACGTAGAGCCATATACTTATAATAGCATACGATAAGCGGTAACATACTCAAGAGCATTCATGTTTATATTTCAGCCTTATAGTTTGCTACAAGATTGTAGCACTAAACAGTTACAGGATACTTATACTTATACGAGTAGTAACATTTCACCAGCGTAGATAGTCTTAAGATCATTTGGTTTTATTTTACAGACTTCTAGTTACCTACAAGATCGTCTTATAAGACAGTTATAGGTTTAAGTCTCCTATAACAGTTTGCAGAAAGATCAAACAGGCCTGAATAATATTTGATCTTATAGTAGCATTTTGTAAGAGAATAAGATATTATAAGATACTAAGCTGAGGTTATTACAAGTCTACATCGCTATTAGTCTTGTCCAATGTTCTTATAAATGAAATTGTACTTGGTAAGAGTCTTATTAGATGAAATAATCTTATAAGTTATTTGATCAAACACCTTACTAGTAAACGTTTGGTATTTTTTGCTGAATCATTTGTTCGAATTTGTATTGGGAAAGTCGTTTAAAATGGATGTAAGCGAATGGAAACGATTTAAAAGGAGCGGCAATTATCGAAGAAAAGTGAGAAAATGTAATACAGAATTAGTAACGCCCAATTTAACGAAAACAAGTTCATCTGTATTAGAAAGTGAACCTGGTGCGTCAAGTGCAAATACAACTGAAGAAAATAAGGGTTCCGCGGTGGAGTGTGTTTTAGACTCGGATAGCGAACGAGATGAATACGACTTTGACTTAGAAAAAACCACAGAGTATGAAAAAAATTGTGATTTGGTTGAAGATATAAGAAAATGGGCTATAAAATTCAATATAGGTACCTCACCGAGCCTTAAATGAACTATCTGCTGTTGTTAACAAAAGATTAAGTAACGTTTTACCAAGAGATGCACGGACCTTATTACACACTAATAAAGAAATTTCAGTTGTTTCGGAAGTAACATAGACTACAACGATGAAAAGAGTGACGTTACTTACAGTATTCTGTATGAAATCTAAATAATAATATTATGATGTTCTAAAACTTGGTTGATACTGATTGTGTTTTTTTTTAATAGCAGTTGTAACACTCATCTTCCATGTAATGATTGTACACGAGCATATATTGGCAGCCTTCACTGAAAAACCGAATGGGTTGATTTTACTAAATTTTAGGACCTACCTATGAGTTTGGTTGAGTTAACACCTGACATTAGTAAAAACAACACATTGAAAAGGTTGCTTCAACCTTTTTAGTGGTTAACTCAACCAAACTCACGTGTAGGTCCTATTTTAACCATAAAACTTAGTAAAATCAACCCATTGGTTTTTTCAGTGTTGACACCACAATTGTTTTATATTAAGTAGTTTCTTAATATAGATTACGTTAACAATAAAGTGGGGATTCATTCTTGAATCAGTGAATCGTCCACATCCATAACACTTTTCAGATAGGGTAAAAGGGTAGGGTAGGGTAGGTTTCATAAGGTCATCTTTACTTAAAAAGCAGTCAACGTCTAAATATACCACCATTTCGAAAAGAACTGAAAAGACAACAATAATTTATTTAAAAAAAGCATGACAGGTAAACTAAAATTGTCTCATTGATGATTGTAATCTGTAATCTAGTGTATTTCATACGGGATGAATTTAAGAAATGGTACGCGATATAATCCGTTTAAGTAGTTTTATTTAAATTTGTAACCATGGACAACCAAACCGAAACATTACTTTTAACTTAAATTAACTTTCTTAAGATTCATAGATAGTAAGAAGATTTCGTGAGGAACCCTAATACTTACGTTTTAATATGGCGGCAAGTTATCTGGATTAAAACTGCTATAAGTGCAAATTTACTTATAATTGTCCTATAACGTACTCAATGCAGAGAATTTTTAGAAAATGGCGGATGTTCTTAATAAATGTGGTAATATTATTTTAACAACATATATGATATGTACACTTTTTCCATGGGCATTGTAAAATTAAACAAATTATGGTTGACATTTACAATAAAAATGACTTCCCCGGTAAATTCACACACTATACATACAGTATTTTACAATACTTACATAATGCTCTACACTATTACAAATTATATTAGTTAGATTAATAAGAAAAATAGGTACTTACGTTTGTTTTTTAGTATTTATTTCCCACAAACACACCACACCCACCGGCCGAAACAACGGAAAGATGTTTACAAAATGTACTTATAACTAATAACTAAGTATATTAGTAGTGCGTTATAAATAAGATTGCTTTAGTATGATGCTCATGCGAGATACTTATAAGAGTTATAAAACTTGTAAATGGGTAGTCTCAGAACGTTATAGGAGCAATTGTACTCTGGTAGAACTTCTGTAAGTGTATTATAGGGCCTAGTGACTTTCTGCTAGTTGATTATAAGATGGTTATAAGAAAGCAATGCTCCTATAACTGCGCCCATTTCCTTGTTTGTAGCAAACTTCAAGTATCTTATAAGTACAATAAAAAATAGGCTTGAGAACACTATAAGTACTGATTTTGCTTGTTGGGCGGGTACCAATTTGTGACAATTTGTGACAATTTACCTCTTCCATCTCAAAGCATATTATGTCCTGTTCATCTCTTCTTTTATTAACTCCACATTTTTTTATAACTTTTTTATAACTAGCTGTTCGTGAGTGAAATAATACTTTCATAATGAACCGTGTCCTGACGATTAGGAATTAATTTTGTGATACATGCGGCAGTTATTATTCATAGAGAAAACTACAATTTTCCTTTGTAAATAATAACTTTCCCGTGTTGTTGTGGTCTTCCCGTGGATGTCGTAAGAGGCGACTAAGGGAATAAAGGCTTGTCGTTCTGTTAGGCGATGTGCTTGCAAACTGTCACTAATACGCTGGTATAATCTTTACTTGTGCAAAATGCGGTTACAGAATTATTCAACAAGTTTTTAATGTTTTAGGTAATTCTATAGCTCTGGCTACTTCACTCTGGGATTACAGGTGTTAAGATATGTATGAAGTAATATATTTTTTTCTTAAAATTTTAACTATAGGTACTTTAGATAATGTATGTCAATCGAGTAAAAATTTGTATAGTAGTGGTCCGCATATCTAAATATCCCATAAATGTTATGTTATATTTTTAATAGTCCCATAGTTTACCACTTCATTAAATACCAAAAGTTTGAGCCTTAATCAAACAAGTCTCGTAAAAGTTTAATTCAAAAATGTTTACCGAAAGTATTGTAACTCAGTTTCACGAAACTCGATGCCTCACTCAACAACAAAGTTCCAAACAATACCCGGGGGCTCAATAAGCTAGAATAAAACTTGTATCGTTAACCAATTCTGTATGTTTGTGGAAAAAGTTACGTGAGATTTGGGTGAGCGCACTCATTTTGGCTTCGTTCCAAGTAGTCAAATTTTAAGCTTTTAACAAGCTTTTATATTTACCGCCTTACTAATAAACGTTGAGTAACGGTGGTATAGCTATACAATGTTTTGTCTTTATCTGTCAAATTCAAATGTCACAATGACAGATAAGGACGAAACATTGTATAGCTATAGCACCGTTACTCTGCGGTTATTAGTAAGGGGGTTAATGGTGAAAGGTCCTTGTAAAGTACGATTAATTGAACTTCGACACTCGATAATTCTCGACATTTATCGGGAAAGATCGGAAGTGCATGTGACACGAGATACTATGAATATTGCTGCATATTCATAATATCATAGTGTGCTTAGTTATCTAACAGTCTAAATGAAGATTTCCTGCCACTTTGTTTTTTTTTACAGTAGACCTGTGAATAAAACACAGATGTGGCTTGATTTAAACATTACTTTTGAATTTTGAAATTTTTCCTTTGAATAAATTGACTAAAATAAAATGACGCTTTTACCCCTCAGTCGGGATTGCCCCGGTGCCTTAATGGAAAATTAAACCACCTAACTAAATCGCGATGCCCAAAAAAGTTACTAAAGTGATATGACATGTTCTTTCCGTATACCTCATTTATACATCACGTGTTACCGTTATGTGATATAAAGCCTTTGTTCCAGCCGGAGCTGTACAAGAACGAGCTAGTCCGCCAGTCGTCCACTGACAGCGCTGAGCTGGAGTTCTGCGGCAAGCTGCACTTCGCTCTGCGTTATGACACGGAAGTGGAAGCTCTCGTTGGCAAGGTAATTATGATGTTTTAAAGCATAAGTTATTTAAAAACAATGTATTCAGATATTTTTACCACGTCTTGACCTAGTTGGTAGTGACCCTGCCTATGAAGCTAGCGATCCTGGGTTCAAATCCCGGTAAGGGTAAGATATTTGTGCGATGAGCGCGAATATTTGTTTCTGAGTCATGGATGTTTTCTATGTATTTAAGTATATAACTATTTCTCTATATAAGTATTTTAATCGTTGTCTAGTACCCATATTACAAGCCTAGAGCTTAGTTTGTGACTAGGTCAATTAGTTTGATACTGTCCCTTTTTTATTATTACTGTGATGTCCTAAACTCTAGGATTAAGTAGTTGGATAGAAAGACAACAATAATACTACCCCTAAAACAATAATACTACTACTACTTTTGTTTACCGACCAATACTGACAGCAGTGACAGCTCACTGACACATGCGGTTGTTAGACAGGAAGTGGTGTCAATGGCACGGCGTTCATTCCAGTATGCCACTTTTTTTTTTCAATATTTGTAACAATTTAATTAATAACTATTAGATAGATAAAAACCTCCCATATAATGGTGACCATTTTTTTCAGAGCTAATATCTCTTAAACGGCTCAACCAAATTTCATGAAACGGAGCTATAAACCAGCGCTAGAAAACCTGCTTTTGAATAATAACCGCACCCAAATGGGTTTACAATTTTAATAGCTACGGTGCCACAGACAGACACACACACAACTTATAACACTCCTCTTGCGTCGAGAATAAAAACATTGCGATTCCTCTCGTATTGCGGGTGTTTAAGGGTCGTGATGATCACTCAACACCAGATGGCTCGCTTGCTCGTCTGCCTCCTTTTTCACTTAAAAAAAATACGTTAAGTTATAGCATAGCATGAAAAAATATAATAAAAAGCCCACAATAAATTAGCTCAACATTTTCGTAAACCTTATTGATACTTGATTGGTTGATATATTAAATTCGCGTTCAATTCCTTTCAGCCCTAGGGACGAAAGTAATCTCAATATTTACGTAGAGCGTCTACGACGTAGCGAAGCTACGCAGTGTCTACGAACTTTCGTTATTCGCTGGTATGTCAGTTGTTTAACCAAACAACGTAGAATGCTGCAAAGTTCATACATAATAAAATTTAAAACCCAAAAAACCTTGACCTTTATGATTAAAGCTTTGATATTGTTCGTATTATAGCACTCTGATTAATGCCGTAAATTATGATTACGGATCTTAGTACCAAAATTTCAAATCAACGAGATCCCATAATATTTCTTTGTTATGGTTTTGACTGCTGCCCGTTGACATTTTCTTCCAAACTTTATTTTACGATCGTTTTGACTTAATTTATTGATTTGTATACTAATGATAATGAGGTCCAGGACCTCTATTCTCCGCGGAAGAACCATATCATGTTCGAGCTGTTATAGTATTGTTTTTAACTTGGACGCCATTATTTACTGTCAAGTAAATAAGAGCTATCAAAACGTTGACAGTACGATGACATGTTACAAATACAAATACAAAATAGTTTTATCTGTAAAACATAGGTGTAAACATTGATGTAACGTCGACTTAATAAGAATCACTATATTTTTCCGTTAGGCATACAAATAGCTACAAAATGCATGCAGCAAGCAATCTGACAGACTAAATAAACATTTTGACATTCTAATTTTTATCATATTCTTTTTACATCTCGTCATTCAAATATTCGTGTATGGAATAAAAAGCCTTATTTACTAAAAACGTATACAATCCTTTCTTAAATTGTGCCATATCTTGTAATTTTAAAATAGCTTTCGGTATTTTATTATAGATCTTTGACACCATTCCAAATATACTTTTCGATAAAAGTGCCGTTTTGTATGATCCATGGTTTATCTTTCCCTGCATGCGACCACTATTAAACTTCGGGAACTGGCTTATGTTGCTCCTGTTAAAAACGATTTGGATACTACACGGTAAAAACTTATTGTTTTTGGGGTGTTTTTGTATTGACAACGTTTCGATAGAACACAACCCTTAACCCTTATTTACTTAGCAGTAAGAGTGGCAGAGTTAAAAACAATACCATAACAACTCAAATTCAATATAGTTTAACCCAGTAAAATAAAAGCCCTGGTAAAAGGACAAACATAAATGAAACCAACGTGATACATCCTCCGCCATTATATTTAAAAGTATAAAAACCTCAACGAACTCTTTGTGGGGTGTCAAATTAAAAAGTTTCAAAGGATTATAACAAAAATGTTGGTGTATTTTTTTAAGGTAGCGAGTTCTTTTTTTTCCTTTGTTTGTAACGTTGAACCACTAAAAGTAATCAAAAACATGCATTTTATTTACTGCCCTGCGCTTGTACCTGTTCCGTATAGAAAATAAACATGTTTTATAAAGTTTTAATTTTTCTGGCTTATCTCTCGATATACAATAACTAGCTTCTGCCCGCGACTTTGTCCGCGTTGATTTCGATTATCGTTATTCCCTCGAGAACTTTTGATTTTTCCGGGATGAAAAGTAGCCTATGTGTTAATCCAGTGTATAAGCTAACTTCATTCTAAATTTCATCCAAATCCGTCCAGCCGTTGCAGCGGGAGTATTAAACAAACACACACACACACACAAACTTTCGCATTTATAATAATAATAGGATGAATGCCTGGAGCATATTATACTTTGGTTAAGTGATACAAAAACTGAGCCTATAATTTGATAATGCTTAAACGATATTGCAAATTAGCTAGTTAAATATTTAATATCATTAATGTGCTTAAACACGTAAGTATTTGGTAGAAGGCTCACCTTCTCAGCAGTGGTCTCTTGCTGGTAGATTTTTTATGTGTAAAAGTGCCCGCGCGGTCTACTTACTGAATATACATATTTTATCTCTATTACCTTTTTTAAAAATGACTGTTTCGTTCCACTGTTTAAAATGGAAAAAAATTAAGGTTTGAGTCGGTAGGTAGGTACGCTAAGTCTATCAGCGCCATTACTAGATCTTATTACCTTGACAGCAAAGTCGATCGTATCATTAAAAACAATATAGTTCTGAAGACGATTTATTTCAAGGAATAGGGTCTAAAATAGAATAAGATAACGATAACCATACTTTAGCGCGACAGCTTGTTATAGTCTCTACTCGCGAACCGTTCTCGCTTCGCTTCAATTTTATATTCATATATTCCGAATTCTGCAAGATATCGAAATGAAACATACATGAAAATTTAAGTGAACGTTTCTATTTTAGTTTCTGAGGTATGTTTTTAGTTAGTTCAGCCGTTTCGAAGCCTATTAGTGACCAATATTCAGACAAAAATACCAGATATAAACTCTAAAAACCGTCATTTATGATAAAGTTTATACTTAAATTTAGGCATCACAAACTCGCACTTCAATTATTTTTAGTATTGATAAGGCACATATTTAAACTCTCTAAAACCTACTAAACAAAATTATGTTACATTATAAACGTATCGACAGCCTTCAAATAAAATAAAAATACGATCTCTTACAATGTCACGTACCGGCCAATTCAGCTATTTCCTTTTTCAATTCCATAATGTATTTGATATGACACCTTTATCGCTATGAGGAAAGAGAGATATCAGGTCAAAGGCAGGTAAATGGCCCATTTAAAATTCAAATTTCGAGCTGTACTAAAAAGGTCACTGAACTGGGAAGAGCATGGTCTAACTTCATTTCGCCTGAAGCTAGCTCGAATAGAGTTGATGAAAAACCTTTGATGTGTCGAAGTAAACTTTAACTGTTGAGAGGTTAAGAAATAGTTTTTTGACTATAGTAGGCTGTAGGTTTTCGTTAGAGGGTTATTGTTTGATTTCGTTTGTCGCTAATTATATAATTTAAAGTCTATTTTAAACACAGTCATATTTTTAATTAGTACATTTTTGGTTGGAAGGGTTAGCTCAAGTTTACTGTCTGATTTGTCACTCTTTTCGTTCGTTTAAAACTAGACTGTACGTATTGTAATATAAAAAATGAAATTTTCGATCACTATGGTTCTAACGGCCCAGACAAGATGCACTACGCTAGCTAGCGTTTCTCTTCGTTTAGTTTTTAAACCAATAGCGTCACTGGTAGATGACGTGACGTGATACGAAAAGTCACGTGATTTGCCAGTGACGCGATTGGTTTAAAAACTAAACGAACAGAAACGATAGTTAGCGTAGTGCATCTTGTCTGGGCCCTCTAGTCAGAAAAACGAATAGAGATAATTTATTAAGCCTATAATAATATTTAATGTAATCGCCAGTAGCAAAATTGCGTCACACTTTATAAATGACATAACTTATTTTAATAATTATGACATACTAGATGAACACCAACACAAAGCTCACAAAAACAACCTTTTTACCTGCCTGCCTTAACTTCAAACTTAATTTTAAGTTATCCGCTTAACTTCCTCAAAATACCTTCATAAATTCAAAGGTACGCAATAAGGACCTCACATTTAGGGTTCAGCGAACTCTCTATGGGTTTGGTCTCAATCCTGTGGTATTAATCCTTAACACGACAAAAGCAGCCTTTGTAAATCGACATGCGACATCCACCGTCCTAGACACGCATTGCGTTGTGATTTTAGCTTGTTTAGGGGTCAAGTAAGACCAGTTTATTTTACCAACTCGCTTAGTAAGAAATAACACCATTGGTAGGACTGAGCAAACGAGATATCGTTACTTCCGTTAAGATAAAGCTCTCGATAAGAAATTACGTGGATTGAGTCTCAGTGCTTATTGAATTTGGGAAGTATGTCAACTTTGCCATTTCCATGGAAAGCTTTGCATAAATTTGGAAATTGGTGTTTGGTGTTAATAAGCTGGTTTATGTTAAAGTGGTTTAGGTTATACTAAACTTACTTTGTTTATAGTGAAAATAGATAAAGATTAATAGAATAGTATACAGTGTGTTGCCAGCACCCTAGCTTTTTTAAAGAAGGTTAATATAACGTACATCTGTAACGTAACTATAACATTAATTTAATTAATAAACAAATTTTCAGGCTTTGTTAAGTTTCTAACAAAATTTTAATTGCCAGCAATGTAATGCACAGCAAATTGAC
Source organism: Acleris laterana (assembly GCA_963966035.1). Taxonomy (NCBI): domain Eukaryota; kingdom Metazoa; phylum Arthropoda; class Insecta; order Lepidoptera; family Tortricidae; genus Acleris; species Acleris laterana. The sequence goes on from OZ014453.1 coordinate 10,336,603, forward strand.
AAGTGTAAATGACTCGACGGATACTTTGATTATTATGATTTGCCCCCGTACCACGACATGCCTTGTACTAAGCAACAGAGATACTGATAACGACGAACACGCAGCACATGCACTACATTAAAAATGGACAGTATCTAAGAAAATTAATCGTGAAGTTATTTGAGTTACTTTTTAATTGATAATACTGGCAAACAATTGCTAAAGCAACATATTATCAGCAGTTTTAATAAATGCCCGCATACTGTATAAAACAATGTATATGGATGAACATAATAAAAACATCACTACTGCCATCGAACACCAGTAACGTAAGAAAGGTTGTCAGTCCGTTCCTGGCTTTTAAGGGAAATAAAGCTAAGCTTGGTGAGGTTAATAATAATTGGTAGGAGGTTAGTAGCAATGTAGATGGACCCTACATAAGTTGTTATCACCATTAAGCTTATTTTAATGTTGTTCCCATAGATCTTCGAAGCTCGCGACTTGCCGATCAAGGATGTGACTGGCAGCAGCGACCCATACATCAAGGTGTTCCTGCTTCCTGACCGCAAGAAGAAGTTCCAGACCAAGGTCCACCGCAAGAACCTGAACCCGGTCTTCAATGAGACCTTCCTCTTCAGGTCAGTTAGAGCACTAAGAATTAAGAGTCAAGCTCAGACCATACTGTATTTTTAATACTATTTTACCGCAGGTGTTTCACATTTGTATGGGAAAAAATATTCTTCTCTTTATAATGTTAACAAAAAACAATAGCTAACTTTCCTATCAACTTGTGTCAAACACAAATTATATCGATCGTCATCACCACTTTTTCGCCCATTGCGGCTTCGGTGAATTATCATAAAAACTCATTCAAAAAGTATGCAACGTAAATACCAATTTATTTAATTACAGTTTTAAATACTGGTCTTTTAGATAATTAGGAGCAAGAATTCAAGCGAATTCATAGAAAAATTGCTGTGTGTAAAATAAAAACCCTATACTCCAACTGTTACGTATTGAGTATGAATTTCATTTAATGGAATAACAAAACACAAGCGGTACGTCAGTGCCAGATACCCTGGAGGGTTAGCTAAGTTGCATTGTAAATGCGAACGCTACTGCAGCAATGAAAGGATGTTTAGATATAACATTACATGTTACCTACATTCTATATAGATTACCTGACGAGCTACAAACGAAAATCCTGAATAGTAAAAGCAATAATTCATGCAAGAATGCAGTCAGAAAGAGTACCATAACTCGTATTGTTATCGCTTATCTGGGTAATATTATTGAGAAGAGTTCATGCGTGCTACATATATTTAAATCTCTTACAGGTTTCTGAAGCCCGTCTTATTGTTTGTATTGCATAAATTGTTTTACATAAAAATTATCCGACTTTGCTGATACCCGTCATTTCAACAGGGTTAAAAGTTTCAGGAATATTACAATTTTTTTAATTGGGTTCTAAACCCACCATTAATCAAAAAACATAATTTTATTTCAACGTAGTTATACAATCGCCTACATATCATTATTAAGCGGTTCGTCGTCACGCTAGGTTTTTAAACTAAAGTGATTTTTAGGGCTCCGTACCAAAATGATAAAAAAGGAACCCTTTTCGGACTTCGGTGACGGTCTGTCTGTATGTCACATTCGTTTTTCTCGGAAACTTTAGAAATTTGGCATAGTTGTTAAATAACTTGCTTACCCGCATCTGCTTTAAGTAAAAAAAAATGAAAATGTGAGGGGACAAAAATATGAGGGGACAATCTCACACCAATTGACCTAGTCCCAAACTAAGCTCTAGGCTTGTACTGTGGGTACTAGACAACGATATAAATACTTATATATAGTAATATATACTTAAATACATAGAAACATCCATGACTCAGGGACAAATATTCACGCTCATCACACAAATATCTGCCCTTACCGGGTTTCGAACCCAGGACCACTAGCTGCGTAGGCAACTAATGTGTTTCTAAATATTTGAAAAAGGGTCTAAAATGGGGGTTTGAAAAATGGAAGTGGTTTGCTAGTCGCAATTTATAATATTCCGTGATGTAATTTATTTTTCATCACACTTGCTCGTAAATAGTGTCCTAACATGCTAGAAAAATCTACCGTAAATCCAAAATAATACCCGCGGGCCTTTTTTTACCATTACGCCCTATCGTGCGTAATAGCTTCTTTTTTAAATATTCAGGACCCCAACTCTTGTGCCATTCGATATGAATTTTCATTCGAGATGAAATGTCAGTTGCATACAATTTCCTAAAAATCTCGCATATAAACTATTGATCTCGACTGTCACTAGAATCGGACTCCGAACACGTTTGACATTATCTGTGGCAAGTCACGGACAATGATGTAGTCTGCCGAGACATATCCTATAATCTGTGGTCTGCCGCTAATAAGTTAAAAATATGATCTTTTGTCTGATTTTATTTCATTTCCTCGCAATTGTGATGAAAAACATTGTATGTTACACGGGTGGTAAAATAAATACAAACCTCGAGTCATTAAAGCCCTCAGCCTTCGGCTTCGGGCTTCTAACAGACTCTCGTTTGTAATTCTTTCTTTACCACCCTTAATACTCAATTTACTATTTTAATGTATAGCCAAAATATACAAAAAGTTATCGTCCCTCGTTTTCTGACCATAGGCATTATCTTAAATACGGAACCCTCGGTGCGCGCACTTGACCAGTTTTTTATTCTCGTCCCTTTGTGCGTGTCATTGTCATGCACAGGTATAAATATAGCACGTTAAATTGCTCGTCCGCCCGAGCGGGCCCCAAGGGCGCACCTCGAACTTGGCTAACGCTTTCACTTCAATTTTAAACGTTCTAACATGCTGACGACCGTAACGGTCATTAAATCTAGCTTTATTACAGTTGACTATTTAGGCACGTGGTAATACGAGTATTGAAGTTAGGAGTTTAAGTTGTATACAGTATCAAAACTGCTTTGTTTTAATTCCTTTCATTCTTATCCAGTTATTCATAAAAGCACAATTAGCTAATGTGGGCTTGAAATGTTTTGTACTTAGATAACAACGGTTACTTTAACTAAAATAGGTTTGTAGTTTATGACGGATTGAATAACAATAATTAGACTAACTATATTTGTTGCTATCCCATTTTGGTAAAAAAGTAATTTCTCTTTGCAAAGGACATCAAAAATGGTACCATGTGTAGTAAACAACAAACTAAATTGTATTTTTCTTTTCCGAAATTTTAATTAATTTTTCAATCACATTATAATTATCCAAACGAGCCTTACAACAATCATGTCTCTAAGGGCCACTTGCACGAAAAGTTTAACCCTGGGTTAAGACACTAACTCGAGTTAGTAGACGTCAGATTCATACGAGAACTGTCATTTTAACTCGGGATAGTGTCTTAACCCAGGGTTAAACTTTTCGTGCAAGTGGCCCTAAGGGTTAAGAGCATAAATTAAATAGTGTAATGACTATTCAAAAGCGCATTAGAGATGGTAGTTTTCAGTCACCATCACCATGACTTTAACGTGTCTTGGTGGTTGCGTTTATTGTGTGAAAGCATCCGTCACTCTCGTACAGTCAACCAATTTGATTTCTAGGCCACTTGGGACTATGTTAAAGTGACGTTGTCAACCAAAACGTAAGAGACTCCCTATGATTTAGTTTACAACGTCACGTTGACAAAGTCCATAGTGGCCTAGGAATCAAATTGGTTGAGTGTACCTATATACGTGTCAAAAAGTCACGGATGTTTTATCCACATTTTGTCACGCGATATACGAAGCCATAGTAGGAGCGACCGTCTCAAGATAAAGGGCATTGGGTAAATTTCTTTGAAGAATATTGTCATATTTTTTTTCAGCGGCCACGGATGATTTCTACATAGTTATTTGGCGTTTAATAATATCGGAGCCGAGATATTTAAGATTTAAGTCTTCAGTTTTTGGTACTAAAAGTGCGCCCGGAGAAGAACATTAAATATCTCGGCTCCGATGCACTTAAGAGTATTACATTACATAACAAAACATGTTTATTTTGAGTTATTCTATCATAATTTACCACTTTTACCAATGGCCGCTCACCTTGAAAATGTATGACTTTTACAAATGACAACACTTTTACCCAAACCCCTATATTAATATTACTATTTAATCTAAGAATATCTGTTTCTAGCTCTCAAGAGCGTAATAACTTAGGAATTTTATATATTTGAACATTGGATGCATGGTATGAAGTTAATAAAGTAGTTACTTTACTTCGGGTCGCTTGCCACGCTATTGTCACGGAGTTTATTTCTCGTAACTAATATTTTATCCCTTTGGAGTCAGTTTTATATTAAACTTTTGTAGATTAAACTGGGTTTCCATTCCCCTTTGATTTCTATAAACCATTATCAGTATCGTGTTTTTAACGTTTTGGGAGCTCTTATTACATTGACAGTAAACGCGTTAACTACAAACGGCCGTTTCCTCATTACCCACTATACATATTTGTCTTACTGACTTTCGGCGGAGCCACACCCTACGGCGGAGCTCCTATTTCTGGGTAATTTGCCCTTCGGGCATCTAAAGCTGCCACAGTTCAACCTACGTGCAGTAAGACAACTATGGTAAAACCACGAGGAAACTCGTAAATAAAAGGCCAGGAATGATAACGAAATCCTAAATAAGCTTTAAAAAACCCGATTGTTTCTAACCACCTTTAAAACGGAACAAATCCTAAATGATCGTTCAAAATTAAAAATGATAGTAAAACCAACAATTGATTTTTAAATACCTTTTCAATTATACCCCACTTGTCATGATTCGTCGACTTTATTTACTTTTTACAATATGGCACCTGCGTCACTATTGCCTAACGCACTCGCAATCTCAATTGGTTTCAAAGCGGATTAATTGTTTTCATTTTTGTATACAGACAAGCCTTCGATTTTCAAAATGAAAACAATTGCAATTGCGAGTGCGTTAAGCAATAGCCCCTCTGGTTGCCGTCATATTGAATTTTGATGAATGTCTCATCTTTAGTGACACTAACAATATGAGGAAAAATCGACATACGAATCGTCAAAATTGTGCACTTGTTTAGTTTCTAGAGCGCCACAAACGAACAAATATTCATACAAACATATATAGGCAGATAAACACATCACCCTCCTCCTTCGACAGTCGGGTAAAAAAGTAGTTCTTTCCACTTGTGAGAAAACATAAATTATACAACATTTTGCCCCAGACTTCGTTCGTGTAAGTCTCGTTCATTGTTTTTGCCGCGGAAACGTTTAAGGAACGATTAAGTTCTTTTTTTGGTGTTCCTTTTGAACTGTTAAGCGACTTGCAGAGAGTTCTACAGTCTTTGTGTCAGTCTTTGTGTTTCTCCAAGCTTTCGTGGAAACACACCCCTACCTACACATACTTGTATTTGTATTAAGTCTGGGGCTTACTTATGACATATTAATAATCGTATTGTTTTTAAATTCGGGGTGAAACTTGTTACCATCTATCTATATAGTAGCTAATATCTTCTAGTTTAGTTTAGATTTTAGTTTATTATGTAACTTTTTTCCGGAGATTAATTATTTAATTTCACTACTGTCAAGTAAATAAGAGCCATCATATCGTTGACAATACGATAACATGTCAAAAGCAATATTGTTTTACGGAATAGAATAGAGCACCTGGTCCTTTGTTCATGTTCAATGGTCACAGATATAGTTTATTTGTTTGGAAAATCCAGGCCCATTAATGTTTCGTAATGTCATTTCAACGTACTTGATACAATCGTGTACACGTCGTTTTACGCGTTTCGTCATCACGATACGTTTTGAAACGAAAGTGACTTTTACAGCCACCGTACCAAGATGGTAAAAACCGGGCAAGAGCATGTCGGACCATGCTCAGTGTAGGGTTCCGAAGCCGTAACGACAAACACAAAAAACTATCTCAAAAATCAACATGTATGAAACAATTTTCTATTTAAAGTTATTTGGCGCTGTCTTAGATGATTTTTAGTAGGTATAAACCCGTTAATCGCCTGTATCTCAGGAACTAATCATGTCTACTTAGCCGTGATAGTTTTCCTTTAAAATTCGTTATATGCGCTTTCGTTGAAGATTTTTTTCAGATTTTTAGTACTTGTAGTTTTGGCTGTAGGGGGGGGGGGGGACACTTGACTCTAACAAAAAATAGCGCTTTAAAGCTTAATATTTCATAAACGGATCCCTTAATCGAAAAATTGTTTACATAAACCCGCACCAACAACGACACCCCACACAATGGGGTAGGCAAGAAAAAAAAAGACATCCCCACGTTACGTGTAGGGAAGGTGCATTAAAAAAAAATATTTTTCAAAATTTTATTTTACCACTTTGTTGGCGTGACTAATATGTACATTCATGCCAAATAACAGCTTTCTAGTACTATGAGTCTCTGAGCTAGACTGGGGACGGACGGACGGACGGACGGACGGACGGACGGACGGACGGACATGGCGAAACTATAAGGGTTCCTAGTTTGACTACGGAACCCTAAAAAAGGAACCCTTATGGTAAGACTTAGGTATGTGTCAGTCTACACATCACATCAGTTTTTCCCTAAAACTATAGAAGTTATCAAATCGAAATTTGGCATAGTTGAACCTATAATTTGCTTGCGTGCAACTATTTTTAGTAAAAAAAAAATGAAGTGACTCTTGTAAATATTTGAAAAAATGTCTAGAATGGGGGTTTGAAAAATTAAAGTCGTTTGATTAATTGATTAATAGTGAACAGGATGTCATATAAAAGAACTTACTCTGAACATTTCAAAACTGTTTTACGATAAGGAGCATGAAATGTCAAATGCAATATGGTTTTACAGAGTAGAAAAGAGCCCCTGGTCCTTTGTTTATGATCAATGATCAAACATACACAGTTTATGTATATATTTAATAATATTCATGTAAGTTTGGAAATGTTCTTGTCTATTTTACCCGTGACGGCATTTTGCTGCCGTAACCGTTATTGTAATTATATTATAATATTGAGGTTTTTCGTTATTCGCTAGTAGCCTCAAGGGTAGTAGGTATTCCTTGCCGCTGGGGATTGTTTTTGTTCAATTAGCTGTAGTAAACAAGCCCTTCAATTGAGATGAAAGGGAAAACGTGATCGAGAAGAGAAAACCAAGATTATTTACAAAATTATACATAGGTACATACATACATACATACATTAAATCACGCCTGTTTCCCAGAGGGGTAGGCAGAGACCACTTCTTTCCACTTGCTATGATCTTGATAAATTTCTTTTGCTTCTTCCACATTCATACATCGAGTCATACACGCACGTCGGTTTGGTTGTAGCGCATGCATTTTCAATTTAGCAGCCTTATTATACGTTCGACCCATCGTGCTGCTAAATTGAAAATGCACGCGCTACAATGTGTTTTGTTCGCACTGACGGGACTACTTAATCTCGCCGCTTGGATATCACTCGACAGTCCGCACGACCGGCGTTGTTTACAGAATCACTACCCAGCGTCGCTATTGCCTAACGCACTCGCAATCTCAATTGGCTTCAAAGCAGAACAATTGTTTTCATTTTGTATGCAGACAAGCCTTCGATTTTCAAAATGAAAACAATTGCGATTGCGAGTGCGATAAGCAATAGACCCTCTCGTCAATTTGTGTGAGATGGTCCCCTGATATTTTCTTTTAGTAATTAGGTTAGATAGGCGCGTCTCAATATGAATCCAAAAGTTCTAACAGATTTTTTTAACCCACAAACATATTCTCTACTTTACTTCAATATGGTTACAGAATTATCAACAAGTTCCTAGAGTGATTAGTAATCCTGTAGCTCTGCCTACCCCACTCTGGGAATAAGGGCGTTTGTTTATGTATGTATGTGTAGTCAAGGAATTTTATTCCTAGTCCATTTTGGATTATGTCAAAGTGACGTAATCAATCAAAACGTAAGAGACATCTTATGTTTTTATTTACAGTGTCAATTTGACATAGCCTAAAGTGGACTAGGAACTAAAACTGCGCCGAGCGTACGTCGGATGTACAGTGGTGCCCTCATTACTATTTATTGTGATTTCTAATAAACTAAAGTATTTTATTGAAATTAGTCGGTAGTTTTTTGTACTACAAATGAAAACACAATTTATAGCGTACATCACATAGTTTAATAACAATTCTCCCTTCGAGTTATCAACTTAACGGAAAAAAGTGCCCACGTTTTCCAGTTAATCTGACTACTGAAAGGGTAATTGTTACTAAAGTTTGTTACGTATCCCATAAGTTGTGTTTTTACTTGCGCTACAGAAACGTATCGTCTGATTGCAAGGAAATTCTCTAGTTAATTAGAAAACACAATAATAGTAATGAGGGTGCCACTGGACGCTCGACGTTTGTTCGGTGCAGTCTTAAATACTGTGACTGTATCTCAATGTTATGCTTTTCTCGTTTAGCGTGCCGTACGAAGAGCTGCGCCAGCGCTACCTGCAGTTCTCGGTGTACGACTTCGACCGGTTCTCGCGGCACGACCTGATCGGGCACGTGGTGCTGAAGGGTCTGCTGGAGTCAGCTGATCTGCACCAGGAGATCGAGTATACCATGAATATACTCGCCGCCCCACAGGTAAATATACTAGTGATGTAATAGGTGAACATAGAAAGACATGGTTTATTCAGCTACTAGCTGTTCCCGCGACTCCGTCCGTGCAGAAAAAAAAGACAGCCTATGTTCATCAAGATGAATGTAGGTTTCTAATGGTGAAAGAATATTTTCAAATCGGTTCAGTAGTTTCGGAGCCTATTCAATTCAAACAAACAAACAAACAAACACATACAATTATATCTTTACAAAGATATAAAATAACAAATAATTATACAAAAAAAGGCAATAAAAAGGCTCCTGGCTTCTAACATCGCTGACGTTCTGCTAGGACCTGAAGATCTTAAAGGGAATTTACTTCAAGGGACAGTGAAACGGAATAGACGAAGCATGGTCATATATGTGTTAAGGTCAAGAGACATTAGTTACATACGTTTCTCAGTGTTTATCGCTAAGGCATGCCATTTTGCAGAGCATAATGCATTATAACTTATTTTTAAAAAAGTATTTTGACTTAACAGATCTAATAGGTAAATATGTAACTGAAAAGCAATTTATGTGATCTATGATGCTGCAGATTTTAAAAGTCAATATAGTAGCGGTTTCAGTTAGGTTAAGTTAGTTAGTTAAAGTACAGGAGATAGACAAACTAACAGTTTTGTAGAAAATGAAGATAAAGATAAAAATAGAAATACAAGAATGTAACGGTAATATTATTTTTGAATGCAGTAGCTAAAACTTCTTAAACATAGTTAAGGCTACGCGTAAAAGTTTCACGTAAAGCACAATGTCAACTAGGTACAGATAAAATAAAGGAAAAAACATATATAACAGATGAACAAGCATTACAAATGAAAGGTCAGCAGAGAACAAACGGTAGCGAGATTTAAAATAAATGTAAAAAGTAAGTCAGTTGCTAGGAGTTTGTGTTCCATTGTTTCAATCATGTGTATGAATAGACGAACGGGCTTGTGATAACGAAGGTCCTTATTAAGCACTAAGTAGATCTAGTTACCAGCAGGCATATTTAAATTTAAAGGGCATTGGGTAAATTTGTTTGTAGCATATTCTCTTTTTTTTAGCGGCCTCGGATGATTTTTACATAGTTATTTAGAGGACCTCGAAATACACTAAGATATATATATAATTTATATCGTTAAACAATATCGGGGCCGAGATATTTAAGATTTAAGTGTTCAGTTTTTGGTACTAAAAGTACGCCCGGATAAATTAAATATTTCGGCTCCTATGCACTTCAGAGTATTACATTACATAACAAAACATGTTTATTTTTAATTATTCTATCATAATTTACCACTTTTACTAATGGGCGCTCACCTTGAAAATGTATGACTTTTACAAATGACAACACTTTTACCCAAACCCCTTTAGCAACTATTGAATGCAACAAAAAATATAATAAGAAACATACTCCCTTTATAAGAAAGTCACACAAATGTCTCCTCTACATAATGTGATTTTTTGTCATTTTAATTTCACTTTACAATCGGTTTTGATTGTATAAGCTTATTACGACTACATCTTTAAACAACCTGTCTTCGTGGAATGTTCATCAGCGACATCTATTGTATTCTGAATGTAATAATTCTAGTAAATATGAAAAATTCCAAGATAAATCTGTTCATCTGCCATCATTCAGACTTTGAACCCAGAGTTTGACATTATCACGTGTGCTCATCTCACTTTACAACGTTCATTTATCTTTTACTTACGAACAACGTGAGCTCAACTTTGGTTTTAAAAATGCTGTTATATCTCGAAATAGTTGGACGAAAGTTTTATTTAAGCTTTAGGTAGCAAAATTTGACAATGACCAAAGTAATGAGTCCCAATACGATGGGTTTACGTTAAGTATAGCGCAGATCCTGCCACCCGACTGACTTCAACAACAGATCAGCTCAGATACCATAATGTGATCCAAATTCAAAATAGAAACTTGTAAAGAGAACTGAAATCTAGCCCCATTTGTTTTTACCCGTTGACACATTTTTATTGCTTCCTTTTATTTGTACACCAATTACAAAAGTTTACCTGAAGGAATGTGTAATGTACCTACTTTGTAAAATAACTTTAAACGTTTAAAATTGTATACAAACACAAATCTAATGTGTAATTCTCTTTAAAACTGCTTGGTCGATACATCCGTCGTACGTCGGTCCATTGAACGAGCCAACGATCTTGAAGATTAAGCTGCCTAATTAAGAATGCAAGCCTAAAATTTTGTTCGTACGCTCTGACGTGACAACTTAATCTCGCCGGGTACTTATTCGTCCGTCAAAATGAATAGTGAGTTCCTTAATGGAATAACATGGCAGATTTGAGATGATCTTCTGAATAATCTACGAGGTAAACTGTTGAAAAACAACTGGTAATCACTAATAAGTTGGTTACTTAGTAATAATAATACTCGTATTCTTTTGCGAATAATGTAAAAAGTTTTGAAGGTTAAAAGAATTACGATGATGATTATTAAATTAAAATAGAGTAGAATCAAAACTAACTGAGTATTATTAAATTGAATTAGTTTTAGCCTCTAAGGGTTTCTTCGTAAAAAGAGTTTTAAGTATTATGTTCTTGGGTGTTTTTACTCTTAATAATATCCTAACGGCCTAAACATTATTTCACAAACTTACTTAATTGAACTATAATTTCTTGTTGATAAGGTTTCATCTCACATTGAATAAATTAAATAAAAATATTTGTTTTATGGCAACAAAAAGCATTATTTTCTCATGTGTCTATATAAAACACTACATAGCTTTACAAAGCAAAGTCTTCCACGCAAAAAAAACCTAATAACTAGGCTTAGGCATTAAGTGATACATACTATTAATAAATAGACAATATTGTTATGTAAGAAGGTTAAATTATCAGAGTTAAATACAGTTAAATTGCAATCTAAATACTGATCACAGCATGCAGCGTAATTTTAATCGAATGGCAAATTGAGTCCATATTATTTTACGACTGTCAATTCAGCGTATTGTTCAAAATAGTTATACCAGAATATTATATTTGATTATACAAATTGTTAGTACTATAATAAAACAGTTATTTTTTATGATAAATGTTACTATGATGAACTGAGAAAGTTTTATAAGGGTTAAAACAGAACTCGTTCCGTTAGGAACCTATAGATATTCAGATTAAAGGGTGTAGCAGGATAAGGGAAGGGGAAATGCCCTTTAATGATAATGAGCTGAGGGGCTATTGGCTAACGCCCTCGCTATCGCAATTGTTTTCATTTTGAAAATCGAAGGCTTATCTACATACAAAATAAAAACAATTGTTCCGCTTCGAAGCCAATTGAGATTGCGAGTGCTTTAGGCAATAGCAACGCCGGTTTTTTTCAAGTTACTTACATCTAGTTGTGCAGTTTTGTAGAGTGTGGTTGAAAAATTCCGTGTCATCCCAAAATGAAAAAAGACTGTTACTTATATTAAAACTTAATAGTTATCAAGAAAAGTCGTATATAATGAAATTGGATATATATATATATGTATATATAAATATAAATAAGTCAGAGAGAAACGTGGAATAAAAGAAGATGTATTGACTAAGATTGAAAAGGGCATGCTTCGATGGTTCGGTCATTTGGAAAGGATGGATGAAAGAAGATTGACGAAAGAGATATTATACAGATCGATAGTGAGTAGACGGGTCGGAAGGGGCCGCCCTAGGCGTACTTTTTCGAGTCAAATCGGTGAAATACTGGAAAAGGGCCGAATCTTACGTGCGTGCATGACTCGATGTATGAATGTGGAAGAAGCGAAAGAAATTTGTCAAGATCGTAGCAAGTGGAAAGAAGTGGTCTCTGCCTACCCCTCTGGGAAACAGGCGTGATTTAATGTATGTATGTATATAAATATATATTTCTGAGAAAGCACTGGGAACATTTCAACCAAATTTGGCACAATTGCGTTGCTAGATGGTAGCAACAGTAGGGAAAAAAATTAAACCATAATATCAAAGGGCATTTTTCCTTACCTTATCCTGCTACGGCCTTTCAACTTTTAATTGCAAATCTTTCATTTTTAATCACCTGCATACAAATTGCCGTCGTCGCCACGTAAAGTTCGAACCCTGCTAGTTATTAATAAATGGTAATATTATTAAAAGTAATTAATGAAAACGGCCATTGTACTCGTATTTCAAAAACAATTTCGCGTAAAATTTTCGATGTCAAAAACATCGATACATTTTGTTGGCCTCATTGTGCTAATACTCGGGACATTGACAAATGCTGATGTTGGCCTAAAATGTAAAAATCCTCAGTGATGTTTTGTGTGAAGTTACTTGGGGTCTCTCCGTTAAGCATTAATCAGCTGTCAAGGCACATTCTGCCTTTGTTAGGGTATTTTATTAAGGTTTGAGGGGTCCTAAAGACCCTGGGCTGTTAGCCTTTGGGTTTTAACGGGATCTATGGCCGTAAAATGGGGTAGGATGACCAGTATATATGGGATGAAGGTGTTCCATTGATTATAGCGCTTTATAACGATTTTGTACGCCGAAAAAAAAATTAACGTTATAAGTAGGTTCTACACTTCTAAGTTAACAATTAGAGCAGTATTACGAATTCTTCAAGATGCACCTTAGTTTTGTGAATGTTCTGTAATACTAAAAAAAAAAGCGCCCAAGTGCGAGTCGGACTCGCGCATGTAGGGTTCCGTACCACTATACTATATAACGTATTAAAAAAAAAACTAATTATTAGATCTCGTTCAAACCAATTTTCGGTGGAAATTTGCATGGTAATGTACCTACATCATATATTATTTTTACATTTATCATTCCCTTATTTTAGAAGTTACGGGGGGGGGGGGGGGGGGACACATTTTTCCACTTTTGAAGCGTCTCTCGCGCAAATTATTCAGTTTAGAAAAAAAATATATTAGAAACCTCAATATCATTTTTGAAGACCTGTCCATAGATACCCCACACGTATGGGTTTAATCAAAAAAAAAAAAAAAAGTTTCAGTTCTAAATATGGGGAACCCCAAAAATTTATTGTTTTTTTTCTATTTTTTGTATGAAAATCTTAAAGCGGTTCACCGAATACATCTACCTACTTACAAAGTTTCCACAGTATAGCTCTTATAGTTACGGAAAAAAGTGGCTGTGACATACGGACGGACAGACGGACGGACGGACGGACGGACAGACATGACGAATCCATAAGGGTTCCGTTTTTTGCCATTCGGCTACGGAACCCTAAAAATGCTTATTCAGTAAATGGGCAAAGGTACTTTAACATGTCAAAATTCTACTAGCGCGTCCCAAGAAACACAACATTCGATCTTTTTTTTAACACATTACTTTAGATTGAAAATGACAGTACTTAACCTATCATTATATATAAAATATAGATATGCGTAGAAGAGCAGGAAAACGTGTCTGTTATTAATCAGTCACTTATCATTTTAATTGCATTAGAATAAAATTCCTAAGTAATTTCCACCATTTTTTCCCCCCAACAGGAAAAGAAGGATCTTGGTGAGCTGATGCTGTCGCTCTGCTACCTGCCCACTGCTGGGCGGCTGACGGTCACCGTCATCAAGGGACGGAACCTGAAGGCGATGGACATAAGTGGCTCATCAGGTAGGTACACAAAAACAACTGAGGCCACTTAATGGTAAGTTCCATGGGCTTAAGCCCCGGATCTAGGTGGGGGGAGGGTGAGCGGTAGTTTTAAGAGGTGCTAAAATCATAATATACATTTAAATAAAACCTAGTGTACACTAACGCTGGAGAGGGCGCCAATATCAAGCTCTGCCCCGGTTCGGAAACTAGTAGATCTGAGGGCCCAGACAAGATGCACTACGCTAGCTAGCGTTTCTCTTCGTTTGGTTTTTAAACCAATCGCGTCACTGGTAGATGACGTGATACGAAAAGTCACGTGATGTACCAGTGACTACTAATTATAACGTTATTGTCCTTTAAATACTTATTTCTATTTGTAACAAATTATGACTTATTTTAGGTTGTGTCCATACTCACCCCCCCCCCTGTTAATCCCTACTCACCCCATTTTACGGTATTTTATAAGTGCACTTGGATAACCCGCCTCGAAACCCAAATACTCGAAATGATCACGATGTAAGAGTACCAAACACGGTGAGTCCAACTTGATGCTTGAACCAACACTAATCCGGTGTATCCTTATTGGGAATTCCCATTCAACTTGTTTAATTATCGAGATCCTTTGACTTTAGACCGACTGATGTTGCCAACCGACTTCATTAGCGCATCTGACCTGGGTAGCGATTCTCTCAACAACGACGGTCAATTTCAATTTGGCAGCATGGTATCTGCCGTATAAGGCTGCTTAATTGAGAATGCACGCGGTAAAATGTGTTTTGTTGGCTCTGTCGGGACTACTTAAACTCGCTGCTGCGATTTCATTCGTTCGTCCGGCCATCCGTTGTTTTTGAGAGAATAACACCCCTGGATCTAGTTAATCCGATTACAGAATGAGGAGGATACGATGTTTTGGATACTGGTACAGGTTGAGAAATAAGGGTTAAAAAATGAAGCTTTAAATGACTTGTTAGATATTGATCGAAATACTCGAATGATCAATAAATATAATGTAAAGCTTTGCCATTTATATAGATTTACTTCGCGAAGTATTAGTATATTTTTAACCTAGGGATGAAAGTGATCAATTGCAGCCCGAGATATTTAGACTGCACGAGCGACCGCGAGTGCGCCTATAGTTTGAAGGTGCAACTGATACTTTCACCCGAGTTAAACACTCTACTTTTCATTTCGAGTTGCGCTACGCCTCCTAATTACTGCTGCGCTCCTGGTACTCCATTTTAATATGCAATTACTTTTCTTCCCTAGGGTGGACATGTCAGTTTTAAGTTTCAACCCGCTTCTAAGATAAACAATGGCATACTTTCTGAGTATGAGACATGAAAATAATACAACGTTCTAGCTTCTGTCGGCGACTTCGCCCGTGTAGATTTCGATTATCGTTATTCCTTTGGAAACAGTTGAATTCTCTGGCGTAAAAAGTAGCCCACGTGTTAATCCAGGGGGTATTAAATTTTTAGCAACGTTCTCGCCCATTTCAAGTGAAATTCACAAATATCAAAGTAACGTAATGTATATTAAAAATCTGAAATTTCGTGCCCCATTCAGACGCTGATCACAATGGCAATGAACGTCGGACGTGGCGAGTTGAATAGCGCTTGCAAGTCATCCTCGGATTAACGTTCACTTTGATCTGTGGAGCGCGGAGACTTGTTTGTGCTCTAAAGAGTAGGGTGCATGAGTATTTAGAGGTTATATTTTATTTATAGGTGGGAATTGCTTGAATTTCAAGTATTTAGTGTTTCAATTGTTTAGTAGGCTATTCAATAAAAGAACGTAATGGGCTTAGGTGTTTTTTTTTTAAATATTTGGTGTTTTCTTTAGGGTTTGTATCTACTATAATCATACCACATTTGACACTTGAATGTTTAAGTTTTGTTAGGCGATGGGCTTGCAACCTGTCATTAGGACGCTGGTAAATTATCGTAGCCTTTTTGTGCAAATTGTAGTTATAGAATTATCAACAAGTTTTTAGAGTCGTTTGTAATTCTGTAGCTCGGCCTACCCCGCTCTGGGAATTAAGTCGTGAAGGTATGATGATGATGATGATGATGTTTTACCGTTTTTACTTTGATACTTACAAAACAAAACGTTTCATGTATGTGGACCACCTTTATAATTTAAGTTTATACAAATCAAAGTGTTATCTATGGTTCAAAAGATTATTTAAATATTTTACAACGAATAGATGAAACGTTTCCTATTTCGATTCTTTCCATTGCGTTTCTAATCAATTACGAATATTTCAAAATACATTTTATAAGATTTCCATCGAAATACCCAAGTTGCAAGTCAAATAGTGCTTGCACGTCGTGCTCAGATTATCGTTCACTCGGAAATGTGGACCGTAGGGACTTGTTTGCGTCTAGGCGAGTAGGTAAGTAGGCAAGTTACATGCTACCGGTTGAATAGGTAGTATGAAATTATTAAACAATAAATAGTCAGCATAAGAAAAAAAATCGTCAAGATAATAGCAAGTGGAAAGAAGTGGCGTGATTTAATGTATGTATGTAGTCAGCATATTGAATCACACGCAAAAACATTAGAGCTGACGTAAATACGATTAGTTATGATGTATAAACAGGATACAATTAAAACTAAATCTGTACCCTTACCATGAGTTACACTTACCGTACTCGATAGCCAGTCTAGTGCTCTGCTGTTCCTCGCACTCTATAGGAATACTTGCGAGGTCTGCGAGGGACAGTCTTTCGACTCGTTAGCGAGTACGTTAAATGTAACTCATGGTAAGGGTAATGAGGTATCAACTGTAATTAAAAATGGAAAACTGATGTCAACATAGAGTATTTCATAATATGTCCAGTATTAGGTCCTACACATGATACAACTCCCACTTATTTTTGAATTATCAACGATAATTTTACCTAATTCAAAAAAGTTTGAAACATGCGGGGTCGTTCATGAAGGACTAAGAATCGTGAGGAAGAGCTTTTTTTTAATTATAGTTACGTAGTCTCCTGTAAGTTTAAATTTTATCAAAAATACGAGTATGATTACCCGATTACGAGTATTAAACTAATTTCGTCCTATAAATTTGATGTCGAAGAAAATAAAAATTTAATTATTAGCTAAATAGTCAATACATATGGTGAAAACAATAATTTTATTAAGGTAAGAATACTACAAGGTATCATCATCATCATTACCTTTTTGTACTTAAGTACATAAACCAAATCAGATTAACAAACCACTTATAAGCATTTAACAATATTCCAGTCGTACGACAGCGAAACATCTCCTTGAAATTACCCAAAACTAGTCTCAATTTGATGGATTACTAAACTAACACAACTAATTGGCTGAATCCAAATGATTCAGCTACCGCCGTTAAACTGTTCACGACCCGCAGTAAATCAAACATCAACTTGTAACGAGATGACTCGCAACTTGACTGGTAACTTGTTTACTTGGCACAGTTCAAACGAGTCACGTAGTTTGCAGAGGGTAGTGATAGTGACACTGCTCTGAGTTTACGTTTGGATAACGATGAAGAATGTACGATTTCGTTTGCAAATGGAATAAATCTATCGATAAATCATATTTAAAAAGATTGGCGTCACGCAGGTTACGTATATTCGGAATAAATTCTTCGCTCATTTTAGAACGTTTACAATAGAAGCGTAAGCATTGTACAGTCGAGTACAAAGTTGTATCTTTGAACCGTAATAGGTAGCGGGTTGATTTTGTGTTCAGAATATGTATAATTACGGCGAATTTACTACCAAGTGAAAACAAATAAAGGAAATGAAATAATAATGAATCTCCCTATTACAGTTTTTTTTCAACGTATTTTTATTTTTGTTGTTGCGTAAAAACGATAAAATATACAAGCGTCTGGTATGATTATAGTACAAACTCTGAAGAAAAATAACAAAAAATAACGGCCAATGAGTTGGGTTCACGCTGATTCTATTCGAAATATAATTCAAATCGGAAGATAATAATAATACTACCTACGGTACTCGTATAGATGAATTAGCGAGAGCGTAGAATTGCATATTATGTAGTGGTATTGTGTGTTTATAGGCATTCTCTATTTGAAATTTCCCTTTTCTCATACTTTTATCATAAAAAGAGGTTTGTAATTCTAAATATTAGAGGGCTGTTTTTATTGTATTGAATTTAGCAACTGAATGAATTAATACTATTACTGCTGAGGACTGGGAAAATATTTGTCACCATGTCGAAAGTGAAGAAAATAAATATAGATGTCAAGAAGGGGAAATGGATCGAATTACAGATCATAATATTATTATCAATACTTGTGACAGCTCAGATGAAGAATAAAATAATAGCGAATGAAAGCAATAAAAGACTTAGTATTGTTTTACTTGTTAAGAAGAGAAATATGATAAGAGACTTACGTTATTCTACTTTTCATGAGAACCGTACAATCACTAGAAACGCAATTCCACGCTCTCGCTAATTCTCGGTATAATATCTATACTCGGTATCCTATTTCAGTTCTAACAAAACGCTCTTGCCCTAGACCCGTACGTGAAGATCTGCCTCATCTGTCAAGGCAAGCGGATAAAGAAGAAGAAGACCACGGTCAAGAAGAACACTCTGAACCCCGTGTACAACGAGGCACTGGTGTTCGACCTGCCTTCAGAAAATGTCTTTGACATTACGCTGTTGGTTAAAGTCATTGATTACGACAGGTAAGGATATAACTTCAAATTCAAACTGATAGCAAATGAGCAGAAGTTTAAGTTCCGTGTGGTTGCCGGGTGAGAATAGTGCTACTGCATGTCTTCCCGTGAATGTCGTAAGAGGCAACTAAGGGTATAAAGTCACTAATACACGGTAATCTGAGCCTGATTGTGCAAAATATAGTTACAGAATGTTCAACAAGTTTTAAGAGTCGTTGGTAATTCTGTAACTCTGTCTATCCCACTCTGGGAATGAAGGCTTGAGTTTATGTAGGTATGTATGTATGTAGTAGTTTAATTTCCATAATAGCAAATAAATGATAAATAAATGTAAATTACATTATAAGTAGAATTTTCATGTCGCCGAAAGCCCTGTCTCGCCGCATGAGCCGTTTTTTTTCTACTCAGAACTCTAACGTAACCTAAACTACGTAATTAATGTTTAAAATGTTCTGAAAACATAAAGGTTTCAGCAAAAAATTAAGTTCGATAGAATCGATGTTGTGAAATTCGATGAAATTATATAGGTTAATAAAGATTAAAAAAAAGATAAAAGATAAAAGACATTTATTCAGTATCTGATAAAAAACGCCGCAAGAAACTCAGCAGTCAGTCATTTTATAAACATATTATTTATCGTTTGTCACCCTTTAAAACAAAAAAGTATACCAGCCTTTCAGAAAAGCTTTTTCCCAAATATGTTTCAATGAAACCATTTCTTCCCAGGATCGGTTCTAACGAGCTGATCGGCTGCACGGCCATTGGTTCTGCCCTGATCGGGACGGGCCGCGAGCACTGGCTGGAGATGCTGGACAACCCTCGGAAACCAGTGGCGCAGTGGTACCCCCTAAACAAGAGCCCCCCCACGAACATACCTCTTCCGAGCAAAGATCAACAAACTGGACTGAGCTGCTTAAATGGAAGGTGAGTGGATTGACAATTGTATATCGTTATTCCCTCGGGAACTTTAAAATTTTCCGGGATGAAAATTAGCCTTTAAGCTATGTCCATTCTAAATTAAATCCAAATCCGTTCAGTCGTTGCGACGTGAAAGAGTACTAAATAAAAACACAAACTTTTGCATTTATTGTATTAGTGGGATTGTTGAAGACTTTGAATTGTCCAATTTTATAATTTCTAATAAAATTTCAATTAAATCTATAGCTTTTCATTATTCTAGAAATGATTATCTTCCAAAAGTTTAAATCATATTTGAAAAATCATTCTAGTACGTACTTTCTTTCACTAACAAGAAAGATGCAATATTTCGCAACCTAGGTATTTGACACTCGCACAAATGCTTTTGAAAATGCAGATTTTCGCAACCTGTTTGAGACTGTCACAAAGGCTTTTGTTACAGATGAAGAGACTTCAGCAAACGCACGCGTTACCAACACAAAATGGCCGCTAAACGACAAGATGGCGGCTCACAAGATCCGCCATTCTAAGAACGAGGAACGTGCTTGAAATTTAAATTCTCACGATGCCAAATGTATAGGTATATGTGAATAGAATTAAAGGCTGTATGTCCATTTACTGTAGCGAAGAATCAATGTTCAGTGATATTGCAACGTAGGTATTTAGAATAGGTAATATTAGAGCGTTTGTTAAAGTAGACACATGAATTTAACCCTTAGTAATTATTTATAATTAGTTTTAGTCGTAGACACGTATACCCTTACTATAATTTATAGGTATAGCGACAAAGCATATCTTGATAGGTGTCACGCGTCATATCTGTATCACATCATATTTTTTGAAGCCTTGAATTTTATTTTAACCCTTTTCGCTCTTGTATTTATACACTTTTAACTTTGTAAAAATATTTAAAATATACATACGCACACTTCTTCAAGACTTCGCGTCATGTAGAATAATAGTATACCTAAGTGATTCAATGTTGTAGAGTTGTTGTCATTTATAACTCGTCACTAGAAAGGCAAGCGTGTTTGGAAGTGTTATTGAGAAGTAACTTTTGCTATCTCGTATTCATCTATCTAAGAAAATAGAATCGCGTTAAATGTATGTATACGCAGTCTTTGTTGTCAGTGGCAACTCTATGCCACCTCTGCGTATTAATATTTTCGACGCCTTGGGAACGTATGTATATTAACGTACTTTTACTGTAGGTACTTAGTGTAGAGTTACGAAAGAAAGTCATTACATCTTTGTGCGAAAAAAGTTAGATTTCAAGCAACGAGAGTGTTGAGACTTTTGGGATGTTGCCAGATGGTGTATTTGTTTTATAAGGGATGTAAAGTAAGTGTGTGTAGTTCACTATATAACATTATTGTATTTGAACCATGCTTTCAAATGGGCATACTAATGAAAATATATTATTCAATAATATTTTACTTAGTGCACAAAAATGTTTCATAATCTTGGCGAATGTTTGTAACATTATTTTAGTGTTGGACAATAATGTAGACGGAAATATTGCAAAACATACACAAAAGCGTTTATTTTTTGTTGTGCACGATATTTATGATAAAAGATATTCCTAATGTACTTTACCAGTCTTTTTAAGATAAAATGGAAGCTTTAAATCGAGATAAATAAATTTTAAGAATATATATCAAAATCATTCAAGATTATAAAGTTGTTTTGTATTATTAAAATTTAATAAGATAAAAAAAGAACAGTAAAACTGTTTTAAACATTTAACTTGCAAAGGAAAATAGATATTTTATTATTGAGCCAAAATATAGCAGCATTTGTTCTTTAATTTATTTAACTGAAAATGAAATGAGTCATGTATGAAGTTAAGAATAAATGTGTTTAGTAATAAAAAATAAGAAGTGAATATAATATTACTCAGATTTGTCTACACAACAGTTATTACTATGAATAATCTAAATCTCTTTGACGAATTTCAATTTAAAATGGCTTTATATGAAGTTTGTCTTTTTACCAATTTAAGCAAGAAGAGGTCATAATTCAAATGCAAGATTTTGCTGAGAAGTTTTCAATATGTTTTCATTAAAAATTATCAGTTACCGTTGAACAACTGTAAAAAAAGTTACACGGTGATAATATTTATCCTATAATAATTTTATATTCCAGAGAGCTCTCTCGTGTCCATAAAAATAATATTTAACTAACACATTGGAACTTATACTTAAGCATCTTTGACACTTTTGACGCTTAATGTCGCGGTTGATAGAAAACTTATTAAAAACGTGCCAAGATCATTATCGTGTAAAATTCTTTTACGAAAACCACTATACATCACAAAAACACAGGACTTTTAGAAAGAATAAGACGGAGCAATTGAGCAATATTATAAATATTTATTTATTTATGATCAACGACAACAGGAAATAAAAAAACTCTACCTGTACTGCTATGGGATAAAACTTTTTAATCACAAGAAACATTTTTGAAAGGTGCAAAATAAGTATCAGGTAATAAATCGGTTTTTCCTTTAGCAAGAGCGATTGCTTCGAGCGTCAAAGAAATCATTGTCATCGACGGTCCGAAGACACGTATATACTAATGTGAATACATAAATAGACATTTTACTGCGGTCATATATACGAGTTTAAAATTCTGGAATTATGTGCACAAGTGCATATCCGTTTCAATTATATACATTCAGAAAATAATAGTGATCGTAACATGATATTACTAAATTCTTCACAAACTGTCATTTCTATGTCTGCTGTAGAATAAGGATCATTTTGGATGTGTATCAAGCTTTTGTGATACGAGATAAAGTTAAGAAAATATATAATGTTCTACTAACTTGTTTACACGATTCATGTAGTTCTACTATTGTTACATTAGGTATTCGTTTTATTTTACCTGTTCAAGGAGAGACATGAAGGAGATTTAATAATGTGGAGGGCGTAGTTCTGGTTTTAAAGAGACCCAATTTGTTGTACACTTTTAATGTATTCTATTACAAGTTTTGTAGATTAGCTGTCTACAGTACAGTATTTTCCTATATTTGCTACATCAAGATTGTTACATAAGTTACCGAGAAATAAGTAGTGACCAAGTACGATGCCCGCGGTAACACCTCACTGATAAAGGATAGAGAACATGTCCGAAGCACGATGAATCGTTCTTGACTAATAACCGGGATAAGCCATTGCTTTCTGAGTAGTTTTTTTAAAGGCATGAGGAAGGAAAATGCAAATTTAAACCCTGAGGACTAAAATGATGCCTATATTAAAAATAATTACGTGTTTAAGCACTTTATTTTAAAATTATATTTCTAAAAAATCTTTAAGAATCTACGCCCCCCTTAATATTGATAATCAACCTTGAAACGCGTAATGATTGTATGAGAGGGAATATTTTTTTATCAAGCTAGGTAAACGACGTAAGTCTTTGTACTGTAATTTAACATGTAAGTGAGTGTAAGTACTTATACCCTACCATTTATGAATAAAATGTTGACTTTTTTTATTTGTGTTTTATTCATGACCTCTTGAAGTGCCAGGGCCTATTTTCCAAAATGAATATGCCTATTTTTCTGTATTGCAATCATGAACAACATTTATTTCCTTAAACTTAAATGTTACTATAACCTCATTGAAAGATTGTAAAACAAGATAGACTAAAGCAAATTAGAATAGAGCCCTATAAATGAATAATGACTAAAATGCTAAGTCGCATGTAACAGAAAAGTATTTTTTCCTTAGAGAAGACTTAACACCCGTATTTATAGTCAAGAAAAGTAATTACTTGAGTAAAAGTAATGACTAAAGTAACGATTTTTATATGAATTTTGACATTGCTATTACTCAAGTAATTACTTTTCTTGACTATAAATACGGGTGTTAGAAGGTTTGATTATACACGCATTTTAATCTTAGTTAGTGAATTTCAAAAACCACACGTGGGGCCAGCCGCGGATATTACATGACTTTGTAATTTGCTTGACAACTCCTATACAATATATCGAATTTACTTATTAGCTTGAGAATGCACATCCAAACATGTGCTGGTTATTACGTCATCCGTCGAGTTGAAGCTTAACTTAAATAATAACAAAAAAAAAACTTATCAAGACAATCTATAGAGTCCTTACACTTTGTGGGTCTGCATTAAGAATAGCAGAGATCCTGTCGCCCCCCTCCGACTGCAACCTTACATACCATAATATGGCATTGTCATCGGGTTTACATACATGGTCCAATTTCAGCCCATTCCGTTTACGGAAAGGGGGTCAAATTAAACTTACAAGATTTGGCCCTTACATACATACATACATACATTGCAAGTTGAATAAAATCTTGTAAAATGAGGTTTATCACAAGAGAAAGGAAATGGGACAAAATTAAAAGAAGTTGATTTATAAAATTGTATTTATAGTTGTCTTAGTTTTAGACTAGTTCTCTGTGAAAGATTGTCAAGCATGTATGCATGTAGATAAAGCTATGTATGCGGCTGAACATATACGAGTAATTAGCCATTAAAACACTTTTGTGATCGTGTTACAAAACTCGCCTTGAGGCTAGTTTCATAAAACCACACTCGTGTCTCATTACGCACCAGTCACATAAACTACTATTCATCTTACCAACTGATAAACACCATCCTTTAAACTTCGGCAACTTCTGCAGTCATTATCAAACTCAACAAAGTTTAATATAGTACGGAAATTAGTTTGAGTACACGTGCTTTGCTAAATGCAAGTTTAATTCCAATTCGTTCCAATAGTACCTCGTTGGCAAAGCCAGCTCATTACCGTTTGAAGTAGAGTTGGGAATTAGAGTTGCAGTGACTTTGTATCTGCCATAATTAAAAGGGAAATACAGCGAAATATGATGGTACAGTACAGCCGAGTTCATAAATATGGTGTACACTTTAGTACCTTGCCACTTTAATCGCTGTGGCAATTCAATTAATGGTAGTTTAAGATGACTATAATAGACAAGGTACTAAAGTGCACACATATTTATGAACTCGACTGTACGGATTATACCGACTCGACTTACGAATGGATAGCTATTCGAATAGTTATGCAGGTTTTTTCACAATGTTTTCCTTCATCTTAAGAGCTTTAATAAGGAACTTTTAATTTTGTTTTTATTCATCGTAAAAACTGAAATATAGATAAACATGTAAGCGTCTTTGGCATGATTAAAAAAATCACACCAAGTACGAGTACGTGGGTTCAACGCAAACCCTAAATAAAAAACTATGAAAAATTACCTACACAAGACACATTTTTTACATTGATAACGTCTGATTAAATGTTGCCTTCATCTGTTATTATGTTGCCTTGGTAACCCAAGAAGGTAATTACTTCATTACTTATTCTTGATTATATTACTCGTATCAACCTTGGATTTCATTAAACTAATTAGTAATTACACAGGTTACCGTAACTTGAGATATTACAGGAACTTCGATTTACTTACGCTTACTTCGTAATTACATTAAAACATCAGTCCCGAGTTATTTGGTAATGTATATCGTAATTCTGGAGTACTACTTAGTGAAAAAAGGTACAAGTCGACTTAACTCGTAATAAAAAAGGGTATAAGCACCAACGGAGTAAATTAAAATTAAACCATTTTTCAATTGATCGTCTAAAGGAGACTTACATCCTTTTTCACAAGGATCCCTGAATTATGTTCGAAAGTTTCAACGATTGTTAACATTGAAAAGCGAACTGTTGCATGATATGAACGCTGTATAACTCGAGGTGTACTTACGAGAAGAGATATCTGCATGTCTCCGCTGCATTTTGATCGATTTAACACAGAATTTGATGTTAAAAAAGGTTAATAATAAATCACAGACAGCAATAAAACGTACATCAAGAGGTGGTTATCGCAATGTACGGGACTATACTTATGAAAACAGACCTAAAACAACACATGTAATTATTGAATAATATTGAAAAAATGAAACATTTTGATACGCGAATTTCGTCCATGTTTTTTTTTCCTTTACTGTATT
The DNA here is from genome assembly GCA_963966035.1 of Acleris laterana. Classification (NCBI taxonomy): domain Eukaryota; kingdom Metazoa; phylum Arthropoda; class Insecta; order Lepidoptera; family Tortricidae; genus Acleris; species Acleris laterana. The sequence goes on from OZ014453.1 coordinate 10,362,387, forward strand.
TTTTTGTCGTTAAAACCTTTTTTTTGGTTCCTAAACCAAACAATCGTCAAAAACATAAAATCGTAAATTTTACGAGGGAAATTTCGTATTAAAAATTAATTATTAAATAGTATTTCCTTAAAATGGCTACGGAATAATCATACACTGTAAAAACATCGTATATTCCGATATTTAGTAGATATACCTGAGTAAATTATTCATTTTCACTAAGCGCGTAAAGGGTAAACGAAGGTCTTGCTTGACTATCCCTTCGGCACGGTAATGGTGTCAGTTATTCCCAGGGCCGATCTTCCAATTAACAATTGTATATTACAGTAACGAATATAAAACCAAAAAATCTGATTACTAAGATTACCTATATTTACTTCAACCATTGTATTAAACCGAATTAATTTGTCTGTTAATGTATACAGATAACTAACAGTGTTGTTAAAGATAATTTGTACTAAATTAAAACTATGTAAACTTAAAATAAAAAATACACATACATACATACATATATAAGCTCACGCCTTTATTTCCAGAGTGGTGTAGGCAGAGCTACAGAATTACTGACAACTCTAAAAACTTGTTAATAATTCTGTAACCACATTTTGGACAATTAGGCTAAGATGTTTACCAGTGTATTAGTGACAGGATGCAAGCCCATCGCCTAACAGTACTACACAGCCTTTATTCCCTTAGTCGTCTCTTACGACATCCACGGGAGGACATGGAGTGGCACTATTCTTACCCGGCAACCACGCGGGGAACAAAAAAAAAACAACTTTTATTCAAAAAGGGAAGGTTCTTCAGTGGCGACAGTGACCCGGGAGACGAAGTGTTGAGGACCGATCGTTGTGGAAAACCTTGGGGAAGGCTTTTGTCCAGCAGTGGACGCTTTACGGCTGAATTTATATTTTTCATTTCATGTTCAGTTTCATTTTATTCACATTGTTTCTCACTGAGCTCGTAAAGGGTTAAAGTGGTTCTTGTCCATCGTTTCGCTTCCTTTGTCTAGACATACCTATACGCAATCGGAGTCAATCACAGCGACCCTCCAATTAACACCCGACACTGGATAGTTCCCGTTCTCACCCTTTTTTACTAACAAGGTTGGGGCCAGTGTAGATTTAGCAAGTTAATACACTCAATAAAAATACTGAACGACAGATATTTTTTTTACTGCCGAACACAGGAAAGATAAAAAAGATAAACACTTTTACACCGGAAAGGCGGGCCGCGTGATAATAAAATGCCTGCAAATTGACCTATCACATATTTGACCTAACTTAACCTACGACGCAAATAAGTGGTAACAAAACTAAAACAAAATCTGGAAAGAAAAAGTAGATTGTTAACCAAGGGATACAAGTGATCAATCACTGCCCGAGATATTTAGGCTGCAAGAGCAATAGTGCGCTTATAGTTCGAGGGTGCAATTGATACTTTCTCCCGAATTAAACACTCTATTTTTCATTTTAATTACGAGGAAAAAGGTAAAAAAAAAGATATTTATAATATTTTTGAGAAAAAATTATAATGTCAAATACTAGGAGTGTATAAACGTTAAAAGTACATTGCCGTGAGACGTCTGGAAGATATCCGCGCCGCACCACCTGCGATCTAAGTTGCGCTACGCACTTCCTAATTACCGCTACGCTCCTGGTACTTTATTTAAACATACAAAGCTTTTGTTTTATAATATGACGTAGCTCCAATTATCATAGACTCCGTAGCCAATACTAACTATTAAACCCTAGAGGTGAAAACGTATACCCATTCAAATTAAACTTTCCGAACAGGAGAGATGAAAAATATTTTTTATGGAATAATATTTCCGCGAAACACTCAACTTCTAATAAAAGTTAGTAAAATTGACCCTGCTTTATACGTTTTGTTCTGTGTCTACTATTCTTGTGGTAATGAACACCTTTGACACAGGAGTCTGATCGTAACGAGCGACCGAAATGCGACCTCGCCTTCGCGCTGGGCGGGTCGAGGGTTCCGCACATAATTAAAAAGCGACAAAATGGATTATATGTGACGTTAATTGCTTTACGATGACGATTACGATACTACTGTGCGTATAATTAGTTCCGTTTATTGATTGTGGAAACAACAACAAATAACTTGTATCCTTGACCGATTTTGAAGGTTACAACGTTCATGTGATTGAGAATTAATGATCGGTTCTGTGTTTTATTGATTTAATTAATGTGAGCTCTATTTTGTGGCCTTCACTTTGTTAACCTGTCAGCAAATCAACCAATGTTTCGCTGTTATATAAATAACATATTGTGTTACAATATGATAACATTGATAACGTACTGTCACGGACTTTAAATTGATGAACGGACAGGACTATTTAAGCTCGCCGGGTAGTAATAATTCCTCAAATTGCAAAGCGAATTATTTAAGACTACCTGACACGCCAATGACAAGTAAACCCTTTAGGCCCTGGGGGGTTATTACGACGTGGCTATGCCGCTTATTTTACGGTCAGCGTAAAGGACGGAGTTATAGCAGTTACGTAACTCTGTCCTTTTCTCTCAGCGTAAAATGAATTGCATAGATACGTCATAATAACACCCCACTGATAAAACAACAGTGGGGTTATAGCTTCGTCCTTTACGCTTACCGTAAAATAAACGGCATAGCCACGTAGTTAAACTAACTATGTAATTGTTAAAATTTGAAAAAGGAATCGAAAATTTGAAGGAGTCTCAGGGAAATGTGTCAAATTTTCAAATCCTTTTTCGAAATTTTACAATTAGTTAGTTTAACTACTGGGGGGTTATTATGACATAGTTATGCAATTCTGTTTACGGTGAGAGAAAAGGACAGAGCTATGTAACTGCTATAGCTCTGTCCTTTACGCTCGCTGTAAAATGAACTGCATAGCTATGTCATAATAACCCCCCTGATCAAACAACAGGGTCTTAAACACAGAGCCAGCACACACACAGCACAGCACAGCCTGTATCTTAGACGATCACACGACTATTGAGACCAATTACGACGGAACCCTAAAATGGTGCTAGCTATCACGTGCTTCGCGTTTTTTGTTTCAGTTCACGTGGTTTGCCTTTAATTAGTTTTTTGTTGTCACGTGAACTGAGAAGGGTTTCTTTTCTATTGTTCAAATCGAAAACAAAAAAATCAGTAAATTGTATTAGTTATCGGTTTTCTCGAGTGGGTTGTATCGAGATTTGGCAATCTATTAGTAAATATTTGGTCAATAACGTTTGGTAAGTATTCTTTATTTTTAGAATTCCACCCTTTGTATAATACTAGCTGCGCGCGCCTGGCGCCGCCTGGGTGTAATTATTTCATACGTAATATACGTAATATAGGTACTTTACGACCTTTTCTCATATTTACAAAATATATCCAATAAAAATCGGTCGAGTTTTCGGAGGAGAACGACCACAAACACCGTGACGCGGGATTTTATATATATAATTACATGCTGGCGCGCCCGGCGCCGCCCGGGTTTTTTTTCATACAAACCTTATAAAATACACTAATAAAATTTAAAAATTCATAAGAATTGGTCGAGCCGTTTCTGAGGAGATTTGTTACAAAGACTGTGACACGAGAATATTATACACGGTGATTTTTTATCGGTGATCAGGAGTTGAAAATTATTATTAATAAGCAACAAAAATGGAACTTAATAGTTGATGTCTCAAACAATTAACTCACTGTTTAATTTATTTAAGTTAGTGATATTGTTAAAACCAATCACCACTAGATACATGGACATCCTAAATTATTATTATTGAAGTGAAGTAGATACGTCAAGTGCCATCGCTTTGGCGGAAAATTTGACAGATATTACGTCAATAAACTTATCAGTTAAGTGTTGTTAACTCATAGACTAAACAATTAGTAGGGTGACAATTAATTTCAATTAAAAGTTAGTTTAAAAATTTATTGTTTACGTAAAAAATTAAGTTTTGTTTCATGTAAATGCGACTTAAACGTGATCGCCATTAATAACTGAATTAGAAAAATTGGTTCGTGATCACCAAAAAAAAATCACCGTGTATATTAGTTAGATATAGATAGATATAAATCTGTGCTTTCGGGCCAAAGTGACTCATATCCACATTTGTTACTAGGTATTAATCAAATATCTAAAGTAAAATAGTAGTTTATGAAATTGTTGCATAATACCTAGTTATGTGCAGTTTCATACACTACTTTATATCTACTCTCATACATTACAACAAAACGTATTCAATGAATGGCGCCAAAACCTAGCACATCATGTGTTAAAGCGGGCGCTGTCACGGACAAGTCAAAATTGGAATGAAAACTTTTTGTAATGCTGTAAAACTGACGCCAACGGCATGTGCGTTCCATTGTAAAAAAAAAATGATATGGAACCTCGTTAGTGACATTAACTTTTGGATTAACTTGTATCGTAGTACATTGTGCATCAAGGGAGGTAAGAAGAGGATTGCTAACGAGAGACTATTAGACTTTTAATGACTCGAGTTTGCAATCTCCTTACTGCCCATGATACACACAATGATTTTCATCACATTAGCGAGGAAATAAAACAAATAGAAAAAAAAAACCTTTCTTTAGATTTCGCTGGCAGCAAATCATTGTTGAGTAGTTGAGCCGCATTTAACAAATCAGGTGGTGTTGATGTCACTACAGATTCTTCCGATGAGGAAGTCATATTTAGTTTGTTTTTTTCGTACCTTTAAACAAAATACGCTTCGGAAACAACAATCAAACAAAATTAAACGAACTCGATTCGCTAATCGCTAAGCTAAAAGAGTTTGACAACTTTTTTTTAGTCTTCCACAGATAATGCTTAGAATTGCTTTTTTTTAAACTTGACAAATACAGGCCATTCTGCCAGATTGTACAAATTTTCAAAATGAAATTTAATAAAATTAATTGCGAATGTCTCTGAAATAATGGTAAAATAGAAATTATAATGCAGACAAAATGTGCCGTATAAGTTTAATTAAACAGTAAAATTGGTTTGTAGCCAAGTTTTGAATATAGGAAATAAACCTTGGCTGATTTTACACCTCCTTGGTCTGAAATGATGTACAAGTGGATTCTATATTTTAAAACTAAACTCATAACTCCCTAGGGAGTATGAGTTATGAAAATCTATAACTCCCACGGGAGCTAAGTCGGCTATAACTGCCCTAAACGCCTGCGTGTTATAAAACCCTTTCCGAGCAAGTGTGATGAAAAAAAAAACTTACATTATTTTGTTAGAGAAATAATGTTATGAAGTGTTTTTTTTTTCGGTATTGTGTTTATAAAGTATGCCAATATCAATTCGTTCTGAAGTTTATAATTCGAACTTTACGATATGAGAGTAGATAAAGAAACTAACGAAATTGTCTTTTCCGATATTATGTTTAATATTACACTTAAATATATTTGTAATAAGACGATCTCAATAAAATCTACCTTTAAAGGTCAAGAGCTCGAGGAGCCTCTACGCAATATCTTTTTATTTCACATAAAATGCTTTATTAACACTTCAGTCTATTTTCATCCACAAAGCAATCGCGACGGCCAGGAATAACTGAGGTGACTTTTAAGGAATATACAGGTTGATCAAGACTAGTTTAAAATCATTGCCTAAAATACAACGGTTACGAACGATACGATTTAACATTTTGAATCTGATTTCAGACTCATTTATTTTTAAAAAGGATATCAACAGCACACATCAAACGTAACAGGTAAAATAACAAATGAAAATTTAAACTATATAAGAAACTTAAACTACAGAACTAAGCTTGAACTAAAAAACTAGAACTAAAAATGACCCTTGTGGGATAATCCTGAATATGCTTACAGTGGCTGAACTAATGCATTGAGCGTGGAAACAGCCATCTCTCGGTCCCACGTGACGTCTAAAAACCTCTTATATATGAAATAGCAACAAAGTTAACTATTTCAATAGTAGCTCTAATTAGTCGTTATATTTGTAAAATACAGTTTTCATTCTGAAACTTGCTGTGCTAAGAACGCATTAAAGATTATTATTGAAAATAAAAAAGCCTCTTATGCCTCAATGTTTTTTCGTGATTAAGACGCAAACAAACCTAAACTACAATAAAGTAAAGTTTAAATTACAAAGGGTTTTTTACAAAGTCTACACACACATAGTTTAAGAGTTCTTGAATGCAGTTTCAAAATTAAATACTATTTAATTGTACAGGTGGCATATGCTTACCTTACCTTTTAAAATAGTAGCCTAGCCTACCTACAAAAAAAAGGAATATTTTACCGTTGTAAGCTAATCTATCTTCATTCCATGGGCCCACGGTAAACTTAGATTTATAAACTATTTTACGAACTAAAACTTTCAGTCAACGCTTAAAAATATTCAACCAAACATTAACACACACAAAGCACAAACTGGCTGAAACAAGGGTCCAATAAAAGTAAAAACTCTGTGAAAAGATTATATAAAATTTCTGTTTTTTTATGTCTAAAGTTTCCAAGCTCTCTCTTACCTTACCTTGTTTGCTCATCCTGTATAGCCGGAAAGTTTCAGCGGAATTGAGAAAATCCAATAATTCCCTGCGCCCACGCTTGTGACCCAGTTGATGGGAAACGATAAAAAATGCTCCGTTTACTTTACTTATTTTTAAACTTACGTTCTTTTCACTCATATTTTGAGTTGAAAATGGGTCGACTAACAATCAGCTGTTTATCTTTAACGTGAATTCAAGTGATCGAGAAGTGAGAACCACGTGTCGTGTTCAGGTTAACCTGTCGATAAAACTAAGTTTGGGTTTTCACTAACACTGCGTCGCTAAAGGGTGATTATAAAACAATAACATACTTCATGCCTTTATTAATAACGTTATTTTTCTTTCATTGTATGACGAAGGTTAAGCATATTTAATTATTTATTCGTATATCAACAGAATACAATGCTGACACACTTAACAAGAGAATGATTGAATCTGATTTTAAGTATGCCATATGGTTAATTTTCGTCACACAATAGAAGCAACTTTTTTTTAGTACCCTAGTCACCCTAAAGCCGTGTACTCACTAGCGAGCTGTAACTGTAACCGTAGCAGTAACAGTGACGAGTTTTTAGTGTAGAACAGGCTCGCGAGCTGCGTACAGTCAAAGTCATAATACGTTCCTAAGGCGTCCAAATGATCTACACGCGCCTATACCACTGAAAATAAGGTCTAGTTTACTAGGCGTAAATATATTAGTGTTATAGTTACAGTAACGGGTCGCTAACGAATACTCGGTTTTATACTAATCTATTTTCAACCGCGGCTGACGCAAAATGGCCAACACGATTGATTTAAAAAAAAAAAACTATGTTTTAGTATGTAGGTATTTTCGTATTAAGACCCTTACTACTACTACCTTACTATTACTTATAATTGTTACAAACAATCTATCGCAATCGATATTTTTTTTATTTAACTGGCATGGCATGCTTACAGCAAACAGACACCCGATAGCAATGTTGAATACTGTTTAAAAACTATGTCGTTGCATTACATGTAGGAATAACCTCTAGTTACATAAAAATATAAAAAAACACATTAATTTTATGAATATTTTAAAATCGTTTGATGTTGTGTTAAGTTTATAAGGTGCTTGTTTTTTTCGTTGCCTTTAAGTACACTATTATTGAGATTCACATTTACATAGGAGTTGGGAACGATTTAAAGTTCACTTGCCAATAGTGGTCACGCATGAGCAATAAAGTCTAGTTTAGCTACTGTAACTGCAGAGGCTATGCCTGTCTTTGAGTATAATTAATTTATGGCATGCAATTGAACGTGATCGAGAAGAGTTTCGAACATGAATACAAAAACTACAAAAACTACAACAAGAGTAAACAAAATTACCTATAATATTATATTTGTATTCATTGTTAAGAGTTGTTGCAGTTTTTGTATGTTTATCTTATGGAATAATATTATGTAATAGTGTGCTGAGAGGGCTATCAATATTTTTCAGTTTCTGTTTCGGGTTCTAAAAAAAAAAATTTGAATGTATAAAATCACTACATAGTACGAGTATAAAATAAAGTCGCTTCCCGCTGTCTGTCTGTCCCTATGTATGCTTAGATCTTTAAAAGTACGCAACGGATTTTGATGCGGTTTTTTTTAATAAAGTGAGTGATTCAAGAGAAAGGCATTTACGTATAATAAATTCTGATTTATATACGGATGTTACAGAAAACTCACACAAACCGAAGCGAAGCGAGGGCGAGTCACTAGTGATTCTTAAATAAATATTTTTCTCATTTAAGATCAGTCTCTTGTGTTTACAATACAATAATGCAATGAACTCTTTTTTTTACAACGTTTCCTTTACCTCCTTATAAACCCACCATAAATCAACTTTCCCGACCTGGGGCCTATTGCATAATTAATTACAAAAACGTAACTATTAGTAAAATCCATGCAAACCACTAATACTATTAGCTTGTACTTTATTATGCAATCGGCCTCTGGTTGACGGAGACGACGACGGCTTTGATTTGCTTTATACCTACTCGTGAATTGTGCTGTTAATAGGGCCTGATCACGCTAGCAGAGTCTGGCTATGACATGGCTATGCAATTAATTTTACGAAAGGGCGTGTAAAGGACATAAATAGTTATAGCAGTTATATAACTCTGTTCTTTTCTCTCAACGTAAACTAAACTCCGTAGATATGGCATTATCCCTCTGTTGATTCAGTCTATAATTATTATTGTAATTGTTTTTGATGTACTCCTCCTGTTGTCCTTTGTGATATTATTGTTTTAACATAAACTTATACCAATCTGTTGATTTTATGAGATCCTAGTTTCATGTTTTTTTTTACTTTATTACCTTGCTTACTTTAAAGTATTATTGTATGTTGTGATCGACCTTTTGCTGGAGTTTCTTGCGGTGCCTCTTCTCTGCAATGGTGGTCTTGTCCGGAGCGCTAGTAGATTCACTCCATGTTACCGACGTGTAAAAGGGCCCTCATGTGGCCAATTTATAGTGGCTAAGTCATTTGGCAGTATTTCTGACAAAAGTCCTGGAACAAGTACAGCCTTTTTAGGGTTCCGTAGTCAAACTAGGAACCCTTATAGTTTCGCCATGTCCGTCCGTCCGTCCGTCCGTCCGTCCGTCCGTCCTCAGTCTAGCTCAGAGACTCATAGTACTAGAAAGCTGTAATTTGGCATGAATGTACATATTAGTCACGCCAACAAAGTGGTAAAATAAAATTTTGAAAAATATTTTTTTTTAATGCACCTCCCCTACACGTAACGTGGGGATGTCTTTTTTTTTTCTTGCCTACCCCATAGTGTGGTGTGTCGTTGGATAGGTCTTTCAAAAATATTGCGGGTTTATCGGAACAATTTTTCGATTAAGGGATCCGTTTATGAAATATTAAGCTTTAAAGCGCTATTTTTTGTTAGAGTCAAGTGTCCCCCCCCCCCCTACAGCCAAAACTACAAGTACTAAAAATCTGAAAAAAATCTTCAACGAAAGTGCATATAACGAATTTTAAAGGAAAACTATCACGGCTAAGTAGACATGATTAGTTCCTGAGATACAGGCGACTAAAGTGTTTATACCTACTAAAAATCATCTAAGACAGCGCCAAATAACTTTAAATAGAAAATTGGTTCATACATGTTGATTTTTGAGATAGTTTTTTGTGTTTGTCGTTACGGCTTCGGAACCCTACACTGAGCATGGTCCGACATGCTCTTGCCCGGTTTTTACTAATGGGAGAGAGTTGAATCTGGTTTGACTATTGAATTTGAGATACCGCCTATTGGCTTACCACTTGAGTGCCCGCGATTCGAAAAAGGTGCTCTAGAAGTGCCCAGGACTTTTCGCGCGCCAGCGGCGCAGTGTCATATTTTGTTAAAAAATCGATTGCTTGGCTTTCTGTGAACCGTTTGCTATAATTCTTTTAAACGTAGATAAAGACACTATTATTCTTTAAATACTTTTTGCCAGTTTTTTCAAATTCGCAGCAATTTCTCTCACAAATTGTCAATAACTAAAAAATAACCTTACATACCTAACGTAACGAGTGCCGCTTTGGACGTCCAATTACCGATAATTCCAACCACGGCATACTACAAACACACTTAACACAAACACTACACATGTTATACTTCACAACTAAATAATTAACTAGCCGATTGTAACTCGATTCGGTACTCTTGTTTTCATTACAAAAGTAAACAAAAACCCACGTGAAGGTCGAACTCTCGCGGACATCGAAACAACTTTTTTAACTTTGTTAAAATGTTCCACAGACTCCGGTTTTATATTTTTTTAATGTTGCCACATTCATCGCCTAACACTATAACTCAACAGAAAAGCGGCCTAATCATGATCCGACTAAATATAATTTTAAAACCGTTGGAACTCCACCTAGCAACTAGTGTTGCACAGGGCACTTTGCGCTTAGAAAAGTCGCAACTCTAGTTGCGCAAGGCACGAGTGGTTGAAGGCAGAATTTATTTGATAAATATTTAGTTTTTTTTTTCTATTCGTTTTTCTTTTACTAATTATTATTTTAGTTTAAATGTCTTTAGTTATAATTTTACACAGGACTGGTAATAGTGCCTCGGTATTATGTATAGTCAGTTTATCGTTTATAATAATATTTAAAAAGAATTACCATAAGAGATTATGCTTGGTGCTTTTCTTGTTAGTTGATAATATAGCCACCGACACTCAAAAACACTCACGAGCAGTAAAAACGGTCGTAAAGAAATTCATGCGCACAGTGAACCGTTTTTATGCTCTTAAGTATAATTATTGTGAATATACGTAGTGTATGTGTAGTAAATGGTAAAGTAAATGGTTTTCTGGGCCACTTAGAAATCACAATATAATAAATATCAGACTATTATCTCGCACAGACTGACCTAGTCTTAAACTAAGCTCAATTCTTGTTATGATATACTAGACAACGTTAGAAAATATTCAAAACTCAGGAACAGATATTCACGCTCATTACCCATATTGCGAATCGAACCCAGGACCGCTAGGTAGGCAAGGTCACTACCAACTAGGTTCAAGGCGTCGTTAGAACACGCGTACACCTACCTAGTCTAGTCTAGTCATGTTTGGGTACAACAACGGTGGTTTGTGCAGAGAGAGAGAGAGAGAGAGGTTGTTTATTACCTAGTTAGTGTGTACATCTTTCGGTTCCCGCAGGATTGTGTCAGCTAACTTATGTCTAAAAGATCTGTGCAAAGCCTGTCCAGATTTAACCATTAAAACCACCAGTAAATTAGCAGTAATTTATGGGGATAATTCGAAATATGATTGGCCTTAGAATCTATTACCGAAGGTAGCTTGTGCGCTCGTTGGCCTCTTCATTAAGATCTTGTCAAAGTAAAGTCAATGTAGTATCCGCCAGGTGGCAGCACTGAAAAATACCTTGGCATATTTGGCGGCACTATGCTGAGCGACCATTTGTAGCAAGATGTCCTTGTTGGTAAAATCTTCTATATCTGATTCTTTTATATGCTAAACAAACCTTTCCAATCTATTACGATTTACTTAATTAAAAAAGTCGTTGATCTTTATCCACATCACCGGCTTCTTTCACAATGTCCTATATATCCAATATATCAAAAAATATGACACGTTCCGAGAATATAAGCCCTAAAAATAGACGATTATTGAGATCCAACCTTCAAGGAAGTAGGTCAGGGGATGCCTTGCATCTTAATATCAGTGTGAACCAATAATGGGGCACGGATACGATGCTATAATATGAGAGTCAGGCAGGAAGGTCGAGAGGAACATTCTGCTTAAGGAAGTTTGTAATATGAAGATTGCATATATGTTATGTATGAAATTCAATTCACGATGCAATTTTCTCTAATTATAAATTAATCATATTTTGTAAATGCGTGTGTTGGGATGTAATAAGTTATGATGGCGTTATAAACTGACAGATTCCATTATGTTTTGGTGTGAACAGGGGCTTTTGTGAGAATGACATTTATAAATTACATTGACGTGTAGGTACCTACATGTTTTGATTACCCAGGGTTCTGACCAGAAATTTAATTTGTTGAGGTGAAGGATAACAATTTGAGGAAATTTGCATACCTACTAACATAGAAATATCTCACACACAACACACCTAATGTTTGATAATGTAAAAGAGTCGTATTAGTGGTCCTAAGCGAGATCGTCATCAAAAATTACAAAAGCTGTCAGACAGTTTGAATAGAGGCGTTGTTTCACTATTGTTCCTAGAAAATAAATATCGTGTTGATTAAGTTGAAAATAACTTCAGAAAAGATTCAAGGGCATGAAGCCAGCCAGGGTATTCAGCCTTGAAAGCTATCTCGTCTGATGTAGGCGTAAAGAATGGGTGGGCGGACTTTAATTGTTCTGCAAGCGATCAGGCGTATATTTTCATTAGCAGCTGTTTTCTCTCCCAAGTTTTCTTTTTTTATATCTCTTATTGCTGTTTCTCCTAGTATTGCAGCATATTTACAGCCCATGCCACTTTACATTTGGCGCACCTAATAACTAATCAGAAATTAACATAGTGGGTGCACAGAAAAAGAAGACAGAGAGATAAAAACTAAAAACTTAAAATATACGTAATATATGTCATATAATACTCATACATATAACAGTTATTTGACTGTCTATAAATCAAATCAAATCAAAAATCAAATCATATTTATTTGCTAGAACACAGTATTACATACAGCAGATGTTCAAGAATTAAGAATCCATTGTGTTCAGCCTGCATGCAAGCGTGCAAATATTAGTAGTTAGTATAAAAACTAAATTTATAAAAAAAACACATTTAATATGGTACCTATAAAAGCAAACGCAGAGACTGAACCATGATGAGATAAGCATATGTGTATTTTTCGCTACAACACATCTTGTCCAAGCAAATGCTTCCGGAGCATGCACTTAGAGTCATAGTAACATCTCCAATCATCAGAATGTCTTCTGAACTGGTTGTAGTTGGAGTAACCAGCTTTCTAAGGAATTGGAGTTTACTTTTCACTTAAAATGCAAGTATTCACTTATTTAACCTAATGTATTTATTATTTATTTATTTTTATGGCATAGAGAAGACAAACGAGCACACAGACCACCTGATGTAATGATGTAGTTCAATTGTTATTTAAAAATAAGGCGTCTCGTTACCACAATGTACATACATGTAGAGTGAGGTAGGCAGAGCTACAGAATTACCAACAACTCTAAAAAAAAATATAATTCTGTAACCATATTTTGCACAATTAGGCTAAGATGTTTACCAGTGTATTAGTGACAGGTTAACAGTACTAACAGCCTTTACCACAATGTAGCCTCAAACAAAACTTTTCGACTAGAATATGTATTGTAGAAGTGCCTTAAACTCTTTTCTTTGTAGGTAATTTAACTTATCCAACCTTTCAATAGAATAGGTATTACAAAGTATGTCACGGAAGGCTTTCGTCCCACACACGGTCGCACGGCCTCGAAACCCAACTTTGTAATTGTTTTCCAGGTTTTGTACAACTTTACAAAGAGGTCGTGTGAGAAAAACACGCTTTTGTATTATAGCTTTTTGTTAGCCTTAGGGTAGAAAAACAATTGTTTGTGCTTTTGAGGTTTTATCTAGTGCCACTTCAGTACATTTTTATTGTTTTTGCTTTTTTAGGACGAGAAGTAACATTATGTGCTAAGCTAAATGCCTAGTATGGGATTCAGTGGAAACTGTAACATGAAAAATTATGTACTTTTTACGCAGGCTATTTGTATTTTGTCACTTCTCATGCTCTTAAAATGTAACTTTAGTATCTGCATATCGGGACTAAACGTCGCTTATCTAACAACACCGCTCAAGTCGAAAATTAGCGGTTTTTACATTTAAATGTCATTGGATAGAGCTGCTCATTGCGCGTCGATCTACCAATCGCATTCTAGACGTTTCGGCCAATAAGAGATCTCAATTCAAAAAATAGTGACAACATTTTGTAACTTCAAAAATATGAGATTATTTTTAACCTTAATTAAAGCACCCATTCCCAATTTGAGCAAAATCAATCTCAAAATATAAAAAATACACTGTTTTTTTTGCTCTCCTGAAAACTTGGTCAAAATGACTTGAGCGAAGTTGTTAGATAAACGACGTAAATCTCCTTATTAATCTCGAGGGACTAAAGTATTTTTTTTAATTTACTTTGGAAACTTTTAAACAGCCAATCACGGTGTTTTGAATGGAGGATTATCGCCATTTTCAGTGATTGGGTAAAAATATTATTTAGGGTATGGAAATAACAATTGTACAAAAAATATTTAAAAAAAAAACGATTTAATTTCGTGAAACACGATTAATGATTACGAATATGATTCTTTTTAATTATGTTAAGGATAAAAAAAATATTTACTTCCGTATTTTAAGTAGGTACCCGAAACCGACGTGCGTGCATGACTCGATGTATGAACGTGGAAGAAGCGAAAGAAATTTGTCAAGATCGTGGCAAATGGAAAGAAGTGGTCTCTGCTTACCCCTCTGGGAAACAGGCGTGATTTAATGTATGTATGTATGTATTCTTCCAATTATTTTAAGAATAGTTTTCAAGTTTGAATCTGTTAATCAAATATGCAAGCACTTATAGCGTCACAAAAGAATAATAAAACAGCTAAAAAAACCGAGGAACAATTTTTTAATGCCGTGTTTTTTCTTCCCATTCAAAGTGAGAAGTAGTTTTTAACGCGAAAGTAAACAACCATAATGACACTCGAGCTATAACCACGCTCGCTCCGCTTGGGTCGCTAAAGATTTCGTGTCATAATGGCTGGTATTAGTCCCTTGTTGAACAATCTACTATTAAATACCTATCATAGCGAGACCAACTCGCACATGGCCGGTTTTTTGTTCGGATCTTATTTTTAATAAATCCGGGATCCTACTAAAAAGGTTAAAAAAAATGCGTGGGAAGCTGTAAAGGTCAATTGGATTAGGAAAATAGGGAATCATTTGATTTTGTGCGTAACTTTGCCCACCAATATGAAATTCAATATTCGGTACTAAGTAAATAGAATATTGGCATTTGGTGTTGTTGAGATGGCATGAGGCACACTAAACCTATGTTTTCCTATGTTATCATTCAAATAAGAATCAGAAATAATCTACATTTTGTTACCATGTCTCATAAATGGATTTATTTCGTTTGCTGAAAATATGTTTGGTCAAATGTATCATTTCCAAAATTTTCATTTTTGGTGATTTGTTTATGGTGATTTGATTAAAAATTTATAGTTTTATGTTTTTTTCCTATATTTGTAGTATTAGACGGTATTACTTGCCAAATTTCATATTATGTTCTATGTCAATGGAAATACCCTATAAATTTTGATTCCCTTGAAAATGTCGAAATCACGGTATTTGTGGCATTTACGTTTACTTAGAAGTTTGATTTTTTCACAGCTTCAAGTGACTGTAGACTTGAATATATGGTTTTAATTTCAACTCGATACCTTCACGTGTTCCCGAGATAAAGGGTCTTGACGGACAGACGGAAAGAGGTATGGACGGACAACAAAGTGATCCTATAAGGGTGCCATTTTTTCCTTTTGAGGTACGGAACCCAAACAGATGTCAACAACTTATTTAAGTACGTGTGTCAATATTTCCAACCAGTAAATAATCATGAATCATTAAAATGTCACGGATCATTCGCTCTCAAGCCACATTTTATCAGAGTTGTATTTTACTCGATTTATTATTCAGCGGTGCGTGTGAGTGGCAATATTCGAGTATTATGAGTCACATAATGGTTGTTATTAAGCGTGTGGGCGATACTCAAAGGAAATCAAGAGGCGGCGTGAAATCAATCGCTAATAGAGCTGCGAATTGCGCTAGAATTGGCTGAGTGGTAAACAGGGCCGATGTTTTATACTTATGGTATTGTTTTTAAATTGGCCGCTATAACTTTCAAGTAACTACGCTATTAAAATGTGATAACAGGTCAAAGACTATACGGTTTTTACCGCTTAGAATTTTGGCACTGCACGAAATACAGCAGGTCATTTTAAAAATCGAACGCATGAAAGTTTTATTGTAAAATAAAAATTAAACGGTTAATCTTTTTTTTTGATAGGTGTTGGTTGTGACGTTATTTCTTACTACTGTCAATCAAGCTAAGGAAGCAAGCACTCGCTTCTTGAAAATTGGACCACCGATGGGTAGGTATTATATAGTCCAATAGCATACATTTATCACGGGGAGTGCTTCGAGGAACTATTCGAATTAATACTGACCGCTGGATTCCAGAATCATACAGCTCGTACCAAACTATCATTTCATAGGAATTAGTTTCGTATTTTGTTGATATTGCAGTCGGGTTGTAGATTTGACTTTATCAATTACTAGCGACCTGCCCTCGCTTCGGTTCGGTTTATGTATGATATATAGCCTATAGCCTTCCTCAATAAATGGGCTATTTAACACTGAAATATTTTTTCAAATCGGACCAGTAGTTCCTGAGATTAGCGCGTTCAAGCAAACAAACAAACAAACTAACAAACAAACTCTTCAGCTTTATAATATTAGTAGTATAGATGTTTAAAACCATATTATATTTTCATGTGGGTTTATTTAGTCTCTTACTTTATTTTCCTTACTTGATAAAACAAGTTTTAGGCAAAGTAATCAAGTCTGTTTACGCGATGTAAATATAATTAAATTATTAAAAAAAAAAGAGTGACCATCCCAAAAAAATTGGTATACTATAATTATTGTAATGCATTTGTTTAGATTTCAAGATCTTGTGGATAATAACTATATGCTAACATCAACACTATGACGGACATTTACTATACAAACGTTTTGTACTTGTTCTGTGTCAGAATTACATTAATCAACGTTTGCCTGAACTGATTAATTGTTATTCCCACGCGCATTATCAATTTACTGAGATAAAACATATTTTTTGTGTCGTTCCTGGATATGAACAAATTTATTCTTATTCTTTCAACCATTTGTATTTGAAAAACAATTAACCAGAAATAATTACCAACTCCCACCTACTATAGTAGGACGTTAAAGCCGTTAAGAAAAACTAAGCAAACGTTATTTTTTTAAATTGCCAGTTGTAAATCTTCCTAAGCCAGTAAACAACGGTCGTCATCTTACACTAAGTGACTTCGTTTACCCTTTAGTGTTGAATCGAAGGTTCGTACAACTACGGCTCGTAGAGCGCTCGCCTGCTCGCCCCACGGGAATCCCTTTCTTTCCTATTAACCCGTTGACGGCCACCAACTAGGGTTGATATGTGGTTTGTATACACCGAGCGTGTCACGGGCAGGGAATGTTTTAACCGAAAAACGTTGACTTTGTTTGGTATACTAATAAGTCACGGTCATGGTTATATAAAAGTTACTTGATGTATACTCGTAGTCACGGTAAATAGTTTCGACACTTGTGGACTTTATTAAATAAAGTCGAAAAGTGACGAATCTTTTAATACTGTGACTGTTCCTAGTAGCGCAAGCGTAAAAATTAGTAATTCAGTCTCTGGTTGTATAATGAACTGCTAACTATACTATAATAGTTCATTATGCAACTGTCACATTTTTGTGTAAAATTTCCACCCCTGACAGAAAGAAACTGATAAAAAACCACTGGTAATTTATATCTAGTAAAATACTGCGTCATCCGTCGTCGTGACAATTGATATCGTAGATGGAAACCATTACGGCCCCCAAGCTTACCTTTGTTACGCGCTAAGCAGAAAAACGCTGCTACGTAATGATCGACGTAGCAGCGTTTTTCTGCTTCGTAGCAAAAACATCCGCTACGAACTAGATTACGTAACTATCTCGTTAGCTGACCATGCGAGCATTGTAGTAAAACATTCATTTCTATACAGATTCCAGGCGGTAAAAACCATGTCCTTTTTGAATTTCTATCGTATTGTCAATTGATAGCTCTTATGTACTTGACAGTAATGGCGTCCTAGTTAAAAACAATACTATAACAGCGCCTCTTTTCAAGGCAGTAAAATCGAAATTGTATTTGACGTGTTACCTATGGTAACAAAAGTAACCAAAAGTACGGAACACAACAGATTAGGAAAATGGACTTAATTACGTGCTTTATACGGTTACGCTACGAGCAGTATTAACCGGAGATAAAATAAAATATAATCTTCTGCAATTTAAAATAAAGTTTAGGTTTCTAGTGTGTACCTACCATAATTTTGGTTACTTCGGATGCTAAGCTACCAGCGGAGGCGTGGTTGTAACGGTATGAGCAGCGTCTTGAATGCAATCAAGTATTTGCTATTGTGGGTGCTCCGGTATATTTGAGCACCGTGGATGACCTGAATAATTTGATCACTTAACCTGCGTCGAAGTTAATGAGCATCAGCATTCGCTCATGACATAAATATTCGCCCTGACTAGGAATCAAACCCGGATTGCTAGCTTCGTTTATAGGGTTACTAACCAAACTAAATGCGTCGTCAATCAAAGGTAAGATAAGACAAGATAAGGGGTCAAACTAGGCTAGCTCTCTCCAGTAGACTAGCCTTAACTTATAGAAAAACACTTCACTCATAAATCATTTAAAACTTTCTAGTAATTTACAGAAAAATAATAGCTGACACGAATCGTGACTCGGTGATTTTTACAAATGCGAATTTGAACGACGACTTATTTTTTGTATAAATATTTTTTTTTCGTGTCATTGAACTCTAGTTTCAGTAAAGTGGACGTATTAAATGAATGTTTGAGCAATTATTCAATGAACCAATAAAAGATCATGAATAAAAACAAAGAAGTCCTTGCCGCTGTTTTTGTTCTCCACATCATCGAACGAATTTGAACGTTATGTCATACGAGTATACATAGTCACGTTTCGTGGGACAATGTTTTTCTTACTACAATAATGTTACCATTTGTTTATTTAGTAAGTTTACATAAAATAAAAAACAAACGTGTATTTTTTGAAACGTTTGTTGCTCTATACTAATGTTGGCAACAGTCCCTTGAAATATTCACAGAATACTTAGTTGGATATTCACTTTAAACATAAATAATTAAAAATACTTTAAAACGGTTATAACATAGTGCCTAATGTTGTATAGAACATGGAACCCTTCGGGCGCGAGTTCGACTAACATTTGCCGGATTTTTATCACATTTTTAGTATTGATTGTCTAAGTACAATATCAATAAACTGTAATGTTTGTGGGTAGAAGTGTACTTGTACTTGTGTTGTAATTGTTAGACATATACAGGGTGTTTGGCAGTCGGGTGTAGGGGTTTTAAGGGATGATAGTAAGGGTCATTCTGAACATTTTTGACCACATTTACTATTATGCTAAGTTTCACGGTTTCCGAGATATTGATCATTTTAATAGGATTTTTTGTAATTTTTCCTTATGTCCGTGATACGAAAAACCCCTTAATTCAAGTATTATTTTTTTAAAAAAACAGTGTTTTCTTGCATGACTTGAATCACTATGAAATAAGGAAGTTTTAAAGCTACATGCCATTTTTTTTTCCTTACAACTTTTTGAGTAACCTCACAAAATTGGTTTTTCCATACTTGGTGAAAAACAAACGCGGGGTTCTCTTAGTATGGAGAAAGTAACTCTTGCGCGTTTACTCAAAAAGTTGTAAAGAAAAAAAAAAGGCATGTAGCTTTAAAACTTCCTTATTTCATAGTGATTCAAGTCATGCAAGAAAACACTGTTTTTTTTTTAAATTATACTTGAATTAAGGGGTTTTTCGTATCACGGACATAAGGAAAAATGACAAAAAATCCTATTAAAATGATCAATATCTCGGAAACCGTTAAACTTAGCATAATAGTAAATGTGGTCAAAAATGTTCAGAATGACCCTTACTATCATCCCTTAAAACCCCTACACCCGACTGCCAAACACCCTGTATATTGTAATTTAGAGCGTTCTATCCTCGCACAAACCCTTAAGTGATTTATGAGGTGTTTTTTAAATGTAAAATTTGTACGTGTTTTGAAGCACGATAAATAAATAATAAAAAAAAACACTCCCTAAAAAAAGCGACATCAGCGCGGCTGAATAATAAGGTCTACTCATCACTACAAGTAATACGTTGAAAACTGTATCCACTAATGTTCGTCAACCTAGGTGTGCCCCCTTCACTGGGACCCTGTAACACCACCAGCCCACGATCTGTGGGCTGTTCATAGCACCAATAGCATACGTCATTAAAAAAAAAAAGATCAGCAACCTGCCGAATCTGGTATAATACAGAATGTTGTGTAAATTGTAGTTCGGAAGAAGGATCGAAAACACATCTCGCCCTTCAGCGCTAAGGGTCGTCGCTTTACTACAGCCCTGAAAGAGTGCGTGACCCTCCAGAGATATTCTAATCAGCGAGAGCACTTTTATATTATTATATTTCACAAGTTTTTTTTATGTGAAGAAGGAGACAGACAAGCTATTGAGCCCCGTGATGGTAAGATATCATCGCGATCCATAAACAATCGCAGCACCAGAGGACTAGGCTAGCTATCCACCGTTTTGTGCAAGCCTTTTTTACTACATACACACCTAATGACGATACAACTATTAGAAGAAGAAAGCCTAACCTTATACCTACTCTTAATACTAAATCTGTATTTGCCAAAAGGCAATACATGTCCCAGTCTGCTGTAATATATAATTACATAAATAAACAAATTAATATATATCCCACACGATATAAAGAATGTCAGGAAAAGTTACTAGAATGGATTAAATTAAAAAACTACAGTGATATTGAAAGCCTATTAAGTGGAAAATAATGAAAATTCTAAAAGTAGTAAATTAGATTGAAAACTAACACATACCAACACACACACACACACACACACACACACACACACACACACACACACACACACACACACACACACACATACCTACGCACAATCTCATATTACCCTCTAACTTCAATACTAATTTTAATTTTAATTTTAATGTTATTTCTATTTTGTAACTCTAAGTGAACTATGAGCCTGATAGGCGACATACAATCACATGTTGAGTCTGTTAAACTTAGACATAGTTATAGTATAAGCACCATCAGTAGTACTGTAACCATTTAAGGAAGAGCGGTGTCTCTTAACACAGGTATCCCACAAACTTAAAAAGAGACACCGGCCCCGATTAATGTTAAGAAATTTTGTTGTTACTGAATAAATATTTTTTAAATTTTTTTTTTTTTGGAATGGTCTGGTTGGAAGATATTATCTGAACTTTAGTTAATTGGTACCTCTATTCTAGGAGGTAAAAATCATATCGTATTTTACCTGTTATGGTATCGTATTTAACTCGGTTGCCATTACCTACAGTCAAGTAAATAAGGGCTTTCAAAGTGTCCGCCTAGAACCGCGGCCCTGCTGGGCTATTGCCTAACGCTCGAAATCTCAATTGGCTTCAAAACAAAACAATTGTTTTCATTTTATATGCAGACACGCCTTCGATTTTCAAATTGAAAACAATTACGATTGCGAGTATGTTAGACCGGTGTGCGAAGGTCTTATGATTTCGAACGCGACTAACTGTAACTTATTGCTAAAACCTAAAATAGCACCCTTAATCCTAATTGAATGGTATTTCATCTTGATCTCCGGTGACTCCGCTGCCTTAAGCTGCCTCATCAGTCTGACCCTCGGAGACCCTCGATGCAAATTCGTCGGAATTATTAAGGGGCGTGTGAGTGCGTGTGAATTCGTGTCGATCCGATAGATTATTGAAGACTCGGGGAATTGACGAAAGAGGCTGGCATGGGAACACCTTAAAACTCCGAATTGCTTTTTTTCGAATATTCATTTGTCCGACATTCATTTTTCCAAAAGCTATGTTACGCTGGAGCTATTTTAGATTAAATGCATAATTGAATTATTGTTATACGTAGGTTAGGTTTGGTTTGATTTATAAGCGAAAGCAAAAATTTAAGTGTTCTATCAAAATATTGCGTTCGGAAATGGGTAAGGACCAAAAAGTTGGGCACGCTAACTCACTTAATAAAATTTTCTATAAAACTTTTCCGTTGTGACACGAAAATTAGCCATACATGTAGTGATACTTTTCGTCGCACAACGGAACTTTTTTCGACTTCGTTGTTTGTATGGTTAATGCGCTTAACAATGGTCCAAATTTTTGGTCCTTACACAAATATGAAAATCAGATTTTTTATCAAATCTGAATTATTATATTATCCCGATGAGCTACAATTGGCAAGAAGTACAATAAAGTTGACCACGTTATGCTATTATGGAAATACGGAAATTTGTGTGTGTGTGTGTGTGTGTTAGTTTGCTACTCCGTCACGCGGCAACGGCTGAACGGATTTAGATGAAATTTGAAATGGAGATAGCCTGAATTAACACATAGGCTAGGTTATATCCCGGGATGTTTGAAAGTTCTGAGGGTATAGTGATAATCGAATACGCGGACGAAGCCGCGGGCAGAAGCTATACATTTTAATTTACATACGAAGCTCATATCATAATACAAAGATAACTTTATTTTTATAAATTAAAATGATTTATGTATGTCAATAACTATAGTAATTTAAACAATTAGATTTTGAATGAAAGTTATTAGGGACTTTATCTTGTAAGCGTTAGTTTTAGCCTATCTGCTATGTCATTAATTAATTATAAATTTTATAGTCCAGTGTACAAAAGCTATCTACAGTAACCAATACAATTACCACGGCCTGAAACAAACTGGAATGCTGGCCGCAGGCAGTTTGGTATTGGTTTATCGACTAATTATTCGTAGATATTTCAATTCATACAAATTCCGCTTTGTCATAAAACAGCTCCGTTCTAGCATTTAATTTTAATTGCATTCGGTTATTTTTTTTTCAAAATGATTGCTTTGGCGAAACTTTTTTTGAACCCATTTTTTAACAAGTACAACGTGTTTATTTGTGTATCTGTGTGTCTGTCTGTGTCACTAAAGCTCCTAAACAAATATACGGAGTCGGTCGCGGTTTTGAAAACAGGAACGCTAGTTCGGGATGGTTCTTAGCTAGATTTGATTAAAATCAGTTATGCCGTTTATAAGAGTTACCAGCTCTGAAATATCACGATTATATTGGGGGGTTTTTATACAATCAGTATGGAAGAATGGCGAAAGAGAGGGGAGGACTTTTACAGTGCCAAGTGCGAGTCAAACTCACGCACGAAGGATTCCGTACCAATTTCAATACAACAATAGCAAAAAAAGAGGAAAAAAACACGCACCTTGTATGGGAAGGCCTTCTTAAATATTTATGTTATTAAAATTTGTTGATGTTCCAGCAACAGAAATACGAGTACATCATCTGTGAAAATGTTAACATCTAGCTATCAAGGTTCATGAGATACGGCCTGGTGACGGACATACAAACAGACAGACAGATAGACGGATAGACAAACAGACAGACAAACGGACGGACAGTGGAGTATTAGTAATTGGGTCCCGTTTTTACCCTTTGGGTACGGATCCCTAAAAAAATGTTTTTGCATGATTGACGTTGACGACACGTTAGCCTAGTTGGCATGCCTTTGGAATCCCGGTAAGTGTAGATATTTGTGACGTTTTCAACGTAAGTAAGAATATACTTCTCTATATAAGTAAGTTTATCGTTGTCTTTAGTACCTATAGCACAAGCCAAGAGCTTAGTTTGGGACTAGGTCGATTTGTGTGAGACTTACTGTTATTTATTATTATAAGATAATGTTCTAAATTCATCCTGTTATCCACAATTTTAATTGATTGCATTTAATAAAACCCTACCAAAGGAATTAACTTCCTTGCATTAATTATTATGTAAATTAGGATCAACGAAGAACCGAAGATCGAAGCTTATAAATATGGCAGTCATTAGGAAGTCATTAATATTCATAGAGCGTACTGTAGGGACGGAGAGGTTAGGGTTTCATAGAAAGTACGTTAAATTGAAAATTGTTTTCATAATCCTCCAGGTGTGTATGTACCTTTATTATTTATTTCAGCATAATACAAAGCTTACATTTCTATCGTAGAGTCACCAGATTTGATACCCACCTTGTCCAAGGTCAATCTGACATTCTACAACAATAAGGTAGAATTTACTATAAGTTACAAATGACGTTGACCACTTCAAACATATTTTTCTTGATATGGGTCCCAAAACGCTCGTGACCGTACTAACAGCGTCACTATTAACTGATCACTTGTGACTTATTTTAAGATGTATACGGTTCACAAATTGTCACTTAACTCAATTGCTGTTAGTACTGGGGGGTTATTATGACGTGGCAATGCCGTTTATTTTACGGTGAGGGTAAAGGACGGTGCTACAGCAGCTATATAGCTCTATCCTTTTCTCTCACCGTAAACAGAACTGCATTGCTATGTCATAATAACCCCCCAGATCAAAGAAAATATACAATATATTTTTCATCACACTTGCTCGTAAATAGTGTCCTAACATGCTAGAAAAATCGACCGTAAATCCAAAATAATACCCGCGGGCCTTTTTTTACCATTACGCCCTATCGTGCGTAATAGCTTCTTTTTTAAATATTATACGTGGACTCAAACTATCACAATACGTCAGGACCCCAACTCTTGCGCCATTCGATATGAACTTTCATTCGAGATAAAATGTCAGTAGTTGCATACAATTTCCTAAAAATCTCGCATATAAACTATTGATCTCGACTGTCACTAGAATCGGACTCCGAACCCGTTTGACATTATCTGTGGTAAGTCACCGACAATGATGTAGTTTGCCGAGACATATCCTATAATCTGTGGTCTGCGGCTAATAAGTTAAAAATATGATCTTTTGTCTGATTTTATTTCATTTCCTCGCAATTGTGATGAAAAACATTGTATGTTACACGGGTGGTAAAATAAATACAAACCTCGAGTCATTAAAGCCCTCAGCCTTCGGCTTCGGGCTTCTAACAGACTCTCGTTTGTAATTCTTTCTTTACCACCCTTAATACACAATGTACTAATAACATCGTTGAGCTTAGAAATTATACACGTTCGCATCATTCTTTAATTGACTTCTGTTATAAAGTCCAAAAGTTGTATTTTTTATAGTAATAATAGTAATAATAATAATAATCATTTATCTCAGCAAATTTAATTACAATAAATACCAAGGGTCCCCACATTCTTTATCGCGGGGAACCAGTTCAAAACTAAACTACAGAAATTAGTTACATTCTAGATAGATCGACTTTACCAAATTGGAATAAGACTTAATCCGAGATTAGTTTATACAAATTCGGCGCTTAATCTAGGTATAAGACCTTATTCTCGTTTGGTCGAATTCGGCCTAAGTAACAAAATTCTAAAACAGTTGTATAAACTGTAACTATCTATGTACAGTCAGCAGCAGTTGTACTAGGCAACTGAAGAGGTCAAAATGATCTGCACTCGACTCTATTGTCAAGAGAACACGTCTGGCCTAGATCAATTTGAGCATGTTATTCTGCATAGCTACTTTTGATGCTGACTGTAATTACAGAAATGGCCGAACTTTCATACAAACTTCCACCCTGTCTTATGATCCTTTACTTATAAGTAGAGATCGGATAAAATGGGCTTCATTACTCGCAGTAATGTGGACATGACGCCAAAGGTTTTAATTAAACAAATTAAATTACACTAATTGATTACTTAGCCGAAAATATTTTTTTGATCCTTTGCAAGACAGTAATAAATAAATAATACAAAGACGGCGGGAGTGGTAATTAATATTAATCTAAGTACTTAAGTTTGCTCCATTAACATGCGTGGATTGCGATAGGAGATTTCACTTCATAAGTTTATTTTAGCCGTGAAAAGGAATAAACTAACGGGTAGTAATAGATTAATGTAATTTAATTTGTTTAATTAAAATATTTGGAGTCATGTCCACATTATTGCGATTTATTTTTATTTTTTTATGCCATAGAGAAGACAAACGAGCACACAGGCAACCTGATGGTAGGTGGAAACTGTGACCCATAGACATTCGTATTCACAAGACTGCAATGCAATCCTAAGACTGCAAATGCGTGGCCAACCTTGTGGTCTAAGATGGAATGCCTCTATGCTTGTCATTTCACCGGCTGTCTTATCCCCAAACCAGAACACAAAAATGCGAACACTGCTGTTTAGCGGTAGGTTAATGGATAAGATGGTGGTAGCGATCCGGACGGACCCTGCACAAGGTCCTACCGCCCTCAAAATGACGCCTATTAAGGTCCTACCATCCGCATAATGACACCTATTTGTTCTATCTCTAGTTATAAGTAAATATGACATGTTTGCATCAATATAAATAATGTACATGTATAAATAATGTAATAAACTTTCATATTTACCTAAATTATTCCCTTTAACTTCCTCAAATGAAAGCCTTATCTCCCCACACAGCCCACAACACGTGACTGTCAACGACAAGCTTGACATTGACTTTCCTGAAACTGACAGTGAAAACGTCATTGCACAGAAATACAAATGTTTCCAATAACCACCATATCCTGACCTTTGTCTCAATACATTTTGAACCTTAATACATCTCTATAAGGCTATGAGACGTTTTGAGAAATAGCCACGTGCGCGATTCACATGACCAGTTTAAATTGATCTAAGAAATAAGCAAAATTGAACTGTATGCTGTGATTCTAAGAGTCACGTAAGGTTTGTTTCGATGTTTGTTACGAACGTGCTAAAACCATTATGTTTTCACAGTTGGATTGTTGGATTTAATGCTCTATCGTTTAGAGTTAAGGGTTTTATGCGTGTTTTTAAAATGGAGTTATGGCTATTTTTGAATGGTTCCCGAAGCGAGACAGAGATACTGAAAGGAATGTTTTATTATATCTAGGCGAGTTATTTTAGAATTGTAAAAGCACGTGTTTCGCCATGCCTTGGTAGGTTTCATTCATAAAATAAAAAATATAAATGATTGATTTTTACACTCTCTATATTAAGACTGCGCCGAGCGTTCGCCGGATGTACCTACAGGTAGCGCCCTCATTACTATTATTGTGTTTTCTAATAAACTAAAGTATTTTCTTAAAATTGGTCGATGGGTTTTTGCACTACAAATGAAATCACAACTTATTGGGTATATCACATAGTTTAATAGCAATTCACCTACGAGTTATCAACTTAACGGAAAAAAGTGGCCACCTTTTTCCCGTTAAGCTGACTAGTCAAAGGGTAATTGTTATTAAAGTTTGTTACGTATCCCATAAATTGTGTTTTACCTTACGCTACCAAAACGTATCGTTTGATTGCAAAGAAATTCTTTAGTTAATTAGAAAACACAATAATAGTAATGAGAGCGCCACTGGACGCTCGACGTTTGCTCGATGCAGTCTTAACTTCACTGTAACTAACAAAGTAATCAAATCTTGGAACTCAATGCTAACCTTCTTCTAATATTCGAATTGAATTGAATAATTGGCATACTATTGCAATAACGAAGACGTTTTATAAAATGGTACCGATGATCGAGCCTTTGACCTGTTATGGTATTGTTTATAACTCGGACGCCATTACAGACAATTAACTAAAAGCTATCAAAACGTTGACAATACTATAACAAGTCAAAGACGATATGGTAAAACTGCCTAGAATCTCGGCTCATAGTAGATCCTCCAAGTTTGGACTTATTTGACTTTTTAATAGTGAATTTATAAAACCTTTTAATAAAACGTTTCTTTTTAGGTTAGGTTATATCAACTTGGGACATGAATTGTATTTTTTATATATTAGCCGAATAGCCGAATTATTTTGTTAAGCAGGTTTCAAATTCAAAGTATTCTCAAATCACAACAAGCAAGAGCTATGAAATGGAAACGAAATGTATAATGTTAAAGAACAAAAGAATAAAAAAATATTGGCAGCGGTGGGATTCGAACCCACGCCTCCGAAGAGACTGGTGCCTTAAACCAGCGCCTTAGACCGCTCGGCCACGCTACCACATAAATTTCAGTGCGAAATGGCGGTTCATTTTCTTTTAACATTATCCAAATAAAAATGAAAATAAATTTTAAAAACTTTACTCGCAAGAAAACGTTAATTAATCATTTAAATTAGTAAACGTCATCATATTTGTGAAACTAAAAGAAAAAGTGTAATTCATGTTAATATAAGCTATCACAGGGTGTTCCTAGATTGACCCAAATATAATTATGTGTATGCCCAATAAAAAACCTACAGGTCATTAAACAACCTCAAAAAAACTGTGATAGTTTAACTATTACTCTCGTAACAACTGTTTCAAATCAGAATTCATAAATAATGGGTACCGTTCGGAGTTCACTATTTAAGTGGTCAAATAATCATCTCTTTCAATTTATCTACAGTTAGTAAGAACATGTCTCTGTGCGATGCCTTTATAAAATTAATCATGGCCGGCTCTCCGATTTCAATTCAAAGTTGACCCCATTTCGAGTTCTTCGGCACTTACTGTATTGTTCATTCAGTACCGTAGACACTCCCGGCATATTAACGTTTCAAACGATGGTCAATTGATGGCAGGGAACGTGATTAAAAGTAATTTAACCCTTGGGTCGAGTCGCGTAGCGTTTGAGAGCTCTTCACAAGGGATCGGCTATTGACTGTTCAACTAACTGTCCGGTCAAACACGAACAGGGAATTCTATGGAGATGAGTATATGTATGTAACGCACGCAAGTCTGTTAGTACTGTACGCATTTACGGCATAACAGACAAACCAGAGGCCCTAATCAAGATGCATTACGTTTACTAGTGTTTTTATTCGTTTCGTTTTTAAACCAATCGTGTCACTGGTAGATCACGTGACTTTTCGTATCACGTCATCTACCAGTGACGCGATTGGTTTAAAAACTAAACGAATAGAAACGCTATAATGCATCTTGGTTAAGGCGTCTGGTTAGATGAGATTAGACAGCTTATCTCGTAAAAATGTATACATCCAAAAAAAGACAAGTGCGAGGATGTTGAGTAATCAATATTAAGACTGAAGTAAAAATTTAACACCCTTTAGCTAACCGCTACCGCCGAAACAAATTTAAAAATACACATTGAAATCTGTTTTACTCGTCGCTCTAGGCCATAATTCTCGAGTTTAAAAGAGGTTCTCGCCATTATTCCTTCACTAGGAAGGAAGCTCTTACCATTATCTCTTTCCTTATAACATTTCCGACATCTCCGGTTCTTTCCATTACCGTGTCCTTGAGCATTCCACTGCATACAAAATGGCACCCTTTTGACAACTAATGGACCGATTCGGTGTCCGATTTGGATTGAGCATAAAAAGGTTACCTACTATGCTCAATTATTTAAAACGAGCACGTGTAAGTACAGTCAGTGTTATATAGTACGTAAAAGTCAAGATCACCAAATAGTTGGAAACATCCAGAATGCTCATTAACATCGACACAGCCTAAGTGATCAAATTGTTCAGGTCATCCACAGTGCTAACACAACAAACAACACAGACACAACAAACACAACAGATTAGGAAAATGAACTCAATTACGTGCTTCATACGGTTCAATAGTCAAGTCCTCTTTCAATGTATTCCGAGCAGTATTAACCCGATATAAATCTTATGGCATTTAAAATAAAGCTCAGTTTTCCAGTGTGTTCCATACTTTTGGTTACTTCGGATGCTAAGCTACCAGCGGCGGTGTGGTTGTAATGGTACGAGCTGCGTCTTGAATGCAATCAAGTATTTGCCGTTGTGTGTGCTCCGGTATATTTGAGCATTGTGAATGACCTGAAAAATTTGATCACTTAGGCTGCATCGAAGTTAATGAGCATTCTGGATGCTTCCAACTATTTGGTAATCTTGACCGCTACGTAGGTACTATATGACGCTAACTGTACAGTACGTTTGAATTTATTTATTTAGTGTATGTTAAATACTACTTATCAATATATAACAGATATAGATGATATATTTTTATTACACCCTTATCTATGGTTGCATAATGTACATGTTAAAACGATAGCTCAATAAGATTGACGAATAATATACCTACATTAAAAATATCGTTGCGTTATCTTTATTGGTGTTTAATTTTTACGCTTGTATCTATGCTAATATTATAAAGGTGAAGAGTTTGTTTGTTTTATTTGCTTGAACGCGCTAATCTCAGGAACTAAAGTGCGATTTGAAAAATGAAAAATATGAAAAAATTGTCCATTTATATTTAAAAAGGCTATATATCATACTCACATAAACCGATGCGAAGTGACGGCGGGTCGCTAGTAAAAGATAAAGTCAATGACATTTCAAAGTATCTGTTCGGACCCTGGTTATTTATGCTAAAATTATTTCCTCACCGGGGATTGCAAACTTTAGATTAAATGTTGTATATTTGGCCAAAACAAGAAATGTTTAATTGCTAGAAATCTACGGAGACATCAAATTTACCGAACTCATTAATTGAGTTCAAATGTCGAAATATCAAGCACTAAAAACGTATTAATATTATAACATCAACCAATCCGTTTGCCTCCTCATTGTTAATCCGGTACACTTCACTATAATGAGATAACTTGAGCCTCGATACTTTAATACCACTACCCTTACCATGACTTACAAATTACACTCTGGACTCGGTAGAGAGTCAAATGCTCTGTCCCTCGCACTATAACAATACTGTGAGGGACAGAACATTCGACTCGCTAGCGAGTACGGTAATTGGGATTGTTCATATTTTTACAATTACTCCAATTCGAAAACCATTTCGAGGAATAAGCCGTTTTGCATTATTAAATTTTGAAATACTTATCTACTCGTATTATGGATATTTCGACAAAAGTATATTTAACCTTTGTTTGACTTTCGTTTTCGGCTTGAAGCCCTCCTAGGTGTATCTTACGGGTTAGGCGAAAACAGCTTGAAATAGTATGTTTTGATACGTTATTACAATCACTTTATTTCATTGGATATCATTTAATTGTTGTAATTTATTAGAAAATGTCTGCTAAATAAATAAAGATATTAAAACAAAACTATTGGGTCAAATACAAAATTAATGAAATTGGTGTCTCAAAATTTCCTGTTCTTTCGAATGAGAAAGTAAAAACCATGAGTTCTTTTTTTTTGGTCAATCCCAATTGTAACTCATGGTAAGGGTACAGAAAGTTAAAAGTTACCGAGGAAATAACGATAAACGTATTTTATGCGGGTTAAACCTATTATTTAAAGTGATTTGGTTGTAAAATGTTTCCAATAACATACCCTCCTTATTGGGCATCTGGATAAAATTTGATCTTTCTAAAAGAATAACCGATAAATCGATCAAAAGACCAGGGGGGTTATTATGACATGACTATGCAGTTCATTTTACGGTGAGTGAAAGGGACGGAACTATAGCAGTTACATAACTCTATCCTTTTCTCACAGCGTAAAATGAATTGCACAGATACGTAATAATAACCCCACAGCATACTCTTTACTCAAAGGCCGGCAACGCAGCTGCAATAGCTCTTTTGGTGTTGTAGTTGTCTATGGGCAGCGGTGATCACTTTATACCAGGTGATTTGCCCCCTCTAGCATAAAAAAAGGCTAAATATCAAATATTTGCTAAAGGAAAACGGCGCGACAAAGATAAGGTTTAATTAACAATTTCCAGCCTCGTCCATTTTAAAATACTAATTAAACATCAAAATGTATCATATAATCAAAACTCATTAAGAATTAACATGTTTCAAATTATGACTAGAAACAGTGAACACCCCTTGTAACAAAAATGTCATAGCCTTGGGGGAACGTGCCGCTGCTGCGAGATTAACCAATCGATGCCAGGCTTCTTACTTTCTATATAAAATTGGCTCAATATATTCATTATTGGCACTTAATGTGTCACAGAATCCGTCTGAGTTTGTGACGTAAAAGGAACAGCCTTTTAATTAGCGAAGTGAGGAAGATTGATTTCAAAGTTTCTGAAGTCTTGAAGGACGGAGGGCAAGCATGATTGGAATATTTTATGTCTTTCAGGGGTTACTAGGGTACTAATATCCATCCGTTTACAATTCAGGGTTAATAATAATAATAATAATAATAATATCAGGGGACTATGTCACACCAATTGACCTAGTCCCAAACTAAGCTCTAGGCTTGTACTATGGGTACTAGACAACGATATAAATACTTATATAGAGAAATATATACTTAAATAGGTACATGGAAAACATCCATGACTCAGGAACAAATATTTGCGCTCATCACACAAATATCTGCCCTTACCGGGATTTGAACCCAGGATCTCTAGCTTCGTAGGCAAGGTCACTACCAACTAGGCTATCGCGTCGTCAAAATACAACCTCAACCTGTAGTTTTGAACCAACCTTGTACTTTCCGTCATTAAATACCTATACTGTGTAACAAAGTTGTAGTTACTCCCTGTATAACGTTTTAGTTTTTGAAACTAAAAGACGGACAAATACAAATGACAAAGGTGATATGGTAATATAATAAATGAGACGAATCAGACCTAACACATTTATTGAGATTGAAAATTAACTTGCTATCCTAGTGTTTTACAATAAACCTCAGTGTGCTGTATTTGAAATCGCAAAACTTTGATTCACAAATTATATTCCATGCTATGGTCCCATTAATGTACTCGTATTTATTTTGCCCGGGACTTCATCCAAGTAGCATTACTTTACCGTGTTTTCTTCTGGAACTATTCAATTTTGCACCAGACTTTGCACTTAAAACCAGAGTTCATGAAGTTTAATATAAGTTTTGTCGTGAAGGCGTCAAATAAATAAATAACAGGTGACAGTCTTTCACAAATTGACCTAGTCCTAAACTAAGTTCTAGACTTGTACTGTGGTACTAGATAATCATAAACATTCGTAGGTATATAGAGAATTCTATAATATTTAATATTGCGCATAAATTAAGTCGCTCTTTAGTTCACATTTGATTTATAAGTAACAAAGGGTAACACGTAATTCTGACATCACCCTGTTTAAAACTATGATCTAGTGTGGATAAGTAATAAGTACCTAAAGAGATTTACTTTGAAAAGTTTCATTTAGTTTTGATCCGCTCTGAAGGCAGAGGAGTTTATCTAGAACTGGCTCACTTCCTAGAAATAAAGTTATACTAAAGCCGTTCCTGAAAACTTAAATCATTACGTTAGTAATATTGTAACGGTTTCACTACGATACATGCATAGCATATAGTCTATGCTTTCAGGTATCAAAAAAAATGTAAACAATCCAAACCACGTGACATTATTAAACAGCCAATCAAAACTGTTTTATCCAACTTTGAAGTATCAGTGTTCTGCTTCTGCATGGCAGACGAAATATATCACGTGGTTGTTTTGTTTGCATTTTTAAATACCTAAAAGTATAGACTATAGTTTGGACCTTCGTTAAACCGTTTTTAGTTAATATTGTTTGCGTATTTTCCGAATCATAATTTGAATTTTAGTACGCACTGTACTTAAATAGGTGCAACAACAAAGGTTTCATCTCTATAGCTAGTTACGTTACGTGCCTGTCCAGTTTGCTCTTTGTGGAAGCGAGTGCTACTGCAGCCAGACGAATTAAACTCCCCCTGTATAAAAGGGGTAAACGCAGACTCATCCGTTCAATAAGGGTGTAGAACGGATTATGATTCCGGTCTCGGAAGCGGCAGACGTCTAGTCGAGGTGTTATATTCTCATTTTTGCACCCGTCTGATGTTATGTACAGCATGATAAAACATGACCGACGAGATAAAGCGTCGGTTTAAAATTTCCCGAGCTATTTGAGCAAGTGATCAACGTGATAAGTTTTAGTTTGTTTATTTAATGTCTTAGCCATTAGTTTTTGAAGCGAGAATTTGCACGGCTGTCGTAAAAAACTAAACGTAACATATTTTTTGAGTAAACATAATTTTGTTCGTCAAATTAGACATCAAGTTCACTTATTTATCTAAACAAAGCTGTGGTTTTCAACGATATGAAAAATATGGGTTTTTTAATATCATCCTGTATTACAGGAGACCAGACAGGCAGATGGTTGGGTTATTGACGTAGGAATATGATGATTTCCATTGCTAGTAAAAAAGTAACATGCCTTGCATAAATATCTGAATTTTCAAACGTCTTACGTTTTTAATAGCGGAATTGAAAATGGTTTTTTCTATAATATGTGGTTTTTACTCGACTGCCCAGTGCTCAAGAACGAGGTTAATGTTTAATTCATATGTCGTTTTTAGAATAGGAGATTAAAATGGCCATCTAATTTACACGAACACGGAGTCAATTAGTTGTATCGTATTGTTTCAGTGATCCTGGGCAATACAATAACTTCATGTTCATATACATAGGTACATTTATTAAATACATTTTATTGAAATTATTTATGCTATTGTTATTGTAAACTGCCAAGAATTTTCCAGCTCCCGTGATAACAAAGAGGTATATTCAATTATTCGTTCCTTTCACTTATTTCGTGGAAAACATCACTTTACGCAAACTGTCCGGAGATGGAAGAAAAACAAGCACCCTTTAAACTTCTATAATATTGAAAATGGTACTTGTATTTCTCAGTATTTATCCTTGTTACAGAAAATAATAATTTCCTTCGGCAAACAAAAGACACTTAAGTTTACTGGTTCAACATTACCTACTATACAAGTAAGTTATAAGGCTGGCAATGCTGTCCATATTTGCCGCGAACTTTCTGTTTTGGACCGGCGCCTCTATTATAGGAGGTAAAAGCCAAATCGTATTGACCTGTTATGGTATTGTTTTTAACCGGCTGCCATTACTGTAAAATAAATAAGAGCATTTGAATGATTAATGACACTGCACTTAATAAAATCATTTACTTATTAGATTTGACG
Source organism: Acleris laterana (assembly GCA_963966035.1). Classification (NCBI taxonomy): domain Eukaryota; kingdom Metazoa; phylum Arthropoda; class Insecta; order Lepidoptera; family Tortricidae; genus Acleris; species Acleris laterana. The sequence goes on from OZ014453.1 coordinate 10,397,197, forward strand.
GCCTACCATTTATTAAATTAAATAAAAAAATATCCAATATATTTTAATAAAAAAAAGGTGCTTTTTTTCCTTGCTGAAATATTCAATAAAGTCTTTGGCAACTTTAGGTATCTTAAGCTATCATATCAGGTTCCCCTCTATCAAGCTGTTTGTACCACACCCTGTATAAGTGTCATTATAAACACACCAATCACGCCAATTTTGGGAAAATAGGATCACGCTGTCACATCGGTGTTAGTTTTAAGTTTTATATAGTTAGGTATGTATGTTAGTCTATAAGGTATTTGTAACTATGAGCCTAGTTTCTCCAGATAAATTTTTATTATTATTATTAATCCACATAACCTTCATATTTTTTTCAGCACAAAAAAAATAGGTCGATCCTTTCACTTGCCTCGTAATATTTACAACCGACCTATTTATCTCAACATTACATAATCCATTATTCTTGCCAATTCCCCCGACATTTACTCGGTGACAGCTCTAGGGTGAAACACTCAGGCAGAACTTTAACTGTGCGAAAAGCAACCTTAAATGTTAGGTATAAGGCGATAACAAATTGGTGATGCTTGTATTCAAAGTGTGTGCGGAATTGTGGCGTTCATCTTGTACGAAAACGAGTGATTACCATTATTTTGCTGGTCTAGAGGGGGGCGTAAAAAGCAACGGTTTTTCTGAAAGCTAAAATGGGTTTATGATATATGTGGTAATAATAACAAAACTAAGGAGCTATGAGTAATATACAGGGTATTCGGAATCTGATTTATATATAATTCTTTATCAAAAAGTTTTAATTTCAGGACTGATATATGGAATTTGATATATTTATTATTTTTTACAGATAAACTGACAATTTAAAATCTTGATTTAAAAAAATAGGTATGTCTATTTATGTATATTATCTTAATTTATATAAAAATATAAATATCGAATGTTAAAGAAATAATTTCATACTAGTAATAATGGCATAATTATACAAGTGGTTATATGCAAGTGGTGATGAGGGCGTTGTAAAAGCTATTGCACTCTACGTAATAATATATGTTTGCTCAAAACATAACTATTAAAGAGATAATTACTTCAGATACTTGTCTTGGATATACCTAATGGCGACCCCTTCTTTCAGAACTGATATGTCTTAAAAAAATCTATTTTCATAAATCTTAGCTAAGAAACATCCTGTTTATAGACACTTTCTTTAAAAAAATGCTTCCAAATCGGTCCAACCGTTTCACGTAAAACATGTTTTTTTGTGGCGAATAATAACAATGAAATGAAGTCACTTAATAGTTTTTCCCAAGAGTAGAGGCATGGGGTTCTTTGAAAAGGGTTTAGTAAGTTTCAGACACCAACTCTAAACTATTATGTCACTATTATTCAATGGATATTTTAGGAAAACAGTTCATTGAAAAGAAAACATATCAAGTTTTAACGTTGGCTGGTAATGCAAAAAAAAAGTAAAATATTAAGAATAACCTATCTGTCTAATACGTACAGTCGGCTTTAGAAGTAGCTGCATACTTAAGTACCTTGTCATTTTAACACATTTCACATATATTAGTGCAGTGGTTCAAACATGACGTTTAAATGACAAAGCACTTAACTGTGCCGCGGGCCTTAGTATGGTTGCGACATCTGTCACTTTCTGACACGTGTATAAGTACGAGAGTGACAAATGCTTTATCCACATTTGTCACGCGATAAACGCGACCATGTTAGGCCCCCGCTATTAATAAGACCGACTGTACCACTCCTTCGTGACTGTCAGACCTAACGACAACGTACAGTCGGCCAAAGATGTGGTATACGGTTGAAGTTCATTTGCACGTCATTCTACAACAAGTTCGATTTTCCCTTTGCAATAATATCGTTCATTGAATACAAAACAGACACAATCCGAAATGAGTCAGTGTTGCATTTTAAAATTGGAAGCGGCTGGAATACGCTTATTAATGGAAGAGCAAATTATTTTGGAATGTGTCCGTTTTGTATTCAATGAGCGATATGACAATGAATAAGTGTCAACCTTGGTAATAATTAGATCTCACAGACACTTTTGTCAAAACTAGCAGACCACGTTCTTGGCTGACCGTACATCATAAACTGCTGGAATTATTGACTTGAAGTTTCTAGGCAACATTCCTTAGGTACTCTAAAAGTAGAATAAGAAAGTATTTTTCAAAATTTCGCTCCACCCGGAGGGAAATGTCGAGAAACAATGCATACAGTCGCGAGCGTCCTCTAGTCACAATATATTATCTTTATACCAATTTGCTCACGAGCGTTACCAACTGCCAATAACTCCGTCTACAAAATAAACTATCTTTTTACAAGACTCGATACCTATAGTATCAGAAACTAATAGGGTTCGACTAGACAAAATAAATTAAGTGCTGAAAATGCTTTTATCATCGATACCTCGACATTACCTATAAGAACAAAGCAACATCTACTCGTAGTCGATTCTCAGAGAGTTTTGATATTTTGTGTTCAATCGAGTTGCGTTCGTAAAGGGTTTTCACAAAGTATATAAGCACGGGAAGGAGTACATTAAAAATAAGAGGTAAGATAAATGCACCAATCATGGACAGTGTTCCAGTGATGAACAATTTCAATTTTAACGGACTAAACATACAAAATTAGAAATAAGCCACTAAGCCACTTAGCCACATTAATTTCACTAAGCCACATTATAGAAGTTCAGAACGCGGCAACTACTGCTGAAGACGATTTAACGTTGCCGTCAATAGAACTTGCAAAAGATGTAAACAAAACCAAACGAACCGATTTACCATGATTACTCGGTAATCACGTACTTTTAAAGATTAAGTGAGGTCTCTGCAATGATTTATACACTAGATCATTATTTACATATTAAGTTTAAGATGAAATAACTATTAATTATACGATATTTTTAATAAAAACACGCTTGGTGAATATTTGAGGTTATGTGTCAAACAGTACTAACTTGTTTACATCGTTCACAAGTTCTATTGACGGCGACTCTAGTACCGACGAAGTCTAACTTAGTAAGTTCCTGACGGCGTCATAGAGGATTTGCAATATGGGTAAAGATAAAGTATTGTACGCGACTCTGCGTAATGGGCATTATAACACTCGTGTGATCTATTATTTGTAATGCCTGTCATTATACAACCGTCACGTAAACTACTATTTTAGTTGAGTGGTCTATCGTTGCGCAATCATTTGTTTATATTGTTATCGAGGCAGCCGCAAACACTAACGAGGCATATTACGACCTACATTACTATAAATAAATACTGAATGACGTATCGACGAAGGTTGGACGCAGTGGACGTATGACATAACAAGTTTTATTAACGTTATACGTATGAAACCTACCATTTTCCGTTTCATGAAAGGTTTTGATGGTCAAATAGGTCTTTTGATAAATGAGATGTGATCTCGTCGGTAAAGTGATTTTCAATCTCTTGTCTGCTTAGAGAACTAGAATCAGTACTTACTTATATGTATACTCGACTACGTTGGAAGATTTCTCAAAAAAGTACTGAGAATATTATCAAAGACATTTAAAACACTAAAATAAAATATGTACACGTGGATCTTATTGCCATAGTGTGTATATAAGTTTGAGACTTTGTGCTTTATAGATATTGGTGACCTTGACTGTATATCGCTCGCAGATAAGATGGCCGATGGGGTCGATTAAGACTTCTCGAATGGCATCCGCGTACTGCATACTCTCCAACAAGCGGGAGCGATGACGTGCCTAAGGCTGCGAGAAACTGTTGGATTCAAGCAGCGCAAGAGCAGTCCTTGTGGCACACCTTGGGGATGCTTATGTCCAGCATAAATGTTTCGCAATGTCCAGTAAGATCACCTGGTAGGATCCCCCACTTACAAAATTAATAGGTAGGGGATCCTACCAGGTGATCTTACTGGCCATCGTGGGCTGAAGCATAAATGATGGTGATGACTGTGTTCTGCCTCCATGTGAAACCAGCTTAAGATAGAATGCCTCTTTGGTAATTTCACCATTGATACCCACACCCGAAAACAATAAAAGTACTGTAAGCATTCCGCCCAAGGTTAACTTAAGATCTGAACAACGCGCACGTGGTGGAAACCCAACAAGCATTATAATTATGTAAACACGTATTAAGTAGTCTCACACGACACGACGCGCGAGACAGCGAGGCGCGACACTTTAATTAACTCATAGGGTTATCAAAAACTGTAACATTAAAGGCCGCACTTAGCGGGTTATGGCTGCGTCTATATCGCGTGTCAAATGTAGAGAAAGCATTTGTCACTCTCGTACTTATTTACGTGTCAGAAGGTGACGGACGCCTTATTCACATTTTGTCACGCGATAAACGCAACCATGTTAGGGCCCCTGCGGGCCTAGTATTGCGTGTCAAATGTGGATACAGCATCCGTCACTCTCGTGCTTATTACTTATTATAAGTGTCAGAAAGTGACGGATGTTTTATTCACATTTTGTCACGCGATAAACGCAGCCATATTTATTAGGCTGATCTAGTTAATGAAGATTAAGTCGGTCCTTAATGACTATTTTTCATACACAAAGGAACGAGTTAATTGGTCTAAGTAAGGTGGATAGGCCTGTTTAACTTGACAGCCGAAAGAGGAAGGTAATGTGTTTATCACCCTATATAATGTATATAATCATATGTATGTTTGTTCCTTTGTGGCACTCTAGAAACTAAATGCGAGCGTCATCTATTCGTCTTAATCTTGTGACAGTCATCAAAATGCAATATCGGGGAAACCAGAAGCCATATTGTAAAAAAGAAAAAAAAGACGGTCGAGGAACTATGACATGTGGGGTGAGATAGGTATTTATAAATTATTTATAGGTTTCTTTCATCATTTATCATTTTGAATGATCATTTAGAATTTATAACGATTGAAAGTTTGTTAGCAACAGTCGGGCGATTTTTTTTTATTGTATCGTTATAGTTTTTCATTAGTACAATACATAACCCTAAACAACATTAAACCCGCAAACACATTATTATAACATTTACATGAAACTAAAAGACTTCTCTGAATACACTAAATTTCAAATGAATAATACCACGTTTGAATCAGTACATCTGTTTAGGAGCTACCATTATTTTTTAAAGCTTGGAGAAGGCAAACGAGCACACAGACCACCTGATGGTAAGTGGGATCTGTGCCCAACAGACAATTATTCTCAAGACTCCAATCTTAAGACTACAGTGCTATGACCGCAAATGCCAAACCCTGAAGACTAATAGTAATTTCACCGGTTGTCTCATCCCTACCCCGGAACACAACAATGCAAACACTGCATTGGCGGTAGGTTAAAAGATAGTCGGTAGCGATCCGGCATGACCTAGCTTACCACTAAACCTTGTCACTTTGACATCTTGTCACCTCTCTGTTTGCGTCATAGAAACCCACTACTGTCAGAGTTTATAGTAGCTTTGACTGACCTCGCAATTCACGTCAACCCGCGCGGAAGTGCAGTGCGTCATAGGAAGCTATTTCATACTCATGGCCTCGCTGGAAATAAGAAAACTTGGCAGCTAGTCACACTGTTATCATAGTATTAAAATAGAACCACTAGTTAAACTATTACTAAACATTACCCGCGTAGTACGTGTGTTTATGTTCCTTCGGGAACTAGGTTTAAAGTTTCCCAAAACGAGTAATATCTTGTGCTAATCCCGGATATATTGGGTGACAGCACCAATTTTGGACACGTTTAGCTGGAGGCACAAATAATGGCCAATTAACTCTTAAATGTCTAGCTACCATAAGAGTCAAATGACTATTATTAAGCCTTGTTCATTAGGATGGTGGAACCAGTAATGGACAAGCACCCAATGATCGACACTTGATTGTTATTTTTCAGACAATAAGGGTTATTCACTTGTTTAGCAGCAATCAATTTATTTAGGACCGAATGAAATTTTTATTTTTTTTGCCTTTCAGCTAAAAGTGTCCAGTGTTCTATCACTCTACTGTGTCCCAAATTACACCCAAATCAGATTAGACACACATGAAAATCCTCTCAAGCTATACCTATCTTTTATACTTTTTAGAATCTAATGAATCATAATCGTATCGCTCTAATCATTAGAACGATACGCCCGCTCATTCCCAAAATACCAGTATTTCAAAATACCAAACTACTCTTTTTACGAGGTACACAAAAAAACAGATTCGAAATGTTGGGTAAAGAAAATAAATAATACCCTACTATGTATGTTTAGTTTTGGGATTCCGATATATTGAGAATCAGGTATTTTGAAATACTGGTATTTCGGGAATGAGCTGATACGATACGCAACACAATGGCACAGTGTAGTAAATTCCACGTAAAATCTAGTTTTATCTTCTAAAAAGGGATCTTTTAAAAATATGCCTCTCAAGAACATAAGCTACGTTCATTCCAAATCTCAACCAAATCTGTCTAGCCTTTTCACCGTGAAGGTGCAACAAAGTAACACACAAACTCGCATTTATAATATTTACTGGGTTAAAAATCACGCGACATGTTTGGTATAACACTAAATTCTTTATCTCATTTTCAGACCTCCACTGCAATCTGACGAATACATGCATGTCAATAAAATAATAACACTAATTAATCCTAAATAGAATTCCAACAATTAAATGCATATCATTCGCTCAAATAAACACTGAATGCAAATAACGTACACATGTAGAGCTAGGCTCGAGCAAAAGGCTCCAAGCTCTAAAGGATGATTTACATTAGTCGATTCGCCGCATGTTGGCAGCAATACATTGACAAGTTGGTACTCACATTATTCAGTCGGAACCTAGCAGCGGCGCAATGTACTACTAAGCATGCGGACTATCGACTTATGCAAGTAACAAATGTTTCAGTGATCTCTTCCTGATTCTCCAAGTTTTCACGTTCTAAGTAAGTATTTTTTACAGCTTCGTCTAAATATTGTTTATTCTTCCAAACGCTCTCAAATTTCTAAGTAAGCCACCTTTTATGAATCTCTAAAAAAGTTGGAATATAACCGTTATCGTTAGAGATAATAAAAAATAGGGTTGTAAAAAGTGGGTAACGGCAAAGTTCCGGTTGTTTCGAGCAGTTTCAGCATAACGTGAAATCGGTAAAAGCTCGAACACACCCCTAGCTCACGCACACCAGCGCAGCTACCTTGCCTGCATGGGGTTGCCAGTTAAGAAGAAAAGACGAGAATTGAGGATTTTTTTTTAACAACATTAATAAATCTAATTTTACTCATAAGCATGAACAGAAAATATTGTGTGTTACTACGGGCAGTGATTGGAATCGTCTAGGCAATTTTCTCTTGACTCCCGATTTTTTTTAATGATATTCTGCGATTGCTCGAAAATTGGACACAGAAGACAGAAAGATCGGGGAGGGAAACTTTTCATCCATCCTTATCTAACGTATAAATTAACCCGTACTTAAAGTTCGTCAATGATGGACATTTCCGTGTGGTCAGCCCTCTAAGATTCCAATCACTCTTCTTTGACAGTGTTCTATGGATGAACTACTTCACTAATGGCCAGGGTATGCATGAGGTTCAGAGAGGGGGCAACGGTGAGTAGTCCAGCTTTATCGTACCTCACCCCCGCACCTCATGCCTATGGCGCTGTTTCTCGCGTCGCGTCTTCTCCGCAATGATGGTCTTGTCCGAAGCGCTAGTAGATTCATTCCATATTACCGACTTGTATTAGAGCCCTGATTTGGCCAAAGTACTGGGTAAGTATTTTAAATGTTGATTGTTGATTTGTTATCCCGGCTGCCTATAGTTAATCTAAGTTCCCTTCAACAAAACAGCAAAAAGTTAGATAAATACTTTGTAATTTGTTCAGGAGTCATAATTGTCATACACTAGTTGTAACTCTGTATAAACCATTTTGCAAGTATAAAATCTATTTGAAAATTGGGAAAGGACATCATTGCAATATGATTTTTCTTTGATTCCGAGGCGGTTAGATTGACTTTATGCAGAAGTTCCATGTGGTAGATTCCAACAAATAAATAGATAGCCATAATAAATCTAACTTTTATTAAAGTTTAGGTGCTACTGAAGCATAATTAATTTAATTACCAGCGTTTGTAAACCTATCTATTTTATCTTTCCGATTTCCTACAAAATTAACTGGCAACCCCACCTGCACTCCCAGGCCCAGACAGGCTGGCTTGCCGCCTAACAAAAGAGACAACGCATACCCCTTTCCCTGAGCTAGAGGAGAACGTTAGTGATATTGACCTTGCGCGCAATGACGTCATTCGCGACCTAGCTGCAGCTTGAATTACCGCTGTGTGAGTGAACCAGACCCTGAAACTGTCTTTGTGTGCGTGCGTTTGTGTTTGCTGTAACTTTGTGTTGCGTAGGTGTGTGTGTGTCCGTATTTGCAACAGGTTGTGTGTGTTTGTGTACATTGATTTCCCTCACAGGAGCAACAGGCGAATTACTTTGTTACGGTGTATTTAGCTTTTCCCGTGTGAATATAATATTGTTGCGGACGTTGTTTTCTTTTAGTTATCATTATTAACTTAAGAAATGTTTCTTTTAAGTATCCAGGGGCTCTCTTCTCGGTAAAACCATATTGCTTCTAAAATGTTATTACATAAATACAAACATAAACTCACGCCTTTATTCCCAGAGTGGGGTAGACAGAGCTACAGAATTTCCAACAACTATAAAAAATTGTTGATAATTCTGTAACCACATTTTGCACATTTAAGCTAAGATGTTTACCAGTGTATTAGTGACAGGTTGCAAGCCCATCGCCTAACAGTACTACACGCCTATAATACCTTAGTCGGTTTTTACGACATCCACGGGAAGACACGGAGTGGCACTATTCTAATCCGACAACCACACGGGGAATTATATGTTTTAAACTCGGCCGCCATTACGCTCTAGTTAATAAGAGCTATCAAAAAGTTGACCACACGAAAAAGGAATATGTTTTTACTGAGTAGAATAGAGCCTTACGATGAATGACCGTCTATTGAAAACTGAAACAGCTGTTGCGGACCATTATTTTTAATGGAAAAACGTGGAGTGTGCTTCGGGGAAACTGTTCTCGATATTTTTCCACATTTACGCGGTTAATATAACTTTAAAAAGCGACATTGTTTAACCGTATAATTTTAGAAAAAATGGCTGCATTTCAATCGGTATAGTTTAACCAGTTAAAGTAGGTCGAGGCCTCCAGATACTTTAATTTATTCTTTATTACACAAAAATACAAATTTAAGTTCGAAAGCATTGGCATTATCTACCAGTTGACCTGTAGCCAAATCAGAAAAGTGTGCGGCGGTGCAATATTTTACGGAGCATCTTTCCTATTAACCCTTCCCAGCTGCAATGCCATAATCGCATTAAGTTGTAAACTTTATTCAACTAACACATTTTTATAAAAAGCTGAAATTACCTATACACAACTTGCAATTGAAATCTATGTTGGAACATACGAGTAATAAAGGTAGTACAGGTAGAATCACTAAAGCTGGCACGAATGGAATGAACAAAAGTAATATCGCCTATAACTGTGTGAGTGCCGTCCTTTGAACTGATGTTCGAATTTCATAATACTCGTAGCTAAGCGTTGCTACGAATGTATCTAGTAGCACCGTTTTCCGTTTCGTAGCAACGTACGCTACGAAACCCGGATGCCGCTCGATGGGTTTTTACCGTGTTTTATTTTTATGCATGAGCCTTATTCCACATTGACTTTTTGCATTTGCATTTGTATTGTTTTCGACTTGGCCGCTTTTACTGCCAATATGAGTTAGATAATGAGGAATAGAGCGTCAGCTTTGGGAATGTACAGTCAGTGACATTCCTGGTCCTCCACCTCTTATCTTATCTTATCTTACAGATGGGCGCTTTCGGGTACACTTCGATCGTTTACAATCATTTTTGCAATTACTCTCAGCTGTTCGAATGTGCAGGTTTCCTCACGATGTTTTTCCTTCACGGCCATAGCATCGTATAATGCACTAAACTTAGAAAAACTCATTCGAACTCGGTACCTTATGATTACGATTCGACACCCTAAGCCACTCGGCCCTTCACCTCTAGGGTGATATTTGTTTGCACGTTCGACGCGTAACGACCTAAACGCTTTAAGGTTAGCTAGCTGCGATGAAAAAGGCAAAATGTTATTAAATGGAGGACCGTGAATGCCCCTGACTGTACAGCCAGCATCAAAAGTACCTTTTTAGACGCAATTTTTTAAGTACTCACAACGATATTTTTTTAATCTTTCTTATTATAAATAAAAATATATAAATAAATAAACATCTGGCGAAAATTTATCTAGGCTGGTTCTATGAGTACTAGACAACGATAAACATACGTCATTATGTCAGCATGACGTTTTAAATCGACATTCATCGTAGTAGATCAGAGATATAACTTGTTACAGATAACTCGGCCATCCTAAACCAATAGGCAGTAACTAAGACAATACTATTGTAGCAATATCAACCTTATTACTTAAGTATAGCAGAGAATTCAATCTGTTTTGTATATTAAATTTGGGATACTGCTTATTGGTTTAGGAAAGCAGAACTGCAGACAGACTTTAGTCTGGGGAGTTAATAACACACTTCTTTTGTACAGTTACCAGCAATAATATATTATACAACATTGGGCGCAAAAATATCTGACACGCGCTTATACTTCTAGTAAAAAAGGGGTGTCAGATATGTTGCATAATATATAATTGCTGGTTACTGTACCTTAGCGATATAGGGTGAAACAAATGTAAACCAATATATCTGCCATCATTTATTAAAACAAAATTATTTACAAAATGCCCATCATTAAAGGCTGCCAATGACATAAACGTACATGCATTACACAAAAAAATTTAAAGAATTATACAAAATTAAGTAAGTAAACTATTTAGGTAAATCTTTTATAATGTTGAGCTCTGGTTAAAAAAGTAATACGTTTCAAATGTACATTATATTATATACTAACCTATCACAACTCCGTGACAACCCTAAGGCTAATACGCTAACAATTGTCTCGTTCACTCGGGAGGGATCCGAAAAAGACAGAACGTCTTACGCTTGCGGTAACGCAAGGGCCGACAACATGGATTTGTTGTAAACCAAATAAAAATAACTAGTTTATTGACATATTTTTTTTGTGGTTTGCGTTGAATAATTAAGTAGATAATAATAGTATAATACACCTCCAACTAACCAATAAAAGAAACATTGTCCAGTTGAAAGTTCAACAAGGTGACGTAATGACAATGCCTGCTTAAGTTCTAGGAAGTCAAATTTTGCTTCACATTAATAATAAGTATTTTCGAAGAACGGGATGTCCCTCAGGTATTTATAAATCACAAAACTAAAAAATATAAATGTAAATTTAAAACTACATACGAGGACAGTTATACAGTTACAACTATACGATGCATTTAAATACCCTAATATATTAAACTTAAATTATATAGAAATGTTGTAAGTTACTAATTTATGGCAAACTATTTTTTATTAAACTAAATTTACTTCAATATTATTTTACCATTAATTAACCGTAGCAAATGATTATGTTACTTGTGTTTATTACAACTATCATTTTATTTTATTTATCTAATGAAATTGTGATTTGAAATGTTCGTTTATCTTTTTTTTTGTCTGGCATCTTTTTAAATAGCAAACCTCGGTAGTAAAAAAAATGTAAACTCGCTTATAACGATTATAAAAAAAAGTTAACGTTCAAGTTAGATTTTTACTTACCAAATAATACAAATAAGGGTAAGCAGAGTACATCACGGTTTTAAATGAATACAAATGTTAATAAAATAACGTTATTATTCTCTATTATTATTTTCAACGCATATTATTATTATTGCTGTTACCTTCAAGGTCGTTTAAGTAATATTTCAAACATAAACAAACAATAAAAAAAGTTTTTCCTAAATAAGCTTGGAATAGTTTATGCCATCATTTGTCACTTTCTGTCAGATGTAAATGTCACAATTACAGATAAGGACAAAGCATGGCATAAACTATACCAAGCTTATTCCACGTTTATAAGTAAGAGGGTAAGAGCACTATTGTTGGTGTATTGCAAATAAAGTCTAAAATGGTGTCAATATTGAATTCTAAAGAAATATTGAATGATTCATGTGTTTAAAATACAATTTGTATAGAAGAAGATAAAATTATAATTACTCTGAGATTGATACAGAGTTCAAATCTTATACAGGATTATGTAACACTTAATACATTTTATAAAAAAAAGAACCTTAGTACATATAAATTTTCCAAACATTACTGAAGTACGTAAGTTTTCTAGGCGTTTAATTTTTTTTTAGTGCATATCGTTTTTAATCTCATGCCAACATGTAAAAAAAATAACTAAGGTAGAATTTCCCACAGTAGGTAGGTAGGTACAAAAAAGTAAGTAAAAAAAAGATCTCATATTTTTATACATAGGTACCTAATATTGTAAGTGTTCATATTTAAAATTATTCAACAAAGACATACATCCCGTTTTTATAAAAAAATAAAAAATACAAAGGTTTCCTGCACTGACTTCAACAACTTATATAGTCTTAGCCTGTGCCCGTACTCGTTCAAACCAGTTTTCGCAGTTGAATAGTCCTAGCCAAGATGCATTTTGCTAACTAGCTTTTCTATTCGTTTCGTTCGTCACGTGATCTTCAAGTGACGCGATTGGTTTAAAAAGGAAATGAATAGAAACGCTCGTTAGCGTAATGCGTCACTGGTAGATGACGTGATACGAAGAGTCACGTGGTCTACCAGTGACGCGATTGGTTTAAAAACGAAACGAATAGAAACGCTAGTTAGCGTAATGCGTCACTGGTAGATGACGTGATACGAAGAGTCACGTGATCTACCAGTGACGCGATTGGTTTAAAAACGAAACGAATAGAAACGCTAGTTAGCGTAATGCGTCACTGGTAGATGACGTGATACGAAGAGTCACGTGATCTACCAGTGACGCGATTGGTTTAAAAACGAAACGAATAGAAACGCTAGTTAGCGTAATGCGTCACTGGTAGATGACGTGATACGAAGAGTCACGTGATCTACCAGTGACGCGATTGGTTTAAAAACGAAACGAATAGAAACGCTAATTAGCGTAATGCATCTTGACTAGGGCCTATGCGTGTGGACAAGGTTAAAAGCGTTGCCGTAAACCTGCATAGTTATTACTGCCGTACTAAAAAAGGCCGCTAATTGCATAGTAATAGTATAACCATTTAAAATTTAATATGGTTAATCATAGAGCATAATGCCTCGACTGCTACATTGCAGTTAGACGCCTTCTTTGATATTACGGCAAATAGATTTGCATAGATTTAGTTTAGCCAATGGTCCCGTCCAATTCACCACAGCGCGGCACTGTGGAGAGGCATGTTTGCCGTGGCCATACAGTTCCCATACCATGAGTTACGATTAGCGAGTCGAATGCTCTGTCCCTCGCACTCTATAACAATACTGTGAAGTCTGCGAGGGACAGAGCTTCGAGTCTCTAGCGAGTACGTTAATTGTAACTCATGGTAAGGGTACAGGGGTGCGGTGTCGTGCCGTTGGTGATCTGGACAGGCCCTAAGGACGCTCATTCAAGCAGCGCCTCAATATTCGAACACCTACCAAAAGAGGTTCGCACAGTATAAAAAGCACGCGTTTACTTGTATCGAGCGGCCACTGTTCCGTGTTTCATCCTTTTGTTCCATTTTAATTGCACAGGCAAAAACTATCATGTAACCGGGGCATACAATATTCAGCATGTTTGTTTCTATTACGAGTTTAAAAGTCCGTACCACAATTGAAACACCTTTTATCATAACAATTGTTATGTTACGCAAATTTTAACGCGGAAGTGTCACGCCAAGTTCTCAAAACTGGCAACCACAAGCGTCCCATTTGATCCACTATTGAACGACGACTCTTCAAGAGCACACCTCACACCGTACCAGTCCAACTTCATCGCAGTTCATGCACTTGAGCGCAACGAATTCTGCGGTGAAATGGTTGCGGTGTAAGCTCTTTTTGGACCCGTTGCAGATCCGACACGGCAGGAGGCGGAAACCGCCGCACATCTGACATGTGTTGCATGCGTCGGGACTCTGGAATTGAGAAAGATGTTTTATGAATATATATAGCAAAAAAAACGAACGTGAATATTATTTGTGATACATCATTTTTATTACAAGTAGGCTTTCCTAATTAAACAGTAAGCAAGCTGTAGCATCGTTCATTTTGTTACGATTTTTTTATTGTTTTAGAATAATCTAGTTCATTTGAAACTAATACTTTACTTTCGACCTGCACAAACAACTTGGCGAAAATTTGATTTTCTTAATTTTCCGAAAAGACTTGGCCGACGATATTTGTCTTTTACGACAAATTTCACTTCATGTAATAATGTGACTAACGCAGATGGCTTACAATTAGTTTCATTGCGCGACAGCTCGCTTGCTTTCCGTGATACATTGCGTCGCTGCAATAGCGCCAGGCTCTAAACTGTTGACACAACCCGTCAATGGATTGCTACAAGCATGCGGACTGTCGAACAATGCAACTCATCCCTGATTATACGACTCTAAAAACTCTTTAAAAATTGTGAACAAATTTAATGTAACAAGAAGCTCTCTGACATTTCAAAATGATAAAAATTAAAGTGAACTTGACCTTTCTCTGGAATCATATTGCCGTTAACGACTAAAGGAAAACCAGGGGAAAATGACACCTCTTCAATACAAAGATTTTATCGTTCGTTCGTTCGACGGGACTTTCGTTTGTGACATTTGATATTGATTTGTTGAAAATATAGATAAGGAGTGACGTTAATTGACAGTTCATTGTTCTAAGGTGTATAATAAAAAAGAGTTATATTGCTTACAAATAGAATATCTTCGAATGTAAAACTGAACTAAAAAGATCACAAATAAAACCTTTTTTAGGATAAAACTGCTCTTTTATCGTAAATAAAGTAAACTGAGAATTTGGACACCTGTTGCTAATGTGTTGTCTATGATGAAAATAGCAGCTTTAGCTAAAAAAAGATTCATTTTGAGGTTAGAAAGTTATTTACTATATTAAACAAGTAAGAATGGACACGGTGTAGTATAAATCATACATTTTATCAAACAACCATGCCTCAATATATTTTTTTGATAAAATATCCCTGTTTTATTCCCTCTTAACCCCTCAAATGCCTCTAGCGCGGCAACTGTCCCGGAATGGCTTTGAGCAAAAAATAATTCCATTAGCCTCGCAATGAAGTCCTCGGTGATTCGTGGCTTCATTACGTGCGCTTCAGACTTATATTACGCCGCGGGATTACGGGATTTATTGCTAAATGTTGGTACATTTTGTCAGCTGTGCGCATTAGAAAGGTTACATTTTTTACTTTAGATGGTGGAGCCAATGGGATGCTTGTTTGTAAAAGTTTAGTACCTACGTGGAGGTAATTAGACAAAAAACTAAAAAAAAAAAACGACAAAAGAATGTAAATTTCAGAGCGTCTAGAATATGTATCACGTATCACTTCAAAAGAATTACCTACCTATGCGTTTTTATTGTTTATTGACTTTTTATAGACATACAGTGTTAAGACATTTGATTATTAGTATTAAAAGTAATACATTTGATTTAGTAGTATTTTTTAAAGTACAATACGTACTAGACGTAGCAAACTTAAAATAATTAAGTAATCAATACTTCAAATCAAAACATAAACGACGACCTTAACGGATAAAAAAAAAGTCATCAATGAACAAAGGGAGGAAATCCAAATAAAATTATGACAAAGACCGAATAATCAGGGATAATACAATGAGATCAGTAATTATGAAAACGTAATTTAGGTTTTTGTTATAAATGTACATAATTCTATACATTAATTTTCCATTTCCCATTTTGGGGCAACAGTTTATTTAAGATTGTGAATTCATACTAATATTAGAAATGCGAAAGTAACTTAGTTTGTTCGTTTGTTGCTCTTTCACAGCCGAACCGCTAACTTAGATAAAAGTTGGTTTCGAGATGCTTGAACTCCGGAAAAGGAAATAAAGCACTGTTTATGAGAGGGAATAACACAGACCACTTACCCTATAGACTCCGCTTCGGAACAGTTTGTCTAGTATCTCATTAAGCCAAAATGGTGGGGCGCGGGGGGCGGAAAGTGCACCGTGATTGGCTAGTTCAAAGTCAACGAAGTGTGCGCGTCGTGGTGCGCGCCAATAGAACCATGGCAACCAATTAGTGTTCTGTGAGCATAAGCATGGCTTACGGGGGCGCCTTTGTATGCGGAGTCTATAGGGTAAGTGGTCTGTGGGGAATAACGATAAACGACTTCTCGGACGGAGACGCGGGAAACTAGGGTGTAAATCTCTAAAGAAGCAAAGGTGAACGAATGAACGAGTGATGTCCAAGTGGCAAGATTAAGTAGTCCCGTCAAAGCGAACAAAACACATTCTAGCGCGTGTATTCACGATTTGGCAGCCTTATACGTCAACTCGCTCTGTCGCCAGTGTCAGATCACGGAACTCTATAGCCTGCTAGTGATACAATGACCACTTTTAGCATTAAGGGACAGTAAAATTAGCTAATCTATACAACTTATTTAATAACAAAAACTATTCAAATTGTGATTATAGTATGTTTAAAAGTATCCTTAATTGAGTCCCAAGTATCAAAACATCAACCGTTACCAATTTAAACGTTTATATTTACTACCAATATAATAAATACTTAGCAATGATTAACCTAATACTTGTTTCCTTTTAACTTTGTTCAATTGAATAAGCAACTCTACGCAACAACGTGGGATCAATTTCACCAAATGAGGCCCCATGTGCGTTTCTCGAACCCGTCCCTTAATACTGATGGATTGGGCCAGTTGCTATCCGGACAATAAGATTACCTTAATATATAGATACGGCAACGAGACTTTCACAGTAGATGAGAACATAAGTAGATTATACCCTGTTTTGAGTTTTGCAGATTAAACGGTGTTGCCATGATCATCTGTCACTTATTAAGTAAATAAAAAAGATGTTACCTATTAAATATAATTACGCAAAAAATTATTTATCGACAGTCATTACTCGAATGAGATTTTATAGTGTAGGAAGTCAATTAATGTGTTGAGATATCCTGAAAACATAGTTTCAGCAGAATATACCGTTCGATGAAATAATACAATTGTTGAAGTGAAATTTTATAAAAAAAATACTTTACCAGACACTAGAAAGTCTATATTAAGTGGCTCTAAGTTGGGTGCAGCAGTGATCCTGTTACCATCTTTGACTCCATCATCAGATCAGGGGGTTATTATGACATAGCTATGCAGTTCATTTTACGGCGAGTGTAAAAGACAGAGCTGTCTGCTATAGATGCTCCATAGCTCTGTCACTTTCTCTGAGCGTAAACAGAACTGCATAGCTATGTCATAATAACCCCCCAGGTCTTAGACACCATCGTATTGCATTGTCAACATTTCAAATTTAACCTATTCTTATAACAGTAAACCGTTTAAAAAGGACTAAAATTGCACGAACACGTTTTTTGAGCTATCATTTCCCGACATCATTTTAGTTGTTTTACTCTAATTTGATGTAATACAATAGACATCTGTACTACACTGTTATAAACGTATTAAGTTTCAAGTTGTCAAGTTACGATTACCCATTTGCTATCCACATAAGAAACGATAATGTTAATTTTGAGACGGTAACGAATCTATTATTTTATTTGTTATTTCGGGAAATTTCCAAGCGCCAAAGAAACGGCTGTTAAATAACTTTATTAAATTCGAAGCAAACCATGGCTTCGAAAAATAATAAGGATTGTTCAACAAACAATTCAATACTTCCACAAAACTCCATAAAACATGATAATTTTAAATACCCCCAGTAACTTCAAAGTCCTTTGAGGATTTATGGTTAAGGAAAAACCGAAATCCAATTCTGCAAATAGGTGTTACAAAGTGAAATAAAATCGAGCAAGTGCGAAACGGGCTCGCGCTCCGAGGGTTTCGTTCTTATAAAAAACAGTAGTCAAAATAGGTATTTATCCCAATAAACAGTCTATTTCAACGGTTCACAGGTTTATAAATGGGCGATTCAAAGTCAAAGCCACAAACTTATAAGTATATAATGTTTTAATAAATCATTATTAAAAAAAATAACTTTAAAAAAAGTTTTTTAAGAAGTTTTCGGCGCAACATTTTATCACGATTAAAAGTTTTACCTAACCTACGCAATGTTATGTGTTATGTTAAACTAAGACGTCTCATTTATTTAAAATCAACATAAAACAATACAACAACCATAACACAGTAATTGAAAAAGAAAACTAAAATTAAATAAAACTAACTCTAAATATATAAATAAACTAAAACATTAAATCTAAGAATGGCCCCTGCGGCATTGTACCAAAGATGTTAAATAAAATGGACGTAAACGCAATTTGATGGTCAAAATAAAGTTTGCCCTCGTTCTTAAGAAACCGACGCCCTTTTTTTCTAGGAGGGCAGTATGCTGTGTATCAGGTTTATACACTAAAAAAACTAAAGAATTGACAAACGTACTTTTGGTTCAATTAACAGAAGCATATCAATTACCTGAAACGTCCGTAATAAAACATAATTTGTAACTGGTATTTCACATACCCGACGCTGAGGTATTCTGATAAAAAATAATTAAGTTAGTTTAATTATGTTGTTCTTTGTCGTTCTTAGATGAGGAAATTTATTGTGATCAAAAGGTTTGAATTTATTTTGTACTTTTAAAATAAACATGCTTAAATACTGTATGGTGTATTTTATATATTATTCCAATTACACGACTCAAAACTTCTTATTAACTTTAAGCGAGAAAGTATTGTGGAACTTATATTGTAATTAAAATAAAGCATGAATTTTGCCCGGACCTGAACCTGTATGAGGTAGACCAACTGTACATAACCCTTTCCGGCTTGCCAGAGTCGGTTATAAAACAATATTACCTTGTAAGGTTTCAGCATTTTCCTCAGCTCCCCACTTTCGTTGAGTTTCTCCACCGTATCGGCATCCTGGAATCAAAAAGGTGTTTATTTAATTACATATCTTAATAATAATTCTAAGGGCTTCCAATTTACTGAGTTCTTGAAATAATTTAGGCGTTTTCGCACCGTGAACTTCTTTTTTTTATATATATATCGGTAATAATACCCATAATATGGCAACATCGAAGAATGGATTCTTGATATGAGTACCTATATCTTTATCTATATCCGTATCATAATTACATGACATGACTATGAAATGTTCCGAAACGAGAAGCAAATGGCCTATATTAAGAAAACTGTGTATTTTAATATAAACATTATAATATTGCATGTCATTAAAGTTACACTTATTAATGTGTTTGCATCTTTTGTAAATTTTTGGCCATAAAGCAAAAAGCACATCACAGATATTAAAAAAAAATATAGTTTTGAAATGTGCAGTTTGAGTCCTTTCACATGACACCCAACTTTCATTTTTCAACCCCCATTCTAGACCACTTTTCAATAATTTATAACTAGTGATCGTTATCAACGTCCTGTAATGGTAGCAAAGTATGGTTGACAAAAAAAACAAATAACGAAGTATATTAAACATTATATATTTTACAAATTATGAGATTTATATACATACATATTTATAACAACAAATCCAAATTATAGTGAACAAATGACTAAAATTTGTTCAACAGATTTGGCTGTCAGTCGTTCACGTCGATTGGAAAAAGTCCATTTTAAATAGCTAAATGACCTTTCTACGTTAACAGAAGTCACAGGAAGGAAATTTAAGTCTTTAAAATATTTCACACTATTTTTATTCTCACCTTCCATGCTGTCAACTGACTCCACTAAAATACTTGAATATCCACTCTAGATACGATATGCATTGGTTTATTTAGATTAACACGTCGCGTAGTGTAATTAGATTTTCAACTACAGTTATATTTTGATGACATTTTATGTCATTTGACGTACACTGTTTTAAAAATATATTAGGGCGGAAAAGGTTTTGTACCGTAAGGATTTATATCTAGAGGTGTAATCTTTAGAAGGTAAGTATTTATTTTATGGTTAAGATCAAAAGTAAACAACCAAATGTGTTTGTTTTTTCTGCCAACCATACCCTTTGCTACCAAAAGTGGACGTTGATAACGATCACTATTTATAACATTAATTTCATATTTTTTACTAAAAACAGACGCGGGCAAGTAATTTGTACAACTATGCCAAATTTCAAGTTAATAGCATTTGTACATATAGTTGCCGAGAAAACCAGCTGTGACATACAGACAGACAGACAACGAAGGGTTAATTTTTTACCATTTTGGTACGGAACCCTAAAAATAGACTGACCGCGTCGACAGACATTCTCGTAAGACTTGATAAGAAAATTAATGATAAACCAATCCTTTTTTGATGTGAATAAATATTGAAACGGTTTAAAAACGAATACTATTATGAACATGATGGGATAGTAAACTCTGTGCCTTTGCTAGGTAAAGAAAACAGAAAATTCAAGACACATTTTTTGCAATCGAATAGAAATGTTTTTGACATCGTAAGAACTACATCTCAAAGAAAAGTAAATCGCTTTGTATTTTTATGAATGTCGAAAAGGAATTCGTTTTTGACAACATTTGGCGAAGTCAATGCGCTATGATTGTACACTGATAAAAAGCTGGAAATATTAAGAAGATTGTGAAGTTAGTCAAGAGCAATGAAAACGGGTCACTTTGTATTGAATTTTCATTGAAAGTGAACCGGTTTCATGGCTCCTGAGTGTAAAAATGTTCACACAAAATGCGTTAACGTTTCTCACCCCTTGAATCTAATTTTTACAATTTTTAAATGTTGTAGATATAATGAAAAAAAAAATGTTTTGAACTATAATATTTCTGATATCCAGTCTCCGTCCAGTAAATCTTGCTTTTTTTATCGACATCGATTTATAAAATGTTTTTCCTCGCACTATTGAGACGTCAACACATAATTTCTCCCATCATCCGGGCTTTGTATAAAAGTCAGTGAGTCACGTTAACATAACAAGAACAAAATCTTTATACAAAAATACTTGATCGACTAAATGCGTATCTTAAAATTGCTTATTCTCAAGTTATGTTTCTGTATTTCATTATTATATTATTTTAGTAAAACTATATCTTGAAAGTAGAAGGATTTATGTTGAATGTCAGTCCCTGATATTTACGTCCGTTTGTCATTGTTCTAGTTCCAAGTTTAGATAATGTCAATGCGATTATATAATAATGTCACTTGCGTGTCTCTTATCTGCCGTAAAAATTGTAAAATAGTGCAAGCCATACAAACTTGCACATTGAAAGAAACAAAAAATAAAAAAACAAATGTGTTAATCTGTTTATGTGCGTTTATGTGCGATCGTTTACGAAAAACCTGGTTAAGAAACATAATTAACCGGCATTTTTCGAAACGTTCCCAAGCCTTGGTACTTAGATGTCATTTGGTTTAACAGAGCAGCAGTTATTATTTATTATCGCTATAAACAAAAACATCGCTCAAGAATCCATTAAACCTACAAACCGCTTTTTACATACTCACACATTTCCTCTTTCCCCGACCATTACACGTCAAAGTGCTAACTTCTATTCCATTGTTAGAGTGTTTTCCATCCCGTTTGTCACTAGGCTGGTAGGAAACTAAGCGGTATCAACATGTCATTGCTTATCAGAAACAACTTAACAATGAAAATAAAATAACAGCGTAATAGGCTATTTGACAAGGTGAAAAAAAACGTAATAATTATGTATATTCATATAAATTATGAGTTTTAAAATCGATTTAAGGTATTCTTACTTGAAAAAAATGGATCTTTTATCCAAAAAACCACGATAAAACTTGATAATTTTTTATCTGTAGCCATTTTGTCGAAAACGGCGCCGAATCCATGATGACGTCAAGGGTCGGTAAATATCACAGATTATAATATTCTATATGAAAGTTGACGTTTGGTTTTTTTTCTGGCTTTGCTATGATTAGCCAATGTCAGTTTGTTTATGTATTGACCACTGACGTCACTGATTCCTGTGCGACGCCATCTTGCCCAAGAAAGCGTTTTGGCGGCATATTTTAAAAATTAAATTTTTATTTCCTTTTTTTAGACGAAATACATAAAAGAATTTAAAATTACCACTTTTGGAGCACTCAATAAACACCAACAAATAATCTGAGATGGTTTTCAAAAACCTGTCAAATAGCCTATTTCAATAAATTTACACATTAGATGACGGAACGACGTAAAACGGAGACGAAAGTTGGTAGGGGACGCCCTAGACGCACATTATACAGGGTGGGTCATTTAGATCGGTCAGTATGGGTCGAGTGAGGTAAGTTAGAAAGTATAAGACATACGAAGATCTGTTCTTAGGAACCATGCCATCGATTTTAATAACAAGAAAAGCTGTATTCATACAAACAAATGAATTCATTTTAGACATCATGTTCCATACTAACATTTACTGCTTAAGATCTCACAATCGATATCTAAATGGAAATAGTGATAGTTTTACTTTTCAAAACGTCCGGGTCCGATTCCCGAGCTGAGTACAGGTTTTTTTCTTAATTAATCAATGTAGTTCTTCTTTTTATTAAAATCGATGATATGGTTCCTAAGAACTGATCTTCGTATGTCTTATAGTTTCAAGCTTTCTCATACTGACCGATCGAAATGAGCCTCCTTGTTGTGACCAGATTTACGATGCACTGAATAAGGGCCAAATCAAAAGCACCCGAAACCAACATACGTGCATGAAGAGATTGATGAATGTACAGGAAGCGAAAGTTGTATGTTTAGACCTGAGCGCCCGGGCTTCCATAGTCTCTGCTTACCCCATTGAGAGTCAGGCGTAAAGATATCAAGACAGGGTAAGGCAAGATAAAAACAACAGTGAAAAACTCTTGAAATGTTGTGTTTGTTTAAAATCATTACTCTTTCTATCTATGTATAATATAATTATGTATATTAGAGAGCATAATATTAGCGTTATAATTGAAAAAAAGGCATTCATGCATTAAGCATAAGTGATAAGGAAATACATAAGCACGCGACTTCCATATAAGTTTCTTTTCACATAAATTTGCTTCTCCATAGACAAACCATAGGAATTGTATTCACACAAAAACTCACATAGCTTTCTCACATTATGGGATCCATTGTTAAGATATATATTCGGAAAATTTGTGATTTTCTTAAGGCTTTGTGTACACTGATGTTCATTATTTTCAGTTTAAAAAAAAAGTCAATTGTTACAACATTTATTTAGTAGCTACTAATATTTGAAAGTTTTGATAAAGCTTGATTAATCAGATCATAAAAATAATAATTCAGAATCAAAATTAATAAATAATTACACAATAAAAAATACAAAAAAGTATGAACCTTTGAACAGTTTGTTTGATTGGTACTTTTATGTTAGAAACCTTAAGTGTCATGGTCTTGAAAAGTTCAAAAAACTTGACCACCATATTCATACACAACATACATACAAACCTTCACGCCTGTAATCCCAGAGTGGAGGGAAAATCAAACGGGACCATTTTAAGAAGATGAAGGAAATAGTTTCAGTTGGAAATATTTGATTCGAAACTTGTTGATAATTCAGTAAACACATTTTCCACAAATAGGTTAATATGTTTTCCATATTCATAAACGTACAGTAAACCTATTTTAGTCAATGCTTTGTCACTTTCCGTCATATTCAAACGTCACAATGAAAGATAAGGACGAACTAATATTTGAATCATACTTTAGTTATTGTGAGTTGATGAATAAGAGGGTTACTGTTATACGTTCGATCGAGCGAGCTAACTTATATATGAGTTTTAATCCACCTAATTGAGAATGCACACCCTGAAAATGTAGTTTGTACTCTCTGATTGGACAACTTAAACTCACCGGTTCATAATTCGTCTGTCGATTTGAAAATTGTGCCCTTCAGAGAATAACACAGATTAAATAACAGAGAAACTAACTTTTTTTATAATTATTATTTGTGGACTTCGATTTTGATTATCACTCCATCTAGGTTAATGAGTGCACTTTCCTAAAGTTTTCCCATCTGCGACGATTTCCTACAGCGGCAAAGAGCGATTTCCGAGCGAACCTGATTACACAAAAACTAGTCGTAGATGGACTTTCCCATCCAGAGAAACGGTTGAAAGTTAACTGTGCCATTAGGGAGACATACTCGTAGAAGAAAGGTAAAAATTAAAGTAATATTCGTCTCATGAACTGTGTTATTGTGCTGGAACGTCGTATTTTTCGTTTTTCTTTAGTAAAAAATGAGGCATATTTAATGTGTTAAAGGTACACCATTTTATCGTCATTACAGTTTTTAACGAATTTTCTATACATACAAATAATATGTCTAAGAAAGGTAAAAATCAAAGTTGTGTCGTGTCACTTCGAAAATTTTCGTTTTTATTGATTATTATAGTGAAATTCTCAAATAAATAATAAAAAATAACATTCTGGCGTATTTGATATGTAATAGGTATACTTACCATTTTGACATAATTAGAGTTATTAACTATTAATCTATCCATATTAAGCTAAACCACTGTAACGATTATAATGAAATTTGGCATGAAGATAGTTTGCACACACAAGGACAAATTTATTACATCGTTGTCTTTTAACACTACACACCTAAATCATTTTGTTTATGCCAAGTATGGTGTGTTCATAGCTTTAGAATACACAATAATCAGTGAACTATTGTGTAGATCGGGAAAAATCTAGAAAATTATTAATTGTGTTCTGTTGACGTGATGAAAATAAAATGAAATTCGCTTCGTCGTTTGTCTGTTTGTTCTTTTGTCTGTCGGAAACAAAATGTAAGCGATTCAAAAAATATTTGGACTGTTTTTTATTTGTCTATAACGTCTGTATCGATTTATATTGAGTTACAGTAATAAAAGAAAAATATAAGTGCTCGGAATGTGTTTAGAAAGAATTAAGTATGAGCACAACGTATGTACAGTCGGCCAGAGCTGTACCAAAAACTTTGGAAACTCAACAGAAGACAACTCCGATACGTTATCGGAGTGTTCACAGGGCATTTTGGGGTTAAACATCTCCTAGCAAAGATGGGCCTTTATGACAAGAGAGATTGTAGAATGTGCGGCGAGGAGGTGGAAACAATGAAACACTTATTGTGTGAATGTGACGCCCTCACCGGAGTAAGAATGAAAATCCTCGGTTGTGGCTACCCAGAACCGAACGATTTCAAGGCTCTGCCATTGCACTCCACTATCCGCTATTTGGAAGGGGTGGAGGCTGCATTGGATTAAGAGCTAAAAGTGGGGTAATTACACAAAAGATCCCATGGGGTCGAAGTGTATCCGTAAGGACTCCATCAAGAAGATAAGATGTACAGTTGGCCAAAAATGTGGACTACCACCCTACGGCTGAAGTTCATTTGCACGATATGATACAACAAGCTCGATTTTCCCTTGCAATAATATTATGACAGTGACAAGTGTCAACCTTAGCAATACCACCCACTCACTGAAACTCTTGTTAAAACTGGTTGACCACTTTCTTGGCCGACCGTACCTATCTTTTAACTATATCATCACCACAATATAATACTTGATACAATTCGAGCAATATTTTTTTCTTGAAGGTTAACAAATTCCAATGATCGGAACATTATTTTATCAATATTTGGTATTTATTCAATACTCTGATAATAGTAATCCAAATTCAAATTAAACTTCAATATTGTAAGCAAATTTAATCTTTCTAACTTGATCATTTTCAAAAGACGTTAATTGGAACTATCTGAAAGATATAAGAGTGGCTTCAAATGTATCAAGAATATTAGTATTGTACTCGTTTAAGTGAAAATCAACTTTATACCACTGGCTTACGGTCGTAAAGCAGTTGGAACTTCTGTTGGTTACTTAACCATAACTTTTCTCTGTAAAAGATGAGAGCGTTCAAGGAAATCCTCTAAAGAAATTATAATTATTACGTTCACTTCATTTCCAACTTTGTTGTCGCGCCGTAAGAACCAATTTCTACTACGATATTCACGGCCGAGTTTGCAAAATGAATCAGTTTATATTTTATTAGTTATTTAACTTTTATAATAATGGTTGTTTTGTAAAGGAATAAATGTTTATTATCTCTGACATTTTTATCGAAAAACACATAAGCAGCGGGCCTAGTATGGCTGCGTCTATATCGCGTGTCAACTGTGGATAAAGCATCCGTCACTTTTTGACACGCGTACTTATTTACCTGTCAGAAGGTGACGTATGCCTTATCCAAAATTTATCACGCGATAAACGCAGCCATATTAGACCCCCAAGGCGTCTATTCTACTGATTAAAAACCATAATATTTGAAGTGGGGTCTCTATTGACTGCCATAATTATTTTTAGTCAACTTTCAAGTCATAATTTTCGCAGGTCATAATGCATTTTTCTCAGGACACGGTTATTTTTTCAGGATTTTTATAAAACTAACCTAACCTAACCTAAATAATCTACACGATAAACGTTTATCAAAAACTGTAACTTCAGCCTGAAAGAAGTTATGACAAAAAAAGTATGACTAACAATACATTATGACCAACGATATGTATGGCAGTCAAAGGGAATTGAAGTGTTATCATATTGTTTTAAATCAGCCGCCATAACTGTCAAATAAATTAGAGCTATCGTAACGTTGGCAATATGATAGCATGCCTCAAGCAATGTGGTTTTATTCCGTAGAATAGACGGTAAAACCTTATTGTTTTTGATATGTTTCCGTCTTGTCAATGTTTTGATTGCTCCTATTTAACTGACGGTGATGGTGGCCGAGTTACCAACGATACCATAACAGTCCAAGACGATATGGTGTTTATAGTCTAGAATAGAGGCCCATATATCGTGAACCTTTTTTCAGAATTTTATAATTACAAGGACAAAGAAATATATGTGCTCCTACTCCTATTTTAATAGGATAATGCTAAAATGTATCCATATCTTTGTACTCGAGTTTTAAATAAATACGTGTCACACTTATGTATTTCTAACAGATAGATACTATCGTAAGTGTAGTAAGGGAACTAGAAAGTGCGAAGGTGTCCCATTATCGCACACCCTGTGTGTGTATTTACTTAGGATGGCTTCGACAGCGTTATGCAGCATCAACCAAACTTTGATTAAAAAATAATGGCCACAAGATCCTGCCGCAATGAGCCATCTCATCTCATTATCTGCCATCTCTCATTAACAAGAGAAAGAGAGAGGGGGAGAGAGAGAGAGAGAGACAGAGAGAGACATCCGTATATAACAAAAGAAACGTCCAAAAAACTAGGTTAACACACTCAACTCAACTTTAAGTAAATATATTTTTTTGGTTGTATACTTAGACCGTGAAACTTTATTACCACTTCTTCCTAAATAAGTCTTTATCGACTGTACACCGTGAAGAAATGCGCACATGCAACTCAGTAGTTAGATATGAGAGGAAAGCATAAAAGATTGTCTGAGGTCAAAGTGTATCAAATGTCTATCTGAATAATAAAATAACGTGGAAATATTTATCTAAGACGTCAGTTTTTTAGAAGTTCTAGCTTCAAATAATCAATTTTAAATAATTAATTAGAATGGTTTATTATTGAATACACCCTCCCTTATTGTACACGTGCTGGCCTTGCCCGTGAACTCGTGCTGGACTCAGTTCTCCCTACATTACAGAATAACTAGCGTAAGCAGACCCCTCACTATGCTCCACTAAACAAAGTTACTCCCAACTTTGTATCGATGCGAAGTAATCGTAGAGGTCTCTTCATAGTGGTCTATGGGATTCAAAGGATTTGTTTGGTAACGGGTGTTTTGTTTCAGTGATATTAATGAATTATAGGTAACGTAACAATTTTAGGGCGGATGTAACGTTTAGGAACGTTGCGTAACATTTTTCGTAACGTGTCAATAAAATTCAAAAGTATAGTTAGGTACATAATTTAATTTATGAGATCGTATGATCGATGTTTGTTTTTTTTTTCAATAAATAACTTGTAACATTTTCTGAAACGGTTAAGACCGTTAAAGAAGGATCTCTTTCTATAAAAAAATTAAGATTTTTCTTAGAAGTTATATCAAATATATTCACATAAACCGAAGCAAAGCGAGTGCGGGTCGCTAGTTATGTATACTTCTGTATTATCATTGAAACTACCATTAATCTTTAACGATTTAAAGTGTTACGCAATACTGTTTATTGTGCCTATTATTATGTTATAATCAGTGTAAAAGTGCACGTAACTTTAATCCGGGATTACCCCAATTCGTACATGTGTTCTGAATCCCTAATAAGCAAAGGCTTTGATACAATTTACAGCAACAAACCTCGTTTGATGAATAATCAGTTCATCATAGTTTTCAACTTCAAGCTGGAGCCTTATTCTACATTGACTTTACGTCTATTGTTATCGTATAGTCAACGTTATGACGGCTCTTTTTACTTGACAGTAAAGGAGTTAATTAAAAAAAACAATGTAGAGAGGCAAAGCAAAATAAGGCCCAAGGCTAGCTTTTGCCGAGAAGTAACCATTTTGTTCTGAGTCGAATTGTTAAGTAGGTACGCTTACTTCGTTCTCGGTTCTTTTACAGATATGATGACGATAAGATTTTGCCGTGTGGTTGCCGGCTTAGAATAGTGCCACTCCATGTCTTCCCGTGGAAGTCGTAACAGACGACTAAGGGAACAAAGTCTTGTAGTACTGTTATGCGATGGGCTTGCAACCTCTCACTAATACGCTGGTAAATATCTTAGCCTGTCTGTGCAAATTGTGGTTATAGAAAGATTTGTTTTATCAAAAAAAGCAATTCATATTTATTTATGTATTTATAATGTAAACTCTTTAACGGCTCTTAAAAAGTGGCCACCTTTTTCCGTTAAGCTGACTACTCAAATGTAATTGTTATTAAAGTTTGTTACGTATTCCATAAATTGTGTTTTTACTTGCACTACAAAAACGTATCAAGGTAACGGATTGCAAGGAAATTCTTTAGTTAATTAGAAAAAACCATAATAGAAATGAAGGCGCCACTGGACGCTCGACGTTTGCTCGGTGCAGTCTTAAGGATAATAAAGACGTTGTCATTTGTAACAAATGCAAAGATCCTGCCCCGAAACCCTACTTTGAAAATCGAAGTTTGAAGTTACGTTTACTGCATCTCTTTCTCTCGATTTAGTCTCGAATAACGAGTGACAGAGATGGAGCTAACGTAACTTCGAACATCGATTTTCAAAGTAGAGCCTCAGCTCTAGATTGTCTATTGTTTATCCACGGAGCTTAAGGTTCCTCTGTAAGCCTATGATTGTGTAAATACTCACCTTGCGTGTATGTGTGCGTCAGCTTTGTCTTTGTATAGAAACACAATTAGACTAAGGAAGGTAATAGAGTAGACCTTATAGTTAGAAGATTTTTTTTACGGTGAGAACGTAGCTATATTCCCTCTCTATCTTATCCTATGTAGGCTCAGGTAATGTTAATTATGTAATAACATGTAACGGTTTTTCAGCATAAATATCTTTTAGCACAACGATAACTCTATTTTAACACTTTTTCTTGTGGTTGGAAGGCGTACTTTTTCGAATCAAATCAGAGAAATACCGGAAAAGGGCCGAATCTTAAGTAACCGAAACCGACGTGCATGCAGGACTCGATGTATGAATGTGGAAGAAGTGAAAGAGGTCTGTCAGGATCGTAGCAGGTGGAAAAAAGTGGTCTCTGCCTACCTCTTTGGGAACACGCGTGATTTAATGTATCGTATGTATGCTTAATAGTGTCAAATTTATTTTCACTTATATGACACAACTTCACTTATACGCTACCACTCTGCGTAAGTAACTATTTTATAACACGCAATTTTCAAGTAAGTGCATTAGAGCAAACCAGAAATGAATACAAATCCAAGGAATTTTTATATTACTATGTAATTCTTTTTAAATTATTATAATGAGGCATAATATCAAAAACAAAATATGAATTTGAAAATGAGCAACCGTTACGAAATAATGCTAAGTGGGCAATTAGGAGCTTCGTCCCTCAGTACTTTGAAAATCGAATTTCGAACTTACGTTAGCTCCATCCTCTTCTCTAGATTTAGTCTCGAATGACGAGTAACTTGTTTAAAGTCTAGTTGTTTTAATACTATTAGTTGTAAATTACTGTTGTAAGGCCTCAAATACACCTACTAGAAATTTCTGCGAGAAATATCAGACAGAACTGTCAGATACTTCTTGCAGGTGAAAATGCAGCCTCACGGCTACTCTATAGCTTCCATTTCGGCCATGTGTGTTACCGGAGCACAGACGACTCGCGTTTAACGAGCATCGATCCGCTGCAGCTGACAGTGGCTCTCTGTTACACGTGCCTTGGTCAGCCGCAATACCACTCTATAGATTTCGCTATTCGATGATTTTATTAGTTTAAGGTAATTTAAAAGTGAATTTAGTTTTGTGCTAAGAACATTCTCAAATGATAGAGATTTTTTGGAATTATCGTTGTATCAAGATTAATAAATAGATTTTTCATTCATCTCATTATTTATTTCCTTAACATAAAGAAGAAGAAATTTTTCGAAATTTTTGAGAAACGAAAAATGTAATTTGAGCTTCATACCATAACTTTATTTAACCGAAATTTGAAACTTCATTGAATTAGCCATATCATTATACCGAAAGTTTTTTCTATTAATAAGTTACCGATTGATTGATTCGTTCTTCACTGAAACAATGTCATAGTTAAAACCACTGCAGTATCTTACAACTTGCTAGAATCTGTGAACTTCAATTAGTTCGCCGTCTAAGGTTGTTTATTAAAATAGTTCCCTGTTCTGCATAATGATTCGAGATAGAGTAGCCCACAAGATAATTTAATTTAGCTGTCCTATATCATT
Source organism: Acleris laterana (assembly GCA_963966035.1). Lineage (NCBI taxonomy): Eukaryota > Metazoa > Arthropoda > Insecta > Lepidoptera > Tortricidae > Acleris > Acleris laterana. The sequence goes on from OZ014453.1 coordinate 10,428,179, forward strand.
ATTTCTATTGTTTTAGGCCTAAAATATCAAAAATTATGTACTATCAGACCATTGGAACCTTGACCCACCATAGAACTGTGTCACAGAGACGTTATGATTCAAGTCATAAGAAGTGTCAAATAAATTGTTTTATAATGTCACTGTGACACCGTTCTATGGTGGGTCAGGGTTCCATTGGGCTGATAGTACAACAGGCCTACAAAGCGCGTACGGATTATGTTTTTATTTTTTCCATTTTACTATTCCTTACGGGTCCAGGGTAGTGATTCTGTAAACGACGCCGGTCGTGCGGACTGTCGAGTGATATCCAAGCGGCGAGATTAAGTAGTCCCGTCAGTGCGAACAAGACACATTGTAGCGCGTGCATTTTCAATTAAGCGGCCTTATCGTTCCATCGTGCTGCTAAATTGAAAATTCACGCGCTACAATGTGTTTTGTTCGCACTGACGGGACTACTTAATATCGCCGCTTGGTATCACTCGACAGTCCGCACGACCGGCGTTGTTTACAGAATCACTACCCAGCTGAAAATCACCGCTGCGCCTGCGACTCCGTTGCCATAGCAACATGCTGAGTTGGCACATCGTTTCGGCTATTTTATTTTAGTTTGTGATAAATACGTTAGTTTTGTTTTTTGTTTTCTCAAATGTATGTTTACATACGTACATAAACTGCCTTCAATTCCAGAGTGGGGTTTGCAGAGCCTACGGAATGACCAACAACTCGAAAAATTGGATGATTATTCTGTGGTTGTGTTTTTTGTTTTTATTTAATAGCCGAATAAATGATTTTATTCTATTCTATCATTTAGAAATGACTTTAGAATGCTGTTGCCTCGCTACTGCACTGAAAAGCCAAGAGCCTTATTTAAGACTGCAACGTGCAAACGCCGAGCGTCCAGTGGCGCCCTCATTACTATTATTGTGTTTTCTAATTAACTAAAAAAAGTTCTGGAAATCATACGAAACGTTTTTGTAGTGCAAGTAAGAACACAATTTATGAAATACGTAACCAACTTTAATAACAATTACCCTTTGAGTAGTCAGCTTAACGGAAAAACGTGGCCACTTTTTTCCGTTAAGTTGATAACTCGAAGGTAAATTGTTAATAAACTATGTGATATACACTATAAGCTGTGTTTTTATTTGTAGTACAAAAACTTACCGACCAATTTCAAGAAAATATTTTAGTTTATTAGAAAACACAATAAAAGTAATGAGGGCGCCACTGCACATCCGGTGTACGCTCGGCGCAGTCTTAAACAAAAGCTTGTAATTGGAGTAAGACAGCTATAAAAGTTATTTGTTCGTAGAAGTGTCAATGCACATTTAGTAAGATATGCGACTATAAAAAAGTAAATATAGAATAATATTTCCATTTGTCAACAAAGAGCGCGATAACTAACACGATAACTCATAACATAAAAGACGATTACGCCATCCAATATAAATATGCATCAGAATGCGGCAGCCCTACAAGTCTGCTTGCATTAAAGTCAATAACGGCGAGCAATGCACCGGAGAATGCTACCTGCTATTACTGCCCGAGTAATATAGTTTTACGCTAGGGTTGTCAACGTGGTGTAAATTGAAAGAATTCAGAAAAACATTTTAACATCGTTTAGTAGATGTCACCGTTATTCATTTGGATTAGTTTCATGTAGGTTGATAAAAAAGGTACATACAATAATAAACGATTTGAATAAGACTTATGGAATTTGTAATGTAGTATTTAGGTGTCCTGGGATTCTTTATTAGTTGGTTTGTTTGTTTGATCACCACGCAAAAATTACTAGACCGATTGTGATGATTCTTCCAGCCAGATGCATCTAAGTTTCTCTTTTTTGTAAACTCATGAAAGTACATAATTATTGTATCTACCCGTACAAATAACTTGTTAATATTGAATGTTGTTTTTTTTTTTGCCAACCCTAAGATGCCATTATGGGGATGTAATAGAGCCAGGGCCTTACCGCCACCGTCGTAGGAAACATCTTTTGGTCGTTAGCGTAATTACTTTGAGAATTTACGATAAAAAAATACGTAATAAATCTAATAAAGAAATCGGCAGAATATAATAGAAAGACTCGATTTCAACCACATAATAAAGGGTTTTAACAAAAAATATAGGTAATTAAGATAGGGTTACCATCAACAGAGGAGATCCTGTTCCTACCTTCCGACTCTATCATCAGATCAGCTTATAACTACAACCGAACACGGGCCACCGACCTCAACAAGAAAACGGCGCTACTGACCTATTTCTTGTAGTTTTAGTTACAGATAGACACTGAGTCTGGTCTAGAGTACTGGTTGTTAATGGGGGATGACGAAACCAAGTCGCACCTACTGAATAATACAATATTGCCTTCATCATGTATTGGCAACATTACGATAGCAGATAACGTAGCGATGGGCGAGTCGAGTTATCTGATTCGAATAACTTAAATCAGAGTCTAAACGAGTTGATTCGAATCGAGTTCATTCGAAACTCGAATCAACTCGCATACCTGACTCTCTAGCTAGAATTGATAAGGCCGGGCAAGTGAGCGCACGCGAGTCAGCGATTCGCCAACTCGAAACCAAAACTCGACTCGCCGATCCGTTTGGGTGTTGCCGCGAAGTGGATCCCATCCGGTTGTTGCGAGTCGAGTCAACTCGAGTTGCGATTCGAGTTAGCGGCCGAGTCGACTCGAGTTATCCGAGTTGGAATAAATTCGACTCGTAACATCGCTAAGATAACGTGTCAAATACAATATTATTTTGCAGTAGAATAGGAGGCCCAGGTCAAGCGTTAGGTATGCATTTGTTTTTTTAGGGAACGGTTCAAACTCACCCCAACATACTGGCCATCTATAAACAGCTGTGGGATCCTGATCTGGTCGCTCTTCATTCTATCCCTGATCTCGTCCTGGTATTCTGTGCTCATGAAGACGTCCCGTTCCTCGTACTTCACCAGAAGGTTCCTAAGGATCTTCTTCACCAGGTTGCAACGTTGGTAGGTGCTGCGGACGATGCCCATAGTGGTGGAGTAGAGGACCACCTTGCCGGCGTCTTTTTCTTTGTAGCTCTGTGGAAGAAAGAGACAGTTATTGTAAAATTAGTACCTATTTATAAAAAAAAAAACAATAGGTGTGAGTAATTTACACTTCTAGTTGTATAAGAGTGCCATTACGGTTCTAAAAAAGTTTTGTATTGTTAAGTCCATACGATTAATAAAATTTAAGAGATTTATTTTAGTTTTGAAAGAAATACCGTTTATCGCAATCAATAACGATTTACAGATTGAAAAAGGCTCAAAACTTACTAATTGGATTATTATAATACGGACTCTAATGCTAAAGTTGGCTATTATAAAACATTTAAACAACATCACAATAGAATTTATGAGCGATAATAAATCAAAACTTATTTTGATTTACACAGAATTCAGAACTTTTAGGTTCGGCGAATCGTTAGCGTTTTGCATAACTTCAAGGGTAAACGAATAACGTATTGTTAGAGAATAGCTAATGTACACAATGGCCTCTTTTCAACTCGGTAAAACAAGATTAGTTTGACGTGTTTCCGGGTTGTCAACGTTACGGTAATAGCGGCCGAGTTAAATACAATACCAAAACACGTCAAAGGCAATATGGATTTACCAGTTTTATCCAGTAAAATAGAGGCGCTGATATTTTGATATAAGTAGGAAATAAAAAACGAAAAATGTTGATAACAGTGACATCTGTTGTCAAGTAGACGAATCAATTTTACAAGGAGCCAGTTATCAGTTTGAAGTAGCGTTCCATAGCTCACCTGTAACGTAAGTAGTTACAAATCTGCACAGTAGATGGCGCTGTACTAGTACATTGCATACTGAGTCCACTAATCGGATCAAAGTTTGTCCGTCATTTTAAAAAGAGGGCGTTGGCTAAAAAAAATTGTTACGTCTTATGGCGTCTTGCCGAATATAAAAAAACCGCCAAAGGCATGTCGGCTCAGTGTTGCGTTTTGAAGCTGCTTTTATTAGATACGTAAAATATTAATTTTTCGTAGCTTCTTCCAGCCTACACAGTCTGCAAAGACGCGCTTAGGTTGCAAAAGTACGTAAAATATAGTTCGCTCAAGGTAAAATTACTATATAGGTACGTAGTACTATTTCGCCATCCGAAGAGAACAACCAGGTAATTTCCAATACGTACTTATCACAGTTTTAGTTTAATTACATTTCTATTATCAAATTCCAATTTCTTGCGCTACATTTAAAGTACCTACTTGAAAAAATAGTAGGAGTCATTATTCGAAAAAATAGTACCTAGGTGGCAGTGTTGTCATTAGATAATAGGTACGGCCACGAGAGTTAATTTGGGATCCATTTCAAGGAAAATACCTATGCTTGAAGTCGTCAATGTCATTAGAGATGTCAAGTCATTTGTAACTTGTAGGAAACTCAACCTTATTGTTGTAGAATGTCAGATTGACTTTGGCCCTTAGGTGGGTACCAAATTTATTCTCGTGACTGTACCTACAACGCAACGTAGTAAAATAATTTAAGGACATTTTCTAACCCTTGATATTTTGGATGTGTGTAACGAGTGTAACGACGCGTGTAAAATTTGTTACATGAGAATTTCTTATTCGACATCTTTTGTAAATAGGTATGTAGGTGATATTTACCCACAAGTGTTAAGAGATTGCACACGTTACGGACTTTCGGGTGGCGGCGAAATGCATGTCCACATGTTTCTCACGCTTGACAAGTTAGTGTAAATACAGTCAGTCGCAATATCCCATAATGGCTATGGCGTTGGGATCACTTCGTTTGGCCGAATTTCATCTGGCATAAATTTATCACTTGCCATAATATTAATTTGCCATAAAGATTTTTTTCTGAAACATGGTAATTTTTACATTCGATCGGAATAACCGTAACGCCTGCGTCTTTTATTTGAATATAATTAACTTGATTATATATATTTGAGACTGGTCAACGTGAAAACATAATTAAGGAACCAAAACCTCGATAGTTTTACTATAAGTAACTGAACTAAACTATTTTTTTTATTTTATACGTTAGGTATAGTGGTTTAACGTGTGTATTTGTGTGTGTGTATGTGTGTCTATGTCATCACAGCTGCAAAACTGAGAACGACTTGGACGAGGGCTTATTTAAAAAAGAAAGCTAATTCAATCGGGATGGTTCTTAGCTATGTTTTATAAAAATCGGTTAAGCCGTTTAGGAGATATATCGTTCATTGAATACAAAACGGACACATTCCAAAATGAGTCAGTGTTGCATTTTAAAATTAGAAGCTATTCTTATAAGATTTATAATGCAAGAGCAAAACTTTGAATTTATACAGCTATCAATATACTCAATGTCTTCCAAACGACTCAAACAAATTCAAACTCACATTTATTTGGCAAATAAAACTGCAACACAATAATCCTAGCAAACCATTTCACAAACGATATATTATATAAAATAAATAAATAAAGATCAATACAATCAAGTTTAACTGTACTCGGGATCCATCTTGATTGCGTAACCGCTTATGGCTCCACCTGTACATCTGACGCGTTATGTCATCGAGCGCGACTGTACCGTATTGATTGGTTTATAGCATTTCGTGATGACAGCTGATTGCTAAATAACTTTAGGGTTCCGTAATAACAAGAATTCTGTGTTACCTACCTCTAAGGTTGACTGGTAGAGAATGCTTGTAGTATTTAAAGTCGCCTTTTGTACGCCGTCTTTTTTTTTGCAATAATGTATTTAAATAAATAAATAATATTATTCAAAATATTTTGTACGTAAAAGTCGCAGTAAAATTGGGGTAGGTACTTACCTACTCAACCATATTTTTTATTTTATATTAATGTGAAGTTTAAAAAAAAGATCCTGACGGATTAAGAACTTCTTCCTTTGGAGTGAGGTAAGAGATACTATTTTGGCTTATACCTACATATTAAAATAAAGATCTCATTAAAAACTTTTAACATGAAAAAATCAAGCCAAGTTTTCGTTTTCGTCAAAACCCACTGCCAAGCAACAGTGTTCGCATTGTTGTGTTCCGGTGCGGGGATAAGATAACCGGTGACATTACTAGCATAGAGGCATTCCATCTAAGTCCTCAGGGTAGGCAACGCATTTGCAGTCTTAAGATTATAGTCTTAAGATTGCAAGTGTCAATGGGTCACAGGTCCTGCTTACCATCAGGTGGCCTGTGTGCTCGTTCGCCTTCTCCAAGTCATAAAAAAAACGTTTCTCTTTATCGACGGTGATACTTTCTGCAATTCCGCGTAAATAACAAATTCATTAAGTGTATTTTGTACCTTATATAATTTTTTGGTTACGCGGTCTTGCAGTATCACCGAGGTTATGTCTATAAAAAAATGAACCTTTAAGAAACCATCTTAAGATGTAGGCGTGGTCAGCTCATTTCAAAAGGTCAGTGGGAACTGATTTCATGAACGTTGCATCATTTTAGTCACCTGAGGGCAAGTGTTCAAATATGCTGTGACTCTGTTACTCCCGTGCAAGAGCGTTTAAGAGCAAGTGAGGCCGCATAACACATCCGAAGGTCTTTTTAAAATCTCGTGTATTTACGAATAGATTTTTGAATTTTTACTTTTTTTTTTAAATAAGTCACTACTCGTCATTCCAGGGTAGTGATTCTGTAAGCATCGCCGGTCGTGCGGACTGTCGAGTGATACCAAGCGACGAGATTAAGTAGTCCCGTCAGTGCGAACAAAACACATTGTAGCGCGTGCATTTTCAATTTAGCAGCACGATAGGTCAAACGTATAAGGCTGCTTAATTGAAAATGCACGCGCTACAAAGTGTTTAGTTCGCACTGACGGGACTACTTAATCTCGCCGCTTGGTATCACTCGACAGTCCGCACGACCGGCGTTGTTTACAGAATCACTACCCTGTACAACCAATAATCTCAAATCCAAGAATCCTACTAATATTAAAAATGCATTTGTGTATTTGTTCGTTACTCCGTCATGCAGCAAGGGCTAGACGGATTTGGATAAAATTTAAAATGAAGATAGTTGTATAACGGGGACATAGGGCTTCTTTTAATTCTGGAAAATTTAAAAGATCACAAAGGAATAACTGTAATCGAAATCTACGTGGACGAAGTCGCGGGCAGAAGCTATAAAAGGTCGTCGTTATAAAGGTGTGATTGGTTCTTATATTGCTTCCACTAAAGTTGAATTAGCTACTACTTAAGTACGATTACAACTTCACTGGGAGGTTCTTATATAAATAAAATTATGAACTCAAAAGCAAACAATCTCATCTGTACAACTTAGTATAATTATCATTAAAAGAAAAAGTATTTTTGACATACTTACTATCGCATTGTGAACACTACAAAATAGCTCTTGTTCACTTGACAATAATCGTGCCCAAGTTTCAAAAAATACGATTACATGTAAAAAGCAATATGGATTTACCGAGTAGAAAAGAGTAAACTAACCACCGTAATTCAATCTTCATTTTCAAACAGCTGCCGTAACCCTAAAGGTCAAAATATAATGGCTCGTTAGCTCTACGTGCGAACGTAAGAGAATATCCAGTACCCTTACCATGAGTTACAATTGTACTCGCTAGCGACTCGAATGCTCTGACCCTCACAGTATAGTTAAAGAGTGCTTGAGACCGAGTATTTGACTCGCTAGAGAGTACAGTAAAGCCAGGGATACACTAGAGGACACAATGTCCCACGACATTGTCAAGCGAAGCCAGCCGATTTCGCCTGATATATCTGGTGACATCGCACGACTTATGTCCGTAGTGACGTCAGGCGCAGGCGAAGAAGACTTATGTCTAGTTCTACTGCACGTGTCGCGCGATGTTGCCAGACATGTCGAGCGAAGTCCGGCAACATCGCGCCACTTCACCCGACGTCGTTGGCTACACGTGGCTTAATTTGTAATTAGGGAATGCAATTTACCTAAATTTTGGATGAACATAACCGGCTAAAACCGGTTATAACCGGTTATTTGCATTCACTAATTGTAACTCATGGTAAGGGTACAGATTCACTACAATTTGCTGACCTTCCCAGGTCGGGGCTCGGGTCGTTACTTTCCCGTTTAGCCACACGTATAATTTATCTAATGACACTGAAGCTTCCGAGTCTTTGTTTGATTTAATTATCAGTTAGCGAACATAGAATGACCTGAGGTTGAAAGGATAAGACAGTTTCCGTTGTTATAGTTCTGATTACTTACACTTACCCACTTACGTATGATAGCATACATGCGATGGTAGCCTTTGAATACATAGTTTTAGTACGGAAATAATAAATAATTAAATATGAGGTGAAAATCTCACACCAATTATAACTGACCTAGTCCGAGCTCTAGGCTTGTACTATGAGTACTAGACAACGATATAAACACTTATGGAGATAAATAAATACGTATATATATATAGAACTACCAAGCCTGCGAAACAAATATTACTTGCGCTCATCACCGCGCCTGAATGAGCAATCTACGATGTCACAGAAACACAAGTTAAACTTATACTTAAAATACTTGTTTGCATCGAAGTTTAAAATGGTTACCTTCTTATTCATAAACGTTGAATAAACCTATTTTAGTTGAAGTATTCGTGATCCCTTGCTGTCAAATTTAAATGTCATCTAAAGTCAGAAAATGACAGATCATATTTCAAGCACACTTTAGCTATTGTGTGTTTATGAATAAAAGGTGTTAGTTTTTAATTACATTAAACAAACTGTAAAAAGTAAGTGGCAGGAATCCATAAATCTTAAAGGTGTCAAAGAAAGTCTCGCAACATTTACTACCTAGATTACCTAGTGTATGTAAACACCGACCAGTACAAAATTAGGTCGAACCTGTAAACCGCCGCAGCAAGTGTCGATTAAGTCTCCGTTAACCGTTGCGTCACCAGCGCACTCTCGCGGCCGGCTAATGCACTAACAAGTGTCGGAGTTAAAAGTGCTTTTAAGGATAATGGTGTTGGCTAATCGGGATAGTGGCGTGACGAGATCATTTGAGTATTACGATAGGTGACAGTATTAAAATAGGGTGTGGGGGTGGATTCAGATTGAGTTCAAATTTTGCTTTCTTATGCAATTTATTTTGTTGCCTTGTGCAGAGTCCGTCCGGATCGCTACCACCACCTAATCCATTAACCTACCGCCAAACAGCAGTGTTTGCATTGTTGTGGTCCGGTTTGGGGATAAGACAGCCGGTGAAATGACTAGCATAGAGGCATTCCATCTTAGTCCTCAGAGTTGGCAACGCGTTTGCAGTCTTAGGATTGCATTGCAGTCTTGTGAATGCGAATGTCTATGGGTCACAGTTTCCACTTACCATCACGTGGCCTGTGTGCTCGTTTGTCTTCACTATGCCATAAAAAAAAAACGATGAAACTACAATAATGTGGTACTATCAAGTTGGTAAGAATAATGATGGAGATAGAAGGTGGCCCTCGGAACTACTCAATGGTTTATAATAGATCTGTCAAGTAAGGATTTGTTTAACTCGTCTTTTAATAGTTACTTCATCATCAGTGCTAGAGTAGTCGGCAACAAAAAGTGATACTTTTTTTTTATATAGTACTAGTTAGGTAACAAAAAAATCAACTTACATTTCTGTCACTTCCCTAGTTTTTCCAGTGATTTACAGTAAAGTATCCGGAACATGCCTTAATGAAAGGTTTAATTAGTTTACAGGTATTTTACCCTCTTAAATAAAAAGAACGCATGCGCATTTGATAGTCAAAGCAAATTGAACCCTGTGCCTTAAGCATTAAGGTCATAAATACATTCCCGATTTTATGAGACATACGCCCTTTCTTCTAATGAGGGCAGTATTCTAGACGTACTTGTGTAATCAATGAATGCACAGCTGGGCAGTGGACAGTTATGACGTGTTTTACATGTGACGACACGACTCCGACGCGACGTTTAGGTTACTTTGTAACTTTTTTTTTCATAGCTTGTAAACTATTTATAGCATATTTAGGGCTTGAGCTATTTTTAGGAAATATTTATAGACTAAAGAGGGAACAACCACTTTTTGCGAGCTTTTTTACAAACACCATGGGTTTTTTTTAATTGAAATGGAATCTTCGTACTTTACTGCTTGTTGATATAATAATATTGTCGTTGTCATTGTCAAAAACATTGACCTCGGACCTAATGGACAAATACGATTAGGTTACTCGTTTCTCAAAGATCGGCAGTGCATTTGTCATTCCTCTGGTGTTGCGGGTCTTCATGGTTCACCCTCCTGACAATGGCAGGTGACAGGTGACGATTCGGTATACATTGCAGAGTTATAAAGTTTCCACATCATTCGGCTTCATAATAACATAAGCTACTCCATGTACACTGAAATGTCACCTGTCACCTGTCATGGTCAGGCTGGTGAAATGGGCAGGTCCACTACCACCATATAAAGCTAAAACCTTTTTATTTGCAATATGACAGACGCATTAAAATAAATTCAATGTGTCATACCACGATTAGCAACTCGTGTCATATAAAAACCATTTCAATACTGCTATGCAATAAATGTGCACAGCTAGGTAAATTGCACATTATGTGATATCTAATGCACACTAATGCCACTAATGGTCTGTCATCGGATAGCATTGCAACGAAGCTTTAAAGTGCTGTTTTAGATCAACAATGACTTAAGTTGCATATTATAACTCTTAAAGTGTCACTCTTATTCTAACTCCATAGGTGGTCTATAATGTTTGTTTGTAACTATTCAAAGAGGACGAATCGAGGATTTTAAAGGACTTTTTATACGAATAAATATCAAACACGGAAATACCACAAAATTCTATAAATCTTGTCAATATATTTTAAAAATAATTCTCACAGTTAAAAGAATTCCAAACCATAAAAGTCAATGTCATGACATTCGTCGCTGCACTTTGGAAATCATTAAGGCATTCAGCGCCCATAACTCAATATTGACTCCACTTTGTATGAATTTTATGAAGTCTGGCATTCGACGTGTTAAACGATGTAGATGCGATTTTAATAGCGTGAATGAATATTCATTTTCCAATTCATAATTGCAAGGTTAATGGCTTTTTAAGTTTCGTATGAAACAGTTTTGCAACTTTGGTTCAGATGAGACTTTAATGGAAAATATCCACCTGTGTGTAATAAAAAATGCTAAGAATAGTTTGACCTTTATTTAATTATTATTCAATGTATTGTAAAGCTAAACGCAGCTGTTTTTATTTTTAAAATAGAGCTACTCCAAATATAGCATTTAATGGACTGCAAAATGTCCATAGGTACAATTTTGTACGATTACTGCTCCTAGACCAACTGAACAAGCGTCTAACAGTAACTAAAGATGTAGGTGCTATTGGGGCTGCCTCGATTCTGCAGCGCGTCGGGGATGTTTGCGGATGCTCACACAGATGGCTTTACTGCTATACTGCGCAAAAGAGTCGCATCCCTGTTGCACAGATTGCGGGGCAGTCCGAACAGCATGCTATGTTCTATTGCAGAGAGGTTTCATGGCTCCTTCCAGAACCATTGGAACAAACTCCACAACCCTTCTGCCAAATAGGTTTTTTTTTATTTTTTTCATTATTATGTTGGTACTATTATTATTTTGTGTCGTGTATGTATAATTCTGTCTTAAGTACTGCTATGTGCAATATGGAAAGTATTTATGAAATAAACAATTTGAATTTGAATTTGAATTTGAAATGTCAAATCCCTTCTTATTAGTACGTATTTGATTTCATTGTGTTTTAACTATACAATATAAATTAGCATTTTCGTTATTTAAACAGAAACCTTAGAAATAGCGGTCATATTTAAAACAGCAGTAGGAGCAAGGCATGCTAACGAAGATGTCATTCATCAAAAGCCATTTACATAAGATAAGATAAACAGACATTTGCAATCAAACCTCCTGCCTTGTATAAATAATTAGTCGATGCAAATGACGAAACTGAATAGACTCGATAGTAGACATAGAACCTTAAGTTGCATAATAGCATCTAAGTGGTTATTTAAAGATTCCATCGATTTGTTGATTTGTCAGTCTGAGTTTAAAGTTATGTAAATTTTAGAGAAGAAAACTTATCAAATAGTTGTGTAACATTTTATTTGCATACGTCAACGCTCTTTTAATTATTAAAGAAATAACGAATAGGTACGAGACGTGTCTTACGTCTCGTATTCGTAGGACATAGCGTCAAATAGGGCTTACCGTGATGAGAATAACCAATTCTACTAACTCACCAAATTTTAATGAAATCTGTAAAAAAAGGAATCGACAACAAAATAAAAATTCATCCATTAATGTATTGTCACCGGAATTGCATAACTATGCCAAATTTTAAGTACCGACAATACGGTATTTGACAAAAGTCAAATCAGCTTATTTTTATGAAACATCAAAAACGCTCGATTACTATTGAATTTATAAGGATTACTATCTTGGGACGTCACAATCAAACAGCGTCCTTATTGATGGATTTTATGAATTAAAAAATCTTAAAATAGCAAACATAAATAAAAGATTGATGTATTCCTAGTATTTTTATAATGTTTATCTGTTGTTAATGAAAAACCAATTTAATTTCACTCTTGTCAAATACCCTCTTAAAAGGCGGTTGAAACTGATTGGTAAAGATTTGATTATATTGTTCGTTAGTTTGTTAAATTCTTAGTCACGAGAATGTTAAAAAAAAGTGTAGGAACAGAAAACTGTCTTGGGCAGGCAATTGCCAGGCATTAGAAAGGCTTCACAAGAATATAACTGGACATCATAGTTCGCTTGCATAAGTGATAGATGTTATAGAGTGAATGACCTCACGGATTCGTCTTTGCAAAGTTCGTGCACTTAACTTCAATTAGATATTATGACTGTTTGGCAAACCAGCTGGCTCAAGCGTGTCCTATTTTTTTAGACATTATCTATAAGAAGTAAAATAATTACTTTAAGTGATCTAGTAAACCGAATTTTAAAATGAATTACGTCTTTATAGGAAATATTGATATAGTTCGGATCTAAAATGTTTATTCAACATTTATTTGGCTTAGTTACAGCGAAGATCAAACACTAACGATTTATTTTTTTGTAATTAATTTGCTTTACTTTACACAAAACAATATTATTTAGGTATGTAGCCAATTCATGCACATTGATATTATATCTTACAGACAAAAATAAACAGACCAACACCACCAATTTGTGTTTGTAAAATATAAATTTTCTGTCTTAGACATGACATGAACAATGACAAGGTGAATGACACAATTGATTTGAATTAACCAATACATTTTTAATGCCGTTATTTAATATGAAATTCTGATTTCGAAAACACAAAACCGTTGACCCACCTTGCTATTTATATCTCGAGCGACTAGATGGCAGTCAAGGAAGCGATCTAATACCCTTAACACGAATCCTATCAGCGCCGACCTTGTGAGGCGAGCGGGCTAGCGGTGTATACCGGTTCCGATGTGGACCTCACGGGCCAAGCGCGGCATTCCTTGAGGTCTTTATAGGTGACAAAACGCAATGAACTGCGTATTTATGATGGTTTTGAGGTTATTATTTGAAACTTTGAAAATGTGAAATGATGTGACTTAACTGAATTCGAGAAGAATTGATTTGATGTTGTTCATCGAACTTTGATAAAGTTTGACCCAAAATTTGCCAACTTATTTTTGCCCATACATACACATAGTACATACCTTCACGCCTTCATTCCCAGAGTGGGGCAGGCAGAACTACAGAATTACCAACAACTCTAAGAACTTGTTGTTAATTGTGTATTGTGTTTTTGGCCATCTGGCTTTTATATCATAATGGTATCCCTGATGTATTTAGCTCTTAGCGTCTTGCAATAAGAGTTCAACAACATGATTACAATACAAAAGCAATATGACCTAAAACAAAGTAGAAAGTGGAGGCCCTACTCAGAATATTTCAAAATTGCATTTTCGTTGATCTTCATAGGGTGTGTCTTTACATCTAATTATATAAAGAGTGAAAACTACTACAAAACTCATAACTATCACCTAAGTACTAAAGGGAATGACATTTGCTCACATGTTATATATTGTTATTACCAAGATAACAGTTTTGGTAATCTTCATAGAGAGATAGTTCATCATCATCATCTCCATTACAACTGTCACTTAACGGAAAAACTTCTAGTAAACTTAACGATACCATTTTATCTCCAAACAGTTCAAGGCCACTAATAATTATCATAAAATTACCCGGTGTTTCAATCATCCTACACGAGCAGAATACTTGAGACAATGGCGTCTCTTCCCACGCTTTCGAGTTACAAGAAGCAAGAACAGCATGCGTGATACACATGCCATAAATTGCAGGATTGCATGCGATAATCCGCATATTTTGAATTTATGCGGAATATTTTACGCGTGTAGTTACTTGAGAGAACATTTTATATCGTCATTGTGTTTAAGACGTTTGATATCAATGAGAATAACAGTTTCTACGATGTATAGAAGTCAACGATTCCACGATCCGTTTTGAAATCTATTCTTGTGTTGTGGACTTTGGACTGAGAGCGAAAGACCAGGAATTTGATTCATATTCTCTTTTAGTAAAGTTTATTAAAATGGGCAATTTTTAAAGGATTTCAAGAAGTTTGTATTTCTAAAATTGACACGCCCTATGATATTAAAAGCGAATGCCTCATCTAACTTAATTCTCATTTTTACTCAATAATATCAGTGAGATTTAGAAATAGCCAGGGCCTTAATTCTAGTTTGTCTTAAGCTATTTATTTTTCGAAATCATGATGCTTATTTAAAGCAAAAGTTACAGTGACAAATCTGAGTAAAGTGACCTATAAATTTAAATTTGGTTTGTTAAAGACAACAGGAAAACACCATTAACGATTAAGATTTCAATGTTACTGAATACGCACGTGACACACGACTTTTTTATTATTATACTGTCAAGCAATTTACCTCTATCTCACCTGAAGGTAAGCGACGATGATAATGAAGACGAGGGTGGAGATCACTAACTCAGTAGCAGCTTAATCACTCTAGTTTTGAACTTTTACTATAGCAAGGATCTGAAACCCTTCGATAGACATTTATAGTACCTCTATTTCGTATTTTGAGGAGAAATACATAGATATATGTGTTACTCGATCGGTTAGAGTTGCCATTAACCTTTATTTTGGCAATGTTCGTCACAGCGATGACCACTTTTTTTGTTTGGATTGTATTTTTTTTTTGCTGTTTCTAAATTTGAATTGGGTTTGAATTCCCGACCTTTTTTATTTTTGCCAAATTAATGGTTAGGAGTGGCAGACGGTTTCCTCTAGGTATGGTTTTATTTAGTTATTTGGAACACTGTCCGTTTAAATTCGATGCTAATCAATCTGGCTAAGTCATCTGTACAGTCAAAACGGTAAACAAAATTACTGTACGTGTAACGGGTCCCGAATTATGGTAAACAGCGATAAAAAACAGCCTCAATCAATCATAAGATAAAAACAACACTGCTACTGATATCGATGTTCAAAACGATAGCTGCTTGGCTCTTTCATTGGATACTGTAATTATTGTAGATAGATGGAGATTTAATTTCATGCTTCGGAATAAACCATTTGGTATTCTTAGTCAGGTGATCGAAGGAACCAGATAAACTAGATAGATCAAAAGACAACCTAGAAAGATAAATCACTTGAGGTTGTAGTTGTTAAGCTAACAGAATAATTATTGAAAACAATTGTCTTGGTATTTCAGATTAATAGCATTTTCTAGTAAGATTTCCGATTATAAAGCTACTATGTAACTTAACGTACGTAATATTTTACCGAGCACTTCTTGTAGATAGAGTGATTAGACGGATGGACGGACGTATTTGATTTAGGGCGGATTCGACCAACGAGATTAAGGTCTTATACTTAGATTAAGCGCCGAATTTGTATAGACTAATCTCGGAGTAAGTCTTATTCCAGTATGGTAAGATAGATGGTTAGTGATGGAAGAACCTTACTGAAACGCTACAACCATTTCGCATTTCCCAACCGAAGGTAACTATATAATTTGGTCAATACAGGTTAAAGCTGTGATGTGTACAGCCGTGCTTTGTGATTTCAAACACCAATACTCGCAAGAAAGGCGAATAAAAAAAAGGTAATTGATTAATTAACTGCTCGTCAACGCAAGGTTTGTAGCAATGTAGGTTTGTATTTATAAACACAGTAAAACTGTGTCATTTAAGCTGTTACAGGGTTCATTCTAGATTAATGCACCTATAGGTCCACTAGCAGTCACCTCGCTTCTGTCTGCCTCACATCTGTAGGTATAGCCAAGATACAAATACTATTAACGTTTCTATTTTCGATCGACTCAAAATTTATAAAGTTCGCATAAGCAGTTGACTGGATTTGTCATCAGCTTACGTTAATCCTATATTGTCGATGTTCGAAAATCGTTAATTACTGGGCGTTTTGTACCTTGGCTAGGCTGTTACTCCACGAGGGACTCGCCCACGATCTTTTTAAACTACGAGTATAATGTCACCGGCAAAGCGGCTCTAATAAATATCAATTAGTGTGTTGGTACGTACTTTAAATTCAAACTCACATAATTTTGTAGTAGCAATTAGTATTTAACGGCATAATTTAACAAATACACGTAAAACCACTAACCGCAATGTGACAACGGCACGCCACCAAATTTTTACCAAGAAAGCAGTGCTAAGTGGGAAATGGAAACTGGTTTCCGACTGTGAAAGCTCAGTCAAGTAAGGTTAAGGGCAAATTAACGTGATTTTTAGAACTGACGATATTAATTTTTGGTACGTTAAACAATTTAGTTTTTAACTATGAATGACAACTTCTTTTTTGATATGAATGTACAGTGAATTGACGTGTTTGTGAAAATATGTTTAAATAGAGCGGTAAGTTTACGTATTTACTGCGTTTGGATTATGTTTTTTCGCCTTAATTCTTAGTCTAAAGTCCTTTGACTTTTTTTAATTGTGGTAGTTCAAAACAAACCTACTGTAAATTGAAAAATAAAGTGACAATCAAGACCATTTGTAATTGGATGTAAGATTACATAAGAGATTAAATAAGATGAGAGAGAAAAAATCTATTCTTATTTTGCACTATTTAAAGTCGTAAATTTACAACTGAGAAGCATTCACTAACCAATTTTAGCACTTTGATATTCATTGTAAATCAATCGATTATTGACACATAATGTCTAACCGTATTATTTATCGTGTCGTCTCAGTGTCGTGTCGTCTAAACGTCATATTTAATGTTTAAATTATCGTTATGCAGATGAGTTGACCGCGATTGAACTAAATAACTCGATTTGTCTGAACACCTGTTAAACTTGCAGCTTTGTTACTTTAGACACGGCTTGTTATTGAATGGTTAATGATTATTATAATAGTGCTTTGTTGTTATATTAACTGCAGAAGAATAATGAAATAAGTTATTAATATAATAATGAAATGGGTAAATTATCGCTAGATCGTTTTGCTCATGTATTTTCTTATTATGATCTTGATGAAATTTGATAATTTTTATTCATGTGTCAAATTCACAACTAAATAATAAATGCAATTAAAATTTTAAACTTCTTTAACATTACAAAAACATTTTATAAAGATTAGTTACTTATTTTTGATGTGTGGATAAGACAACTTGCGAAATTGCTAGTACATAGGCATTCCGTCTTCGAGGACTAGTTTCAGTCGACCAATTTGATTTTTAGGCCACTTTGATTATGTTCAAGTGTCGTTGTCAATCAAAGCGTAAATTGATTGATTATTTTATAAATGTTATAATTATGGAAAACTAAGATTGTACTGTATGTATTTTTTTTTTTATGGTATAGGAAGGCAAACGAGCAGACGGATCGCCTGATGGAAAGCGATTACCGTCACCCATAGACACCTGCAGCACCAGAGGAGTCACAGGTGCGTTGCCGGCCTTTCAAATAAGAGTACGCTCTTTTCTTGAAGGTTTGAAGGTCGTAACGGTCCGGAAATACCGCAGGTGACAGACCATTCCACAGTTTAGTTGTTTATGTGGACTAGAACTGGTAGATTCACTTTATTTTCTGAATAAATATTATGAATTTTGAAATTAATTTCCTAGTCCTGACTAAAACTGCTAAATAACTGTCAGTTTCTATCATTAATCATCAAGGTTCATAAGATATTGGCAATCATTAATTGCAAAATATAATTGTCAAAATTGTCCATGGGCTTTAATGTCCACTACTTCCTTGTTTGCCTTCTCCAAACCATAAAAATCTCCACGTGCTATGGAATTTAAGCCGTCTAGGCTATTTGTCCTTTATATACATCGAGTTTCTTAAGAGTATTGTAAAGCGACGGTCTAATCGCGTAGCTACCAAATAAAACCATTCAAATTTAACTCTGGGCGATAACGTTTCTCACCCAATAACTAACTAAACAAAGTCCGGTTTTCAAAATTGTTTAATACAACTACTACTACTATGAAAAACTGGGTTTGTAACTTTTGGGGCCGTAATATCCCAGTCCTGACTAAAACTTCAAAGTAAGTGACAGTTTCTATCCTTGGTCTGTAATCTGCAATCATTCATTGCAAATATCATTGTCCAATTGTCTATGGGCCTTAAAGCCCACTACTTACTCATTTGCCTTCTCCGAGCCATAAAAATCTCGACGTGCTATGGAATTTAATCCGTGTAGGCTATTTGTCCTTTATATACGTCATGTGTCATAATGTGATCTTGATTAATATTATACTTTGTGGCTTTGTTGATGTTTATTACGTCTGGGTATGCCAAGTTAATGTAGAATTCGATTAATTTAATAGAAGGCGTAGGTATTAAAAAGCGATTTCGATTTGTGATAATATTTATGAACTACGTTCTAATGTTGAACAACTTGGTGTTTTTGCAAAAGATGAAGTTTTTAATTACAATTGAAACCCTTTTCTAATTTATTATGTATTTGATTAAAAACTTAGTGTATAATTTAATCTACATTCCCCTCGTAACTGCGTAGTAAATTCCCTTCATCAGTCGCCGTGGGTGCCGGTGGGCGAACCAAGGCGGACCGCCACACGTAACTCGGTTTCATCATCACCATGTATAATTGGATCGATTTTGTGAACTAGATCGGAGAGCACTTACCCTTACTAAGTAAATTTGATAGTGTTAACATCAAAAATATTAAGATATTTTCTAACTAAATATCCAGTAAGTAACGGTAAAATAGAAAAACCAAATCATCGATTGATGTCGTTGGGTAATATCTTAATCTATAATCGTACATTGTAAATATCACTCTGTTTACTCCGTAAGCTGGTTGAGCTTGTATTTTAATCATAAATCCTAATGTTAGTACAAATATAACTCAACGTCAAAACATGTAACTGCCATGGTATTCGATGTTGTCAAATATATATACTTACATCTCTATTTTCAAAAAAATTAAGCGTGTTTAGTTTCTTGCATGCTAAAGGGCCGTATTAATAAACTAATCTCAACTCTAATGCTCGTTTCGAGATGCGTCAAAAATGACAGTGTTCTATGGTTCGACGTTTACTTTGACGTATGATGATGAGTTTATTAATACGGGCCTAACATTATTATACCTCTAATATGAAGGTTTGTTCCACTATGAAGTTTGCATTACTACCCGATCAAAATCACATCACTTTAATGTTGTAATAAGATTAGCATTATGTACGCTCTGTTAAAATGTGTCAGGATTGACTATTCTTATCTGCCTGGGATCAATAACAGTATTGCCACAATGATAAGGACACGTAATTATAATATTGAGTGACATAAATAGTACCTATTAAACAAAGCTAAATAAATTCAAACAACGGTTTCAAAGTGCGTCTACAGGTTGATTACCAAAAAAAAAATATGTAGGCCTTAATTGAGACAACGTTAATTGTTTCTATTGTATGACGAAAATTAACCATGCAATCAATCAATCAATCACATATCTATCAATAATTCTCTTTTATGTGAGCATTGTATTCTGTTGGTAAACGTATTAAATGAATAAATAAATATGCTTAACTTTCGTTACACAATGGATGAAAACTAAATTCTTAATTAAGGCCTTAACTACGTCCAATTTTTTGTGACGATCACATTATAGGCGCACTTTGCAACAGTTACATAGCGTCGGTGAAACTGCAAAACCGCGTAAGTAACATTTTTAATAAGGAGCAAAATACACCTTTTTAATAAGGCGTTAAGGTTTATTTTGCTCTATCATAAATTTGTTACTTACGCGGTTTTGCAGTGTCACCGACGATAGATAGGTACATACCTTCACGCCTTCATCCCAGAGAGGGGTAGGCAGAGCTACAGAATTACCAACAACTCTAACAATTTGTTGATAATTCTGTAACCACATTTTGCACACTAACCGCCTGTTTCACAATCGACAAGTAAAGGATATTTGACGGATAAGTTTAGCCCTTTCTTTGTCGTACACTTGAAAATAGACAAGGAGAGAGACAACTTTATGTGACAGATAAATTTACTTGTCGATTGTGAAACAGGCCCTTAGGCTAAGATGTTTACCAGTGTATTAGTGACAGGTTGCAAGCCCATCGCCTAACAATACTATACGCCTTTATTCCCTTAGCCGTCTCTTACGACATCCACGGGAAGATATGGAGTGGCACTATTCTAACCCGGCAACCACACGGGGTTGAAACCGATGTTTGAATTCATTTAGGTTTATTTAATAGGTAATATTTATGTCACTCAATATTATAATTACGTGTCCATATCATTGCGGTAATACTGTTATTGATTGGAACTGAGAAATTACCAAGAAATTTTCTTATTCTTTTTCTATCACCACGTGCATTGTTATCTCGAAGATTGTAATCTCTATCAGTAAGATGAATTCCATCACGCTGCTAGAAACTAGTAAGTGCTAATTGTAGCAAATTAGATTGTTTGATTTCAAGTTTGTAACGGCTGGGAAATATAATTGTTACCAGTAAAATCAATAATAATTAGGGTACGGTGTAGCATAATTAAGGCTTAAAAAATCTAAGGTTTAATATAGGAACAAATACTTACTTGTGCTCATCACACATAATAAACCCTTTCCGAGAATTGAAACTGGGACCGTTCGATTTTTATGCAAGGTCACTACTATTTGAACTACCAACTAGCTATCCGCGACACGTGTAAAGAAATATCCAAGATTTTTGAAAATTCTTGGATTACCAGTAAAATTGTTCTTTTTTCAGATAAATTTGAAAGTATTTCCTCCTAATTGAGGTAGCAAAAAATCACCAAACATTTTGTGGTACCTAGTCAAATTAACGTTAATTTAATTCGTGTAACGTGACAGAGTTTCTCAGTTGACGGCTCATGAGAAGCGGTGTTCTTTTATTATTTATAGGAAGAATTCCAGATATTCAATTTTACCGCAGGTCAATTTCTTCCAACTACCACTTAAAGTAGCAATAAGCTAGTCACATCTGTCGCAGAACCGACCACCGCTGGGGTAGCCGTATTCTGGAGTGGAGACCACGGCTTCGGGATTAGGTCTAGGCCGGAGGCGGACGAGTGCTGACTTACGAAAAGTGGCTGCAGCTGATGAAAACAAACACCTGAAGACTAAGCTCAGCAGCGTGCCATGAGAGAGGCCTATTATGTCCAATGGTGGACGGAAGTGGGCTGATGATGAACGATGGAAAATTTAGACTGCAGAAGGGTCCACAACTGAAATGCGTTGCAAAGGACAGCTGATGTACATCTACATTAATATTATAAAGAGGAAAGATTTGTATTTTTGTGTAGGTATGTGTATGTTTGTAATGAATAAATTCAAAACATACTGTGACTATTTCAAAAATTTTTTCACCATTAGAAAGCTACATTCACCCTCAGTGACATAGGCTATGTTTTATTTTTCTGCGTGGACGGAGTCGCACGCAACAGCTAGTTGTAATTAAAAAAAGGTTGTTACTTTAACCAAATTAAAGTAACAACCTTGACTTTAGAAAATATGTTTTTGTTCCGTGCACAGTTTCAATGCGTACACAAGCTGTCGTAACAGTCGTAACAGAGGTAAGACGTTGCAAGAATGCGGAAGGCGTAACGTTACTCTGGACTTGTTCTAGTATTCGCCTAGGTTTTATCACCAGTTATTACAGAACGCTACGCTAAGTTAAAGAAAATAGTAGCTAGATCGTTAACTTGAATTGGCGTCACTATTTTATCTCAACAGATGTCGCTAGTAATGCTTTAAAACGTTAGCGTTGCAAATTGGTACCGTTTATAAATGCATTTCACATTTTTGGCGAAAATTTCTGATTTGAAAGCTGTGTGTCGCACATTATCACATTATTACTATTTTCTTCGCCTATAATACCTAAATTCGTATGGCCTTTTAAAAACTGTCATTGGAATAAAAATATCAACAAACAAACAAAAAAAACCCTAAAATTTTGTCAGAGGTTGAAATAAATAAAAATGTATCTGAAGCATAAACCATCTTTTTGTTTATATGACCAGATCAAATACAGTAGTATAATTCGGTTTCGCATGATCTGGTAGTTATTTTGTGTTTTTTTGTTAATATGTTTTTGTATTTATGTTTTCCATATGACACTTATTTCAAATCAATACACAAGAGGGTATCACTACATAGTATAAAACAAAGTCGCTTTCCGCTGTCTGTCCCTATGTATGCTTAGATCTTTAAAACTACGCAACGGATTTTGATGCGGTTTTTTTTAAAAGATAGAGTGATTCAAGAGGAAGGTTTATATGTATATTATTTTTTTATTTTATGAACTGGTGTTACAGAAAACTCATATAAACCGAAGCGAAGCGAGGGCGGGTCGCTAGTATAATATATAAACGAACGCCACGTGGACGGCAACTACATTAAATATTGGAAATAGCACGTTCTACGCAAAGGAGACCCACTTTTATTTTTGAAAACAAGAAATGACGCGAAATAAACATTTGAAAGAAATCTTATTCCTTCTTAATCGAGAATCGAACTGGAACTGGAAATCAAATATTACAAAACAATAAAATCGTGATTTATAATACAGATCGAAAGGGTTATTAATAGTGGTCATTTATGTCTATAACACATACAGTACACTTAAATGAAGACAGTTAAAATACATGTGGCGTTAGTTTTTTTCCACCCTGTATTAAAACCCACACCCTGTATGTCTACCAAATTCAGAATCATGTTTTCAAAATTAAGAATAAATATAAACCGCTTTTGTTTTTTGTAGCCGATGTTGTAGAATATACCTAGGGTGGTCCAAAAAACATTTTTGTTGATTTTGAACCAGGCCACCCCGGTAACTTATTACTTCCTACTACCTTATTACTATGTCCAAAATATAGTTTTCTAGTTTAAGTGCAAAATGGTGCTCAAAGGACATCAAAATTTATTTCAATTAAAATTTTCATACAATATTATCAAAAATGTTTTTTTGTTAGAGTTATTTTTTTGTTCCAAACGTAAACTGGACTATTGAATAAAAAGCCTGTAAAGCATTTTTAACAATAGGCTAGAATTAAGAGTGTAAGTTATAGTGAGTGCCAAAGTTCTAAAAGGAGTAAGTTTCTTACGTGAAAAAAACTAGTATTTCGAAGTTATTTATATAAAATATGATTAAATATTATAATAGATAATGTTCAATTACACGAAAACTTTCAGTAACAAATTTTCGGATACATCGGTTTTTGGATATTCGCAATCCGGATGTGCAAACGATGAGGTCGTTGAGCATCGCTTTATCCTTGACATAGAGAACTGAAAGTGCACATAGATTCGTTTTAAAACATAAGTAACCAAATAAGCGGGTGCCGTGACTTTTCACTGCACTTTGATTTTTTCCCATACAAACGTGGACCACCCTAATATACACTTACTTAATTCGCTGTTTAAGAAATCTCCAAAACACGTAAGAATAAAGTGAATTCACTTTCACCGCCGTGTTTGCTTTCTTTATGTAATTCTAGAATATTTTGCACACATTTTGCTTCCGCCGCGAAAAATATAGCTAAATGTTTGAAAATAAGTTTTAAATGTCGGTCTGCGAATAGACTCATCAAGATATACAGTAGAGATTAAAAACATTAAGTTTTATTTATTATTTTTAGTACATTTTTATACGTCAATGAAATTTCG
This sequence comes from Acleris laterana, assembly GCA_963966035.1. Lineage (NCBI taxonomy): Eukaryota > Metazoa > Arthropoda > Insecta > Lepidoptera > Tortricidae > Acleris > Acleris laterana. The sequence goes on from OZ014453.1 coordinate 10,452,357, forward strand.
TTGTTACTTACAGAGCGATAAATTATCACTTACACTGATAAACAAAAAAAAAATGGATGTAATACTAACTTCATAACAAACGGACAATGTTGACTACAGGACCATTTTTGTTTTTAGGGTATCGAGAAGGTAACAAACCAAACAGGCCACCTGATTGTAAGTGGGATCTATGACCAAAGACATCTGCATTCTCAAGAGCAAGACAAAGATCTTAAAACTGAAATCTTAAGACCCCAAATGCATTGCCAACCCTGAGGACTACGATGGAATGCCACTATAAATAAGAATAAGAATAAGAATAACTTTATTAATGAAAATACACGGTTTACAAAAATGTACGATATCTTGCGGACCCCAAACTAGGCTGAGCCTGTATCTTGGGATCCAGTGAGTCGGTTTACATTCAACACAGGAACCACATAAAAAAAAAAAAAGAGAATGAAATAAAATACAAAATTATTACTTAATAGAAAAGTAGACTTTGGTTTACAAAATTAACAAAATTATTTGGTAATGACAGGAACTAAAATTAATTATTATTAATTATTACATAATAACAGGAAATAATGTTAGAGAGTAGTAGAGTGTGTTTGTCCGCACGCATGTGTGCGTGTGTGAGTGTTTGTGTGCGTGTGTATGTGTGTGAGTTTGTGTGTGTGAGTGTGCTTAGCGAGAATCTTAAATTACTATGCTAGTAATTTTACCGGTTGTCTTAACCCCACACCGGAACACGAAAATACGAACACTGCTGCTTGGCGGTAAGTTAAAAGATAATATGGTGGTAGCGACCTGGACGGGCACTGCACAAGGGCCTGCCACCACAAAAAAAAGGAATCTACGTATAGAAAAATGAATGTTTGTCTGGATGTCCTTAATAGAATCGTATAATTATGCATTTGATCATGTGATGATCTTGAGCAAAGTGATGTGCAAGAGCCTACGAAGGTTTCTGAGTTGGTACGACCGTTGGCGTAGCAACGCGCGCAGGGTACAACTAGTGTTTGACCTTTATACTTCATACATACATAAACTCACGCCTTTATTCCCAGAGTGGGGTAGGCAGAGCTACAGAATTTCCAACAACAATAAAATCTTTTTTTTTTGATAATACTGTATCTTTCCGTGGATGTCGTAAAAGCCGACTAAGGTAATAAAGGCGTGTAGTACTGTTAGGCGATGGGCTTGCAACCTGTCGCTAATACACTGGTAAACATCTTCGCCTAAGTGTGCAAAATGTGGTTTATACTTCATTGCAATGAATTCCATGTCTATGAAAGAACACATCAAACTGACAACAGTCAAATAAATACAAAGCGCAGAAATCAATCTCTCGCCATGGTACGAAAATCCAGTAAAATTTGCGGCGAAAAACTATGCCAGTTAACCACATTACAATCAAAGTAACTGTAGAAAACGTAACCTCACTTGATTCCAATAGCCGTAATCAAAACAGATGGATATAAGTACTTACCGCCAGTTAATTCCCTATACCACAGCTGGTTGTTAAATTTTCAACTGTATTCAGTTTGCTTTACGGTTCTTATCTTTGTATTTTCATATAAACAACTGCTATCGTTCATGTGGGATAACCCCAATGCTACCGCAAATTTCAAATTGTCAATCCCTTTTATAGAAATGCTTTGGGCTAGGGAAACCTTTGCAATATTGACAAATGGAAAATAATCTACGGTTAGAAATGCATTAAAATAAATAAGTGTGAAATAGAACATGGGAAAACGATCGATGATCTATCGTCTTCACAAATATGTACTATTAAATAAATTGCTAATATGCTCTAACCTCCTGAATAATTATCCACGTAAAGTTGCAAAAATATATACACATAAACCTTATTACCCGTATCACTTCATCTGTGACGCGATTGTTTTAAAAACTAAACGAATAGAAACACTAATCAGAGTAGCGCATCTTGCCAAAGGCCTCTGGTGTGATCTTCTTAATATGCCTGAGTCTCACGGAAGTTTTATGTAAAAAAAACTCACAATCTACGAACATTTATTTGCAAATGCAAAACTGCTAAAACAAGTATAACTTGCCTACCGGTTGTACCTAAAAAAAACAAACATCGCCTTCGATAATTTCAGCTTCCTAAAGTCGATCGATAAATCAATAAAAGTTGACATTACAATGTTCTCGGAAGCGTGCGAACGTGGAGTTCCTACCGGCGCAAAAAGGAGATCCCCCTGTAATTAGATTACCGTCTAGCGATTATGCGCACACGCTACTGTCCTCGATTTGATTGTTATCTGTGTTAATGCAATCAATATCCGAGTAAGCAACATGAATAACTTTATGTTACAAGTAAATTTTCCGGTTTAAAAATACACGCTAATTATAGTAACAATGGTTGGTACTTCGTCAAAGTTTTTAAAAGGCTTCTCGATTTCGTTTTTGACAGCAAAGCTAGTTTTTGTTCTTTTATACTAAGTTCTGACTGAACCATGCTTTGAAGAAGGTAGTGTGCTCAAGCATATTCAAATGTATATGGCGTAATGATATGACTCATCAGAAATTTCGTACAGGATGTATCCAAATTAGGATTTAGAGCTTTTGAATACTTGTTACAAAAAGGTGTTCATGTTTTAGAGCTAAAAATACACAAAATCAAAATAAAGTTTAACTAAACACAGAAAAATCCGTAAGGGCATGAACGCAATACTGCAAATGCAAGCTATGACATTGACTACCTAACTAAGACAAAATATTTTAAGGACAAATGCCTTAAGACTACAGTTTTTGCATGTCTTATACAGACGGACGGAGAGACATAAACTAGTCTCCGAGACACGCACGTAATATTCATGCAAATGGCATTTTTTGCTTCAGACGAATGAAAGTGGCGGACCGCGCGCGAAAAGTCAAGGCTTCGTTTGAACGTGAATTAAAGTTTCGAACATAAAACATGCACTGTAAGTTTTATTAGTGGTTCTGGTCTAGTTTTTAAGTACGTAAAAACCGTAAGAAATTAACTTTTAGACTCGTTAATCCCCAAATCTGAAAATATTTGAACTCCAAATGACACCCGACTTTGATGAAACTTGTTTTACATAAAATGCAATGGGCCTTGACCATGCCATTTTTTTTATTTGCCTAGCTTTTTTTGTAAATATACTTTCAACCATTGTTATTGTCAAGGTTCACATTGTTAGTACTGACTTTGGAAAGATGGCCTCTTGTACTCAACGAAAAGGTCTGCTTTTAGTTCTATCCCTTGAACCAAATTTTACTGCGTCTTGAGTTTTTAGGTATAGCTAAATCCAGCATGAAAAAATTCACTGATATATTATTAAAGTGGCATATTTTTTACTTCCTTTAATAAATGATAATTTGGTAGTGTTTCGATCGTTATCGATACAAGTTTAATTGGTAAAACAATTAAATTGTTTTGCAAACTAATAATGAGCATGCTACTATTTTTAATTATTTAATTACAATAATCATCGGGTAGTTAATAAGAATCAGCATCAAAAATCATTACAGTACATTATCTCTTTTAATCAAGAAGTAAAGACTTGTGCAGTAAGGAATTCTACTAACGTTTAATTAGTAAAAATAACATGCAGTGTCACTAGAATCATAATATGTGAACGTGCGTACAAGGTTAGATCATATAATGCGGAACTGCATGAAGGAAGTTTGTAGAGTAATTAATTGGTATTGCGAGGCTAATACTTTTATCTCAATTGGTTTCTTACTAAACATATGGACCACGGTACATATTTTAAACATTGATATTTTCTGGAAGATTCTGTTGAGATCAAGATTATATGTAAATGTTAAAAATACGGCCTTCGAAAAATGTGGCAATGTGACAATATTATCTTGTAAGATTTGCACGCAAAATTAAGTTTATAAGTTGCCTATGGCCATTCATTCGTACAATTGCAAGAAAAAAAAGCATAGACTGCACAAGAGCACTGTAAGTACCAAGTAAATATCTCTGGACAAAGGTGTCAATAGATCAAGATAAGAATCTTTCAGATCGGGAAAAATACAAAATTCAAAAAGGTTGTCCTTTGCTATTTGACTAAAAATACCCATCTCATCATTACAAGGTATTTGTGTTTAATTCAGGGGTAAGCAACATTTCATAAAAGAAAGCATAAATCAATAAAGTTTCACGGTCGAATAGTCTTCTCGGAAGAAGCTAACGACGAATATGGGCAACTTCGGTTTTTATGGAGACTGCCGCACAGAAATTCATAATTAGTGACAATACAAGCGTGTCTCTGGTTCCGTTTGAACACAGGGTAAAAGTTTCATCAATAAAACATTGGACGACTCGTAGTTTTCAAGACATAGATCTATTGTCATTGCTTATACAGCAATTATTTCCTTTCTCCATAAACAATTTGTAAACGACTTTAATCAGCTGATTGCTGTACACTGCTGCCTATATACTCGTAGTACGGATCTCCAAACGCCAACCATCCTAGTCGTGGGCAGTCAACACCCATCTAACCGTTATCTTTTTCAAGACAATGTGACCTAGACTACTAATAATCTTTGTCTAGTTTTATGAAGACGTAAATAGTAAAGCAGATTTTATGTTATATCGTTTCAATCTATTAGAAGTGACTAATAATGAAATGGGATTAATTTTATTGTAGTTTATTTGTTTGTTGGACTAATAAAGTTTATTATTGTAGATAATCGTAGATAAGGCCGCGGTCTACGCCTTATTTATGGCAATATCCTTTATTGCCTTAATCAGCAAACTTGAAATGATTTTCTTTATCAATAAGCTATTACAGAACCCTAAATGCAAGCTTGTCCTCTCTATAAATATGCATATTGTCATTGCTTATTTCCAGTTTATGTTCACGATCGGCATGTCACGCCACGGAATAAATAAAAAGTCTAGTTAACCTGCAAACAGTGTTAAGTCACGCTCTATAAATATTAAAATAGGTACTTATTTTGAGTGATTTATATGAAGGCTTGGACATTGAAGCAAATTAAATTCATATGTTTATAAACCGAAGCAATATCAATACAAAAGGTTATATTAACAGGTATTTTTAATATTCGCGCTTATATATCCAACGATTGTAGTGTTCATAATTGACTTCGTTAAGAGTAAAAATAACTGCATCAATTTCAATGTCTTTATAAGAAAACCTCATAGAAAAATCTTTAGAGATAGGTACAAGGATCGAAGATTTACAAACATACTGATACATTTCGCTACATTCAGATTTAAAGAATGTATAACGGTCAATTTAATTTTTGCATCGCTTTAGTCAACACTTGGTATACAAAAATATGCTATGCCATAAAATGCTAACCATCGTTAGCATTTCCTCACAAAAAATCAATTGCCTGGAAACAACAAGCACTTTAGAGACTATAAATTTCACAATGTTTTCTAACAATCGAAGAAGCATGATGCTTTTTTCCCAATCCGCTTTTTTTTTTTTTTTTTTTTTTTTTTTTTTATGGCATAGTGAAGACAAACGAGCACACAGGCCACCTGATGGTATGTGGAAACTGTGACCCATAGACATTCGCAATCACAAGACTGCAATGCAATCCTAAGACTGCAAATGCGTTGCCAACCCTGAGGACTAAGATGGAATGCCTCTATGCTAGTCATTTCACCGGCTGTCTTATCCCCAAACCGGAACACAACAGTGTGAGCACTGCTGTTTGGCGGTAGGTTAATGGATAAGATCACTCACTTCTTTCACGTACTTGCTTACGATTCCTAGAAAACCAGACATTTGCGACACTTCCGACACACTTAGTGTTAAATACTAAAGGAAATACCAATTTACTTAATGATGAGTGGAAATTAGAAAAGCGGAAGATCATCTCCGGAGATGCAGTTGCGGTGACTAATTATGATCTCTCTGAGTTCAGAATTGATCCATTTGCTCATGTATTTGTAAAAGTAGGCACGCCTGGAGAAACTGGTCACAAGCACAGTAAAGTAGCGGTTTTTCTGTGTTTTATTGATCTTTCTAATGTTAACATATAACTAGTTCAATGTACTCAGATGCGTAAAGTAGTTTGCAGTATATTAGGATACAAAAATACGGAAGAAAAACAGGTATACCGCTTCAATTAAAGAATGAAAGGGTTTTGTTAATACAAGTTCACTCATCAGACGACTGGTGGTTGGAATATTTATATTGTTGCATCTACTGATAAAGCTCTAGTTAACTTACTAAGCAGAATCAGTTTAACATTGCCATTTTTTATTACTGAGTTTGTTCGGTCATTTTCGATATAAGTACCATAATTTTACAAGGTCAGGTTATATTTTGGTAATCCGGTAATATGAAATTCCAGTCGGAAATTATTGAATTTTCCGATATGCAATGAGAATTTTGCAAAAGGCATCATTAACGTCTTAAAACAACAGTGTTTAAAACAAGTCCACCCGACGAATATGTTAATGATGAAATAGACTTATTAGTACGGCAACAATCGGTATTGTTTTGCCTTTGGATACAGTACATGACTTACGGCATACGTCCGTTCATAATTCTGAATGTTAATCAACAACCTGTGTCAATTGTTTTACATCACCTGTTCCTTGTGCCATTATTCCGGACAACGCACCGTGAAGGTTCAATATTCAATAGCTCTCGACATTTTGTCTCGCCCATTAAAATGAACATTTTAATAAACACCAGTCTACGTGCTCGCATACACTTTCGAATACGTTTGACTGCGACCTCCAAAATCAAGTACGTGTATAACGAGCAGGCGGTTGACACAAAAACCGACTGAAATTAAAAAGTGAGACAATAAAACTAAAATTACCTTAGTCGTGTTCTGGATTTGAAGGAACGTGGCTATTCCGGCACGCACACGATTCTTCACGCCCCGAATCGTGCCTTTCGAACTCCTGATGGTCGACGGAGCTTCCTCGTTCTTGTAATCCTTAATGCCCGCGAAGTATTCCAACTCCGAAAGATCACTGCCACTTTTAACACTCACTCCACTAACACTTTTCAAGGACTCATTGTCAAATTGCTTCTCATTCAGATGGAAATCGTAATACTTGTCCGTGTCGAAGTAATTGCTACTGTAACACATTTGATCTTGTTTTATTTTATCCTGTTTCTTTCGCTCCTCGTACGTGCTTTCGCTAATTAAAGGCGTTTTGGAGGCGCTCTGTAATGACTCCGTGTCTGAATTTGTCTTCACTTCACTATTGCACTGCGAAACTAGTCGGAACGACGTTAGTTGCGCGCTTTCTTTCGGTAGATTAGCATTTTCATTAATATTCTGGTTCGCTTCCCGTTGCTCGCTTGGCTCGCTTTCAGTTTCGACCGTATTGAGTTTGACTGAGCGGTCTCTAATGTCTTGCAGGAGGCCCTGTGGTAGAAAGCTGCTGTCTTTATTGTTTGTGTCGGCGTCAAACGCCGGTAACTCCGGCGCGGCAGGTGGCTCTGCACTCGGTTTTTTTTCGTTTTTGCTCGTATCTTCGTTGTGACTTTCGTCCGCATGCACGCTTCCGTTTAGCTCACTGCTATTAAGCGAGTCACACGATATGTTAGAATCGTTGTCTTCGTAGTCGACATCATGACTTCCATTCGTTGAACTAATTAGAGTCACTGAGACTGCTTTCTTTGTGGATTTCGTGAGCTTCTTTTTTGGGAGAGGGGGCGGTGTTCCGTCAAGGTCGCTGCACGTTCCGGAATCTAGAGTATCGCTCGGCGAGCATTGTCCGCTCGACATTACCATATTGGAGTTCATGTATGAACTGCAGTAGATAAATGGCGGTTTATCCGTTTTCAACTCTTCCTCTAGAATCTTGGGTCGGTTTTCTTCAACATTGATCCTGACCAAACTGTTATTTTTCTTGTATAAGTCGTTTATTTTGAAAGTGTCGAAGTCCGTATCACTTTTGAGGTGAACGCTTGAAATTTTCGGCGCCTTAGGTTTGTCGGAGTCTGTGTTTATTCTGATGGTGACCACGTGTGGGCCGTTTAGAGCGTCCGTGCTAGACGTGCTCGGAGGCCGTTCTGGCTGGGTCGCCGCTATGAATACCGTTGCAGATGGAGACTTAGAATTAAGGACGAGCGAGTGCATCGAACCTAGCGAATCCATGTTTCGATTTAGCCCGTTAACATTCAGCTCGGCATCATCGCTGGTGATTTGCGTGAATGTGGTGGAGCCAGCCTTTTGTTTTACTTTAGGAGGTAGAGGAGGGATGTATTCTACACTAGGGCGGGGTGAAACCTCTTCCATCATGGTGGCTGGTTCTATACTGGCATAATTAACTAACGGTGTTTTCCGGTTGCGATGCAAGTCAGGTCCGCTGCTTTAGATAGTGATGGATATGTAAGGCATAATGGTTCCGGTGACCGATCGAGACTGGGTCAACAATCCGCTGACCGGTTTTTCTAGTGCGCTGTTTATTCAGACCTGCAAAGAAGAAATTCCACTTTAGAACTTTTGTTTTGAAGAACTGTAGAAATTTGGAGAGCTTAAAATCTTTTTGTAATCAAATTTCAAGGAAGTGAAATTAATGAAAGGGTAACGATTGCATAAATAAATTAATAAAGCTCAAGGCGTTGTTGTTGATCGTATTTAATCATGAGTCTAATTTATATTCAAATATATTCAAAGTCTCTTCTAATATCTCAGTATTTTTCCTTGAAGATACCTCACAACATTGTTGTTGGTGTGATAAATATTTAGAAATATTTGTCATATTCCAACTAACAAGTGTCTCGCAAGCAATTGAGACATAAAAATAATTGCAATAATGATATTACCGTGTCACTAAGTCAATAGTGAATTTCTAAACATCAATACCTACCTACGTACGTTACATAACATGCAAATCGAATATGTGGAGCAATTTATATAAATGTCTTGTCATTATTTTTCTTCGTGTCGCCACCCACGTTAACTTGAACGTTACAAAAGTGAATATAGCATCTTTATGTTCAGCGGAGTAGAAACTAGATTGCGTTGTTTTTGAATTTTGTCAAATGTTGTTTGTTATTTGGTGATAGGGAGTAATAAAATTTTCAAGGCACGCCTACACGATGGGCAAATAGTGTGGCTGTTGTAACTTAGATGTAGCAATTTAGCAGGGTTTTTTCATGGATCATACGATGGACAGTGAAATTTTGCAATATTATGAACGGTTGACGCCGCCGTTCTGATAATTTCTGATAATTACGACATGTTAACGATGAACTTAGGAAAAATCTTGCCTTTACTTTCTCAACCTCGTGATCTGTTCGAATAGCTAGATAGGAAAGTCGTATTTATTCTTTAAGGAACACCTAGTGTTTTTCCTATCTAACTATACGATCAGATACGAGGTTGAAAAAGTAAAGGGACGAAATGAAATGTAACTTTACTAAGATCTAAAAACTAGGATCAAGAAGTGGCATAAACTAAATAGACAGTTTTTTTTCTTTATGTGTATTTTTAACACATACACATTACACAATACCTACTTGGTGGTCTTAAGCAGAATTATAATATACATTTACAACTAAGTTTTCGAGCTACATAATCTAATAATCCGCTACCTAGTGGGCATAGAACCCAAAATGCTGAAGCACTCCAAGTTAAATTTTAAAAGAATCATAAACTGCATCGACCCAAGTCGAATACTTTCCCTGGTAAAGTATCGAATCGAATTGAATTTTCTAATGAATTCGCGGCGAGCAACGATATTCTTAACACTGATTCGACACGGTTATTACGCGGCAAAAAAAAACTGATAAAGTTTCGACCACCTCGTCGCCTGGTATATTCTTTTAAACAACTCGCTGGTATACTCTTTTAATTAATCGGCGAGTTTAAATTGTCCTGTTAGACCGCACAAACAATATATAAGGCTGTGCATTCTCAATTAGGTAGCTTTACTTGAGTGAACCCACTTGTATGACTTTGCTAACTGGATCGACAGTTCGATAAGATTGTCATTCTTAAAAGAATAATCAGAGACCCTAGACGCTAACGAAAATAATTTTCGAGAACTGTCAAAATGTATGGAATTGACGTAAGCATTCGTAACCGGCCACTAATCACCTTACAAGGCTCTTGAAAAGACAATTTGAAAGATAAAAAATCTTATTTTTCCAAATATGTATGAGTACCTACTTGTATAATTTATTTATTGGTCTACAAAAGTAAATTAAACCAAAGTTTGTGAAAACGACTTACTTACTAAGTAATTCTTCGGAATTCAGTATTTTTATTTATTTATAACAATAGCAACAAATTATCAGATTGTATTTGATGTCTCACACGAAACCTTGCCTTAGGTGACATTGGAGGAAACAAAAGACAGCTTGTGCTAGAAAAGTGCATTATGTTGATAGAATCTTAAGCGATTCCGTAATGTTTGGCGATCGCTAACGAATTCTGTAAATTATCTTTGTAAGCAACCAGATTTTTCTTGCAGCTTCGATTACGCAGAAGTTGTGTTTTGTTTTCCCAGGGTAGTGATTCTGTAAACAACACCGGTCGTGCGGACTGTCGAGTGATACCAAGCGGCGAGATTAAGTAGTCCCGTCAGTGCGAACAAAACACATTGTAGCGCGTGCATTTTCAATTTAGCAGCACGATGGGTCGAACGTATAAGGCTGCTTAATTGAAAATGCACGCGCTACAATGTGTTTTGTTTGCACTGACGGGACTACTTAATCTCGCCGCTTGGTATCACTCGACAGTCCGCACGACCGGCGTTGTTTACAGAATCACTACCCTGAACTATAAAATTGTAGCTATCTCCTTCCTTGTGGTTTATGCTTTCTTTTTTCCAATTCTGATCAAAATAGGTTCTGTGGTTTACCCATTAAAGACGTGACCAACTCACTTTTGCACTATTAATATCAGTTAGGATGGTAAATATTGTAAGACTGTGCTTAACGCTTAATACAACTAATAAAATAATAAATAAATATAAGGGGACAATCAAGACACAAATTGACCTAGCCCCAAACTAAGATCAGAACAGCAGTGTTCGCATTGCTGTGTTCCGGTTTGGGGATAAGGCAGCCGGTGAAATTACTAGCGTAGAGGCATCTTAGTCCTCAGCTGCATTGCAGTCTTGTGAATGCGAATGTCTATGGGTCACAGTTTCCACTTACCATCAGGTGGCCTGTGTGCTCGTTTGTCTACTCTATGCCAAAAAAAAAACTAAGCTGTACTATGGGTACTAGGCAACGATAAACTTACTAATATAGATAAATACATACTTAAATACATAGAAAACACACAAGACTCAGGAACAAACACTCGCGCTCGTCACACAAAAATTTGCCCGTACCAGGGATGGAACCCGGGACCACTAGCTTTGTAGGCAGGGTCACTATCGACCAGGCTACCGCGTCGTCAAATACTATAAGATAAATATTATTTTATACACACTAAAGTAATCAAATGTAACAAGTACTTAACAAACCAATTAGGAAGTCAAAAGTTATAAAACAAAACAAATGGCTCGATTTGAAATAGAAAGTGGATAGCAAGTCGTATTAACATCGCGATTCATAATTGGTCAGAATCTGTTCCGGAGACTGAACACCGTCACAGTACACAGATTTGTAATAGCACGTTTATGCAAATTTAAAAATCATGACCTAACGCGTGCAAACATTTTGCAGTCATAAAAAAATATGTATAATAAATTAGCCATGACTTATTATTAAAAATTACATGGTTAAAAGAAATAAGTAAATAAAGACTGAAAGCTGTATGACTTGGCGTAATAAAACAGTTGAAATACAATAGGTAATAAATAATTGCATAAGGAAAATACGGTGATAAATAGTGGTCTGTAGAATAGAGAGTTAGTTGTAAAATTAATACAACTTAAATAATATTTTTCATAATTCTTAGTTGTTTCAGGGTATTTTATGCTTAATTAAGTTATGGTTAATTAATTATTTGCTAGGCCATAGTTGGGTCCGATAATGTACTTTTTTATATTATGTATAGGGTGCAAATGAATACGAATATGTTTTATTTTAATAATATGAAATAACGGTATTTGTCACGTTTAAGTTTGATAATTAAACTTAATGTTAGATTCAGTTTTAAATAAGTTCTGTTTTTGTTAATTGCTTAGTTCAAATAAAAAATTGATAGCAAAACTGAGGCCTATCTTGATGTGCTTTCACATTTTTCGCTTCTCACACTTACAAATTTATAAAAACATTTTTATCTTTACTCTTTAAAACTGTGTACTACGGCATTCTTGTTCATAAATCATCCAAGTTTTCGTACAGCTAGTGAAATTGAAACGTTTATGTGATAGAGTGCGAACATTTATAATTTATTCATGTATGTCAAATTAAAACGTATGAATAACAACTATGTAAAGCAATATCAATACTAATTTGAAATGTAAACATCTGGCGTTCTGAGAAAGGTTTGAAATAATTAATGAAAATATTACATAAGAATTTTAAAAGCCGTAATACGTACGTAATAAAGCCATGGTACGTCAAATTGGGATGAACACCATATTTTTACAATGTATAAAATGTGTAACAATGTTTTACAATGTGTAATATAATGTATGTGTCTTATTTTTTATTGTTTTTTGATATTAATTTCAAGGAGCCATAAACTGACATTCAATTATTAAAATTTAAGTACGATATTTTTACATGTTAATAATAGGTAATATTTTCGAATTTAACTTTTATTCAACCAATAGGTTTTCGAGTAAAAAAATCTTACGTGACAGATCAATTTTCATAGTAAGTATTCTTTTGTAGCATGCATCTCATTATCAGAATGCAATTATAACAAAACAAAGCACCTACATACGCAACTTTCAACGAAAAATCAAAATTACCACGTCGTTATTTTAAATGATGTGACATAATCACTTAGTCGACTATTTGTGATTGTTGGCAAACAAAGAAATGAAGTGTTATTATTATGATTGCTGACTACTTCTGTGTACTGTGACGTTATGCACCGGGGGCCACGAGCAAAAGATATCGAAAGCGTTACTACGAATTTTTGGAACTGAATTAAAAACAAGATGTATTTGCAAAGTACGAAAAGGACGAAGAATAATAGTGACATAATACGTAAGTTAGCCTTGTCATATATTTCCCGGCATGTGACGACTATTGAAACGTGGAAAATGTACTATAACCCGGCAAATTGACGTACTCGTATTATCATCACATTCTTCGTCTTTTTGTTAGGTTGCAAATACATGTTGTTTTTTTATTTCAGTTTCAACAATTCATAGTTACTTGCATTGCACTACTAAATAATTACAAGGTACAAGGTAGAAAAGTTATAATCCCAAAGCGTGTGCAGTTAAGTGACTCATTTTTGCATTTGATAGATAATTTTCAATTTAGCAGCATGGTTTCTGCCGATATGGATCGAATATATAAGGCTGTTTAATTGAAAATGCACGCGCTAAAATGTGTTTTGTTCCCCCGTCCGTTGTTTTTGAGAGAATAACACTCGAGTATAGATATGAAGAAAACATCTAGGCAAATAATATTCTAGAAGGATTGCAACTCTATTCAATATCACACAACATGAAACGCAAAAGTCAACAAATCGTGAGTTCCAGAGGTAGAGCGCTAATGGTATCAAATTATTGTCAACTAAAGAATATTTCGTTACTATTGCGTAACTTCGACCAATGGTGAATTGTTGATTGCTGTAACACTTTCACTGCCAGGTGGTTTTGGCCACACTATAACGTGGTAATTGATATAATGGTGATGAAAGTCAAGGCTAGAAAACGAAGGTTCTGGCCAAGTAATTGAACACCGGATCTCTATAATTGATAGTTTGATTGGTGTATCACAAGGTCGAATTTTGGGTCCCAAATGTTTCACTTGTCCGATTTTTTTGTAGTTAATAATGCATTTGTCCCTGAGACCGTTTGATTCTTCAGGGTTGTTATGTCACTAATATAAACTAACTTTTTCATTCTAAAGTTATATTCCTTTAAACATTTTGAAAAGTATATGAGAAAAGTGGTCAGAAATAGAATGTATTTCTAACTTTTAAATTTTCGGACAACTGAAACAGTCCGAAAACAAATTTCGACCTTGTCATATTATTATGTTATCAGTTTCATTTGATCTTGTATTGTTAACAAAACTGATATGTGCAAAACAGTCTACTTTAATAAGTTAATAACACAAATGTGAAAATAAATATGAGCATTCGGTACTTAGAATACAGATGGATAAGTAATGAACAGTTATCTGGAAAAGATGTACAGAAGTACTAGGGTAAACAGTGAAATAGACGGAAAGAGGGCATGTTAATTTGGTTAAGTATCTGTTGATACACTTGAGACAATGTTGCTGTATTAAAAAAATGTAGTACAAAGTATCCATATCAAATTTAGGATCCATATCAAAAAATGTGCTTTAAGTCGTCAATGTCATTAGCGATGCCAAGCCATTTGTAAGTAAAAGGACACTCAACTTTATTGCTGTATAATGTCAGATTGACTTTGAACCTAAGGTGAGTTACAAATTTAAATTGTTGACTGTACCTGTGGGACCAAATTAACACTCAGCATACAAACCAAGCTATTTATATATCAGCTTTCTGAAGACAGCGTTCCAAATTCAGAAATTTGCAAGCGGAAAGTTATAATTGGCTGGTTAGGCAAGTAAAAAATACAATCAAAACCAATTTCTTTTGCTTAAAATGTCAACCTGATTTGTCAATTAAAGCCAGTTACAGTTATTAGGTTTCTGACCCGTATCGAATAGTAGCGTTGCCTGCTGTGCTGTTACTTAACAGTTTTTTGCAGGAAATTATGTAAAAAACGTAATCAAATAATGTTCACGCGCCGTTCATAACAACGCGCCAGTAACTATGATTCGGCGTAAATCTTTCATAATAAGTTGAAGTACTGCATTTATACAGAAAAAATTGAACTCTGAGATTATTAGTTTATACTTTGTTGCATAACTAGACTAAATCAAAACTATTTCCGCACAGCAACCCAATATAAGTCTAAATAACCTGGTTACCATTTAGCGTAGCGGCGGAAAAAGTGGCTTCAAAGAAATGCATCGAAAAATGCAAAGCTACACCACGTCGCATAGTCGATTTTTAACTTAGGACAGCAACAGTCGCTCGGCTTGACTGGTCCACAAGTTCCAAGTTACAGCGCGCTATGGAAAGGGCTATGCTTGGATTCTCACTGATGGATTGCATTAGAAATGAGAGAACCAAAATAATCGACATAGCTCGCTGAATTAGCAAACTGTAGTGGCAGTGGGCCGGTCATATTTTCCGTAGAACCGACGACTGCTGGAGCCTTCGTGTTCTTGAGTGGAAACCGCATTTTGGCAAACGTCTAGGACGCCCTGGAGCAAGATGGAGTGAAGATATGCGCAGATAGGCCGGTGTCGGTTGGATGAGAGAAGCTGAAGATCGGGAGCAGTGACGTGCATTGGGAGAGGCCTTTGTCGAGTAATGGACTAATACAGGCTGATAATAATGAATTGATGATGATAACAACTGTACTGAACAGTACCAAAACATTTATTTACATATCAAAGACAAAAAGTACTATAAACACATGTCTAAGTATTCAGATCACGTCCTTATTCAATTACTCAGTAGCTTAAGTTATTTTTAAGATTCCAAATCCTAGTTACAATTTATTTTGTAATCACCGGACGTCTCTGGACTGTAAATTGTATAATTACGTTTAAATTATTCTGACCATGTAAGGATAAAAAATCGGTGGCTACTAAATATTCAGTTAACGTTATTCGTCTTAATTTTAATCAGTTTGTTGCAAAACATTCAAAACGTTTTACGGATTGTTATTTTGTTGATCATAAGCGAAATTGAAATGAAAAATCTTCAATAAGTCATTGTGATATTTGTGCAATGAGCGCGATATCCTTTGTCTCGGATATATTCGATGTATGTACAAGTACTTATATTAACAGAGGGAGAATTTTGTTGACAGAAAATTGATCACTTCTATCTGCGAATGAATTTTAATGCTTCTAACTAATTCACTAATTAATTGTTTTCTTATTAATAAAAATGAATGTCGCAGGTAGCATCCTAATTTCGTCATCATATTCCGTGTCTTCAGTCTAATAATTTCAAAATACATGTATTAAAACCAGACGTTCTCTTATAATTGCGGATTTAATTAACTAAGGAGTCATTTATACTACTACTTTCATTTCAGTGTTATGTGTGCATTTTGTTGATAAGACAATTGTTCCTGAAATCCAAAGAAGGCATTGATCATTCTTTTTAAGTTTCCCTTGACGAAGAAAGCTTTGCATATATTTGAAAGTTGTTTCAAATTTTTAATTTTGAAATGAACGTAAAATTCTAACGTAATTTAAATATTAACCCAAGTGACCTATAGAATACGAGAAAAGAGGATTTCGTGGCTTTCAAATAGATTACGATGACATAATATAAAATTTACATGCAATAGACGGAAATTGTTAGTAGATGAAGGTTCGAGACTGAGTTCTGATGATCCACGATTAATTGACGTATGAAACGATTGACATAAAAACATACATACAAAAACTGACGCCTTTATTCCTCGAGTGGGGTAGGCAGAGCTACAGAATTACCAACAACTCTAAGACGTTCACTAGTGTATTAATGACAGGCTACAAGCCCATCGCCTAGCAGTACTATAAAGCCTTTATTCCCTTAGTCACCTTTTACGACATCTACGGAAAGATATACAGTGTGGCTCTATTCCAATTTATTTCATAATAATATTTCTTTCTAACACACGATGAGACGCATTCCATCTTATTCCTTCGGATTGTCTAAATGTCCATACAGCCGTAGCTGGTTTGTAGTTTTCCTTATAGACGCCACATAAAAAGTCGTACCACAGGTTAAATCTAAAGGATGTTCTTTTTATTCAACAAAATTTACTTTAAAATATTTTCGATCTTTAACTTCTTCGAATCATTGCAAAATTGATTAAGCTCTTACTATTGAATATATAAGATCTTATTGTATGCCTAAATTACAAACTAAAATTAATATTAATCATCAACAGATGCTACGTTAATTTGCTGGTATGCACATTACATGGTATGATTACTATTATGAGACTTTAATGGCGGCCTTTGGTTTGATCCCGACATTTACAAAAGTCACGCTGTCAAGGCCACGATGCGCTTGCGCCGATAATACATACAGCGACTTCCAAAGTCAAAAGACTGTAACTCCTACATTGATCTACTAGAACGTGCAACCTTTTTTCACATAGAAGAAGGTCTGTTGTGCTTTAGCTGTTGAGTTGAAGATGCGTCAGTATACAAAAGGGCTGTTTCTTTCTATGTTCTTCATACACATACTGCCTTTCGGTTATGTTGAAGTGTAATAAGTTTACGTGTGGATGATTACATGAATCACACTAATACTCGTATTATAAATGATAAGTACCAGGTTGCATTGACCCGCCTAAGTTTAGGTGTGTTCACACTAGGAGCCAGTTCCCAACAATCTATATCTTATCCACATTTAAATAAAGCCATCCTAGTCGTCCTTGAATCGGAAAATGAAAGAAACATGTCTTTGAATGTCAAGTAGGCAAGTCTGCATAAAGCTGGAATTCCATTGCGGCGTACGATCGATTTACGCACGTATTTATAATTTCGCTTCGTATCGAAATTTTATCTAGATTTCTACATCTGCACACGCACTAAAATGACGTCAGTGACACACGCCTGGAAGAATTCACGTGACTCAAATGTGCGTGAGAGTGCGTCGCAGCGGAAGAGATTATATTGAATATTGGAACGTGCCGTAAACCATTATCAAATAACTTAGGACAAGCCATTCAGCCATCTCGCTCGCTCCTCCGAGAATTTATTACACTCTTATATTCAAAGATAGGAGATTAAGTATCTTACTTAAGGCCACAATGGCCCGTTGGTTTTAGTATAACTTAAAAGCTTGTTTTAGTGCTAACGACGCGTTGAGCTTTGAAAGCTTTGGCTTGCATTTTATCGACGACTCTAACAGGTTTTTGAATTGGTTGGATATTTATGTTTTTTTTATTGCGTGCCACTTGCTTGTGGTGAATTTGGTTGTGTTAATTTACTGGTATAGAATGTTTTGTAGTTTTAAGTCTATCTTTGTAATATTTGTGTGCAATAAATATTAAATTAATAAATGTAATAGGAGCACCCTAAAGCACGATGGGCCAAAATGTCCCCACCCACCAACAGAGATAGTGCGAGGGACGATCGCCATATATATATGGGGTTTTCATGGAAAATCATAATCATATCGTATGGAATTTGTTTGAAAATGAACACATTCTTGTCTTGCTTGGCTCCTGAAAGGTTTTTTTTCATAAAAAAAAACCAAAATAGGTATTTTGTCTTTTTTTGGGTCCTAATGAATATATGGACATGCATCCCGTGACTGTCGGAGGGTGGGGACGGGGCCCATACAAAATTGCCCATAACGCTTGCAATTTTTTTTTTATGGCTTTGTGAAGGCAAAAGAGCACACAGGCCATCTGATTGTAAGTGGAAACTGTGACCCATAGACATTCGCACTCACAAGACTGCAATGCAATCCTAAGACTGCAAGTCCGGTGCCAACCCTGAGGACTAAGATAGAATGCCTCTATGCTCATTTCACCGGCTCTCTTACCCCCAAACCGGAACACAACAATGCGAACACTGCTGTTTGGCGTGCAAATGTGCGTTGCATAGAATTACACGACAAAATTCAGAGAAATGAACTGGTGGCATAACATGAATGTGATGTGACTGTACGTACCAAAAAACAAGCTTCATTTGATTTCATAAATTCATAAGTATCATGTTCACCGATAGATCTCAATTCGATACAATAGATGCAGCATCCGGTTGTAGTTCTTATACAGGTTGGTTATAAATAATTGATGATAGAACTTTACTCGCGTCTGTTACTCGTGTGTTTCGTTATTTGATTTTTAATTAGAATAAAAAGTATTTTAAAGAACGCGGAATTTTTCTGTCTCCTTCCCGGTGACGAAACTAAAGTAAAAAACTTTCTGTTTTTTTTCGGCTCTATAAACTAAAATGAAAGTTGACAGCGGGTGCGTAACGATCGATATAAAAATATTTTCTATAATATCAGTCGATATAACGCTCATTTGATATAATAATTAAATCATATAACAACATTTAATATATTTAAATATGATATAATTATCATTTTATATAACGATCACTTGTTCTAAAAATATTTTATATAACATGCATTAAGTATAATGCATATTTACTATAATCAACTTATGATATAAAGCTAATTTCATATAAAGTACAGTTGGTATAAAAAAATATAGTAACCCCTATTGTCGAAGTTGTTGACCAAAAAAACACCCTATAAGGTTAGGTTAGAATTGTGTCAAGGCGCGAAGCGCCATAACTACGCGGAATAGGAGCTCCGCAAAGCGGAGCTCCGTCGACTTTGCCTCACTGTCAGCGTTGTACCAAAAAAACATGCGACAAAAAAAGTTATTCCAAAGAAATATACTTAACAACTACCAGAAAAGTAGTTTAGGTTAGGTAAATAAAACGCAATTTGCACATTAATATATCTATTTATATATATATTTTTTACTACCACTTGATAGTTATACAATATGATTTTTATACAAAATGATGATTATACCAAATGATGTTTATAATAAATAAACGATATACCAAATGATAATTATAGTAAATAAAAATAGATATTTTGATAATATACCAATCGTTTATTATATAAAATGAGTGATTATATCCTTTAAAATTATATCAAATGTTATTATATTAAATGAAATTATATTAATTATTTTTATAACGATCATTACACACCCGTTGACAGCATCTATTAGTAGTTTAGTATAATATTATATGTAACAGTTTGAATATTTATTAAAGTTCAACCGTTCAAGTAAAATTGTATAATTAATAAGGACCGAACAGAAAAAAATACAGAAACAAATCATTCAATTTCGCAAGATTCTCTAAAAGCAAAAGATAAAATACGCCTGGAATGTAAACATTTAAGGATCGTTAAAATAAAATCAAAACTATATTTAACATAAACAAAACAACCATCATCAAAGAAATATTACATTTCATCCTAAAACACGCAAAACCATTTGCCACTTACATCATAAACCCATCTCCTAATAAATCGTGACACGTTATCTAATAGCAGTTAATCTCAATTATCCAGTTAAATACGTTTAGCCTATAAATTAACCATGTTCACCTTCAAGCTTTCCAGTGATCCACATAGCCTTAAGAGCGGCGGATGGACTTGCCATACTTGGCGGCCATTTGCGCTCCAATGACTCGTAAATACAGGGTGAACATGGAGGTACGCACGTCTTCGAAACGTCAAAAAAAACATATTCGATGCACATGACAAAATTTGCTGGAAAATAAAAGTGAGGGTTGAATACCGAATAGCGTCTTACTTGTAACATGATAGTGTTGATTTCTAGTATCTTTATGCTAATTGTTGACATTAGCTTGTAACATTTTATAGTTTTGCTACGTAAAAACGAACCTTAATTCTACTAACATGATACCTTTGATTAGTTAGCATTGTTAGAAAAGACTACAGCGAGATGCTAAATAAAACATTGGAATTTATAAAAAGTTTCATTTAGACGGTGTTAACTAAAATCAAATTCTTACGTCAGTTGAAGATATCAAAACTTATGTTACAACACATTCAAACCGATATAATTTTACCTACTTAATAAAGTTAAATAGTATCAATAAAACTATGTCTTACCATTAAATTTGAAATATGATCAGCCTGTACGCACAGAAACTGGAATAGTACCACATTAATACATATTTATAAAGCACGTTTTTACCCAACGACCTTTGAATTTAGTTTTTTACTTATAACACGAATTTAAAGCCTGTTTATTATACGTTTGATTTAGTAAAACTCTTGCATAACTATTAGAAAGTTAGGAATTTCATAGAGAAAACCGTATTTGGGGTTCCGCCTTGGTTATTAACTACAAGTTTAAGACTCCTGAAACTAAAACACTACATCGTCTTGAAAGTTGCCTAGAATGGATTTAAAGAGATAAATCAATAAAAACACTAACTTAACCACACGACCGAGGAAAAAGTTATTTAAACTTTGTAAAAAATTGCAACACATTTTGTTTAAACTATTATTTCTTTGCTGAAATATTTTCTGTAACTTCCATTAATCTTGTCTTGTATTCTTTAAAATACATCCTAATAACATATTAAATGCAAAAGTTCGTGTGTTACTTTGTTGTTCCTTCACGCTGCACCATCTGAATGGATTTGGAATTTGAAATAGAAATAGCCAAGGCAATAACGATAATCGAAATCTACGCGGACAAAGTCGCGTGCAGAAGCTAGTTATTAGTAAATGGAATAAAGTCTGTATCTACTGTCGGTATGTCTGTTTCGCAATTATTATGATGCCCGAGGCAGGCCCTTGACATGTACTAGCGGACGGATTTAATCACAGAAACCGTTTATTATTTTAGCCTTATCAGAAGTGTGTGGTAAGTTTGTTTTTTATCGCTATGTCACGCCATTAGACACTATGCAATGAGTGTTTGATTCCACATTAAGAAAAGCAAGATTTTTCATCATTTATATATTGCATAATGCTTACAATCCTAAGATATATCACTTCATAGTATAAAACATAGTCGCTTCCCGCTGTCTGTCTATCCCTACCTATGCTTAGATCTTTAAATCTACGCAATGGAAATGGATGCGGTGTTTTTAATAAAGTGATTCAAGAGGAAGGTTTTTATGTATAATAAACTCATATAATACCGAAGTGGATCGCTAGTATATAAGAGCTTCTTAAGACCTGTCATCTTCTATGGATAAGGCTTTAGACAAGCATTCGGCATTCGTTATCGTTGTCCAAAATGTATAAGGATTAACGTAAGCTGTCAGACGGTCGCGTCGAGTGCCTACGTCAATTGCATACATTTTGTCAGTTATCGAAAATCGATACGTTAATATTAAGCTACTTGTATAGCCTAAATGAATGGTGGCCTGCAAAGGAAATGGATGGAAAAAGAGAACATGTGGCCGAATTGTGAGTGTTGAGATGGATTTGTGACAAGAGTGGATAGAATAAGGAACGAGTATGCAAGATGAAGTTTAAAAGTGGCACCAGTGAGAGAAAATGGGAGGGAATAGATTATCATGGTATGTTATGAGGAGGAATGAAAGTCATGTCACGAGGAAAGTTTTGAATATGGGATGGGCTATAGTGGAAGGGAAAGACCTAAGAAGAAGTGGATGGAAAGTGCGAAGAACGGTATAAAAAACGAGGCAGTGAATACTAAGATGACTGCTCCGACCACAATGAATGAGATGAGTTGGTGATGATGTAAGCTTATATGTATACCTATTGGCATTATTCAGTACATATAAAAATAAATTGTGTTTCAATATTTATCTTTTCTTTTGCACATTTATATTGAAATATAATTGCAATGTATTTGTTGCACATAGAGCAACTAAATTTTTTGTACCAATTCGTTTATCATAAAGTAAAAATGAACGCAATAAAAATATTGTAATATTTGTAATCGCTTGTGAAATTCAAATAAAAAATAATTTTACGTGTATTATTTTTAGGTATTTATTTATTTATTTAAATTACCATTACTCTATTAACATATAGCGTAGCGGTTTGTCGGTATCATAACTCTTTTCTTACTTATATAACAGTAGAAATCTACTTAAACTAAAACATGTTTATAAACTATTAAACTAAACCAAACGAAACATTCGATCACAGGTGTGTCAACAGTTGCTACGTACAATTGAATATTTTTTATAAAACTATTATTTTATTACTTGTGTCTTTTAAGAAGCTGACTGTAAAGAAGTCATTCATTGAATACAAAACGGACACATTCCAAATTGAGTCAAGTGTTACATTTTAAAATTATAATCTATCGGACACATTCCAAAATAATTTGCTCTTGCACTAAAAAGTCTTATACAAATAGATTATCTATTCGTATAAGATTTTTAATGCAAGAGCAAATTATTTTGGAATGTGTCCGTTTTCCATTCAATGAGTGAAGTGGTCTACGGAACCCTTTAAAAATATTGTCTCAGCTCAAACTGTCTATAGTTTTCTTACGCGTAGGTGTTGAATTAAATGGGTGCCATAGCTCGTTGTCACATTGAAAGAATTGCCGACGAATTATCGAAGAGTTCGTTGACTTGTCGTTAACAATAATATATAATGTAAATTTATTTTTATTCGTGGCTTCTAAAGGTCGTAATAAAATATAAGTAGCTTATTCGTTACGTAATTCAAATTTAAATAAATTAACATGTATTTCACAATCTGGAAAGGTTTTGTAGCAGAAGAAATGTATGAGTATTAATAAGAAATGGAAGTACAGTGAATAATTAGTTACACAGTATTTCGTATATATTTCCTATATTTCATACTTTGGTGTGAAGTATTAATGTTAGTACCCGTACATCTACAGGGTGACTCCTAAGTGGTGAACAAAATGATCACCTCTGTGTTCTACTCACGAATATGAACAAATTTCACTATGAGACCAACTCTGAAACACGAAAAAAAAATCAGCTCTTTCATAGAAAAGTTCAATACGTAGGTACTCGACCAAAATGTATGAAGCAGCAGATTTTTTTTTGTGATTTCAGAGTTGGACCCATAGTGAAAGTTGTTCATATTCTTGGGTAGAACACAGAGGTGATCATTTTGTTCACCACTTAGGAGTCACCCTGTATACTAATATTATAAAGCTGAAGAGTTCGTTTGTTTGCTACGCGCTAATCTCAGGAACTACTAGTCCGATTTGAAAAAAAAAACTGTGTTAGATAACCCATTTATCGAGAAAGGCTTAAGTCTATATATCATACTCACATAAACCGAAGTGAAGCGAGGGCGGGTCACTTTATTTAATATATTTAATACTAAGGAGTGAACTAGGCTATATTAGTACCAGTAGTTATCAATCCTTATTTTACTATTGCAATTTAACTACCTAGTTCATCCATGACTAAACAAAACTGAAACATTAACCATTTTTTAACTCCATAATATTTCGGTATTTGTTTTTAAACAAATCAGAACTAGACTGGCTGATGACAAAGCTGCTAAAAAATGTTTAAAAAAGCAGTTTCAGAAACACCATACGAATAAAGCGATTATAGAATTATCTTAAATGACTCGATTCGTAAGACCGTCGTGTCGTGTGTGCGTGCGGCTCGTTTTGGACCGCACCGACAGCCAATTTGACAAATTGATTGACAATTAAGTGTAATATGAGCTGATTTCGGTCCGAGTTGGAGTCACGAGTCACGACTCTTGCGTGTTTGGAAGGTTGGGTAGGGTTTACATGAGTAGTAAAGTGCCGGGCTCTGTGGTTTCTATATAAAATGGACCCACTTATGGGTTCTTGGCATTGAATGTGGATAACTGTTGATGAGTATTGGCTCATATTTTTCAAACTTTGGTTAAGAGTTACATAGGGGAAATAGTTTGATGAGACACAATTGTATATACAGCAGGTTAGAAGTATTATATTATAATTGCCTGATACAATTAGTATCAATTTATTGTAGTTATATTATGTCAGGTATTAATATCAATTTGTACCTAAGTCTCAGTGCGTAAGTTCCCTTGTTTTTTTTCATTTGAAATGGTGCGTTCTATAATCACTACTTAATCCAGACTTTATCTATACTAATATTAAGCTGAAGAGTTTGTTTGTTTGTTTGCTTGAACGCGCTAATCTTAGGAACTACTGGTCTGATTTAAAAAATCTTTCAATGTTAGATAGCCCATATATCATACTCACATAAACCGAAGTGAAGCGAGGGTGTTTCGCAATTATACATAATAACCTTCCTCTTGAATCATTCTCTCCATTGATGAAAATATTAAAATCCGTTGCGTAGTTTAAAACGCTAGCGTACATACAGAGGAAAAGACGGCGGTTAGTGACTTTGTTTTATACTATGTAATAAAGATTATCCTTCATGTGATATTATTGTGTACACACAATGCTGATTGTTTTGCTATCGACTGATTTCTGCTCATGCGCAAGTCGTGTACAAAGTCCACGATTGCTGCTGACTCGGTATTGTGACCGGGTCACTATCGCACAACACAAACATGACCTTACCTTGTGTTGCCATGGC
Organism: Acleris laterana; assembly: GCA_963966035.1. Taxonomy (NCBI): domain Eukaryota; kingdom Metazoa; phylum Arthropoda; class Insecta; order Lepidoptera; family Tortricidae; genus Acleris; species Acleris laterana. The sequence continues at coordinate 10,477,526 of OZ014453.1, forward strand.
AAATAATTCAATATTTATCTTTAGCGCTCTCGATCGATTTGTTGACAGTCAAGAATGGAGGCAATGGCTAAGGTTAACTGGAAGAGATAGGTGAATTTCAAAAACATTATACGTAAAGGACTTAATAGAGACAACGTTAACTTACTTCCACTGCGTAACGAAAATTAATCATATAACGATAATGCGGTTAATTTTCGTAACTGAATGGACAAAATTGAGATCTTTTTAATTGAGTTAACTGTGTAGTTACAATATTTTCGAAAGCGTGTATGTACATTCTATTTTTAAATTGCATTTGTTTTAGTGGTGTTTAATAAAGATTTAACTGTTTTATTTTACCTGAAAAACGGTGGAAGACCCAGAAGATTCATTTCTTTTACAAGCCTCACTATCCTATCGGTGGATTTTTCCTCGCAACACCGCTACGCTGCCTTGCACAGCTCTGGTGGAAACGCAGCGTAATCCTCAAGTTTGGTAATCCAATGCAATCTTAAGATTGGAATCCGAAAAATGGAGGCAAAGTTAGGAGTTGGTTAATACTTTACGATAATGATGAAATACTATTTCTGTCCTTAATTAATGGTTAACCACATATTATTTTGCATGTAGCCCCAGCAATGCAATTGCTTTTGTACTAGAAACAAATGCCGCCCTGCAAAATAGACAACGCAATAAGTGTACTTAGGCCACCATATTTTGATCTCCATTGGATTACCACTTGTTCACAGTTGAAGATCATTATATAGTGGCCGGTTCACTAACTACGATTTAAATTTGGCATGGAACAAAACGCCGCTCGAAGTCGCCCTTGACATGAAGATGTTCAGTCATTAGGCAATTGTTGTGTTATTCTGATTATAAGCCTTATTACAAGGGCATACAGTACATGAATAAGGTTTGTGAATGGTATGTTGTCCTTCTTGATTTGATAGATTTATTTGTGTTTAAGACATTCTTTGGTAATAAAGGTTTTAAGGTTGGTATGAATGGGCTTTAGGATTTTACAATAAAATTAAATACAAAAAACTAACCAAACTATTATATGTATAATAACTTTTCGAAATATTCTGAATTTTAAGTTAGGTATACACATCCCAGAACAGAATGATAATCACAGGATAGGAAAGTTTTATAGCGGTTTGTTATGTATTCATAACATAACATTTCAATTATATATATTAGTTATAAAACAAGTTTATTTACACTTTAAACTTAACGCCAGGTTCTAAAAGAAATTAAAATAATTATAGGTAGCATTTCCCTTTGAAATTTTAGAAAAGGGGTTTGGGTAAAATTGTTGTCATTTGTAAAAGTCATACATTTTCAAGGTGAGCGGTCATTAGTAAAAGTGGTAAATTTATGATTGAATAATTCAAAATAACCATAATTTTTAAAGTAATAAGTAATAAGCCGAGATACGTATTTAGGCGTACTTTTAGTACCAAAAACTATTATTAAACGCCATAAATAATATATACCTATGTGTATTTCGAGGTCCTCTAAATAATTATGTAAAAATCATCCGTGATCGCTGAAACAAAAATTACAATATTCTTCAAACTTTACTCAATGCCTTTTGTAGTTAATAAGACCCAATTAAAAATTGAATTTTACAATGTCAACCAATGAGAATAAAATAAAAGGGTAATTTTGATTAACCCTGACATCTTTAAATATTCTTACCCCTAATGTCCAATCATCAGTAGGTAGGTATAATCTCATCAACGTTCTGGTTTTTTTTTAATAAAGATTCAACACATTCTTCTTCACTACAGTAACAAAAATATTCCAAAGTCACAGTCTTGATCAATGGTAGCCCCTACATTACCCCGTGGTCGTAACACAATACAAAAACGTATACCTGACCAATACTATCATGCAGTTTATAAAGAAAAGCCGACGTGAGTGCACTCACAAAAGCATATCAAACCCTGTTGGCTTGTAATAAGGTCGCATGTGCAATAAGATTCCCATGGCAACTGTTCCCTTTTTTTCTTTGGTTAGTCGTACAGTCACTTGGCATGCGTCCGCGCAGGTAGCCGTTGTTTCCGGTCTGTTACTCGCAAGCCTAGCATGGATATGTCATGTCCAATGCCAAAGACTTCATAACGGGTCCAATTTGGATAAGGATCGGAGAGTTTGGTAATGTAATTGCTAAAGCAAAATTAACCTAAGTCCATAGTTAGAAATGAACGGAAGCGCCGTGGGTTAATCAAAAATTAAACATATTATAAGGGCAACAGCTGTAGATAAAGCACTTCCGCTACTTGACAATAGTTTCCAAATTCAGGTTTACCGATAATTTAAAAATAAAAGTGCAGCAATTGTGCGTGTAACATTTGCAAGGATATTGAAGTTGATAAAATATCCAAGAAAGCCGTATTCCGCTTATTCGTCTAACTATTCATGTAGCTTTATTATTTTTTGCTAATCCTTAGTAAAAAAAAGTCTACTTGAATAAGAAAAGTACCTACAATCATGCTAGTCCTGCAGGAAATAGAAATCGAAATAGAAAAAGTGTGGAAGAATACATCGGAGTCTTTGAGCGTTTTTGTGAGGGTTCCATGTTATGTTAATCATAGTCATTTATTTTATGAAGTAAGGGATTTTTGAACTAAAAACGGGAAAGAATATACCTACATTATTGTTGAATTATAACAACTATTACTCTCACGGAAAAATTGAAGGTTTTTTACGTTAGTTTGATCGCAGTTGGAAAGGCATAATAATGATAAACATTCTATTGTATTGATACAAAAGAACAGACCGACAAATAAAGTGTGTAAAAATGTAAGTGATGTTGTAAGGTTGTAACAGTAAATGGAAATTAAAATAATTAAGATAGTCTCCTAAGGCCCAACGAAAAATTCGGCGTGTAGTCACTACGACCCGTGTAATCCTACCAGTAGTACTAGTGTTTTATACTCATTCAGACCCAAGTAAATAAAAGTCTTACTTAGAGGACACACCAAATTCGTTTAGCGCAAAAAAAATAATAAAATGGTGGGTTTTCTATTTAGTCCTACTGGTAGGACCGTGGTACGCTTTGTTTACACAACTGTCGAAGGAGCTGGGTCTGAATGACGAAGTTAATAAGTACCTACTATTTATTTGTTTATTTGTTTATTTAAACTACTATGGGTAGGACCTTGGGCCTTAGGAGGATAGGACAAAACATGCATCGCAACGTTGAATAAGATTCTGTTATTTTTTTAATCGTAATAAAGTATTTTGGGTATAAAAATAACATTCGATACAACATTCATCACATTAGAGATGTTTTAGCAATTTTAAACCATTACTTGAAAAAAACTCGTTGCGAATGCGTCGTCATGATGACCATCTATAAATAGCAGAAAGGCATCGGAATATTCAAACTTTGGCGATATTTATTTATTTACCATTTATATCACCATAACAACGAAAGCAAAGAACTTTGTCATAATGACAGCGTCAACTGACGAGATAAAAATTACGTAGGAATTGATCGTCGGTTTTATGCGACAAGGTGCAAAAGCATACGGACTATTGACCAATGAAACTGAGCCTAAATCTCGCTAAGCTTACTTATGACACTCAGGGGGCCTAATATGGCTGCGTTTATCGCGTGACAAAGTTTGGACAAGGCGTCCGTCACCTTCTGACACGAAAATAAGTACACGTGTCAAAAAGTGACGGATGCTTTATCCACATTTGATACGCGATATAGAGGCATCCAATACTAGGCCCGCAGGTTTGAATGAGCCCATTGAAATTTTGAATCATTTCCGTTATTTCATGGGATTACTTATTATTAACTAGCGACCCGCCCTCGCTTCGCTTCGGTTTATATAAGTTTTCTGTAAAACCCGTATATAATCAGAATATATTATACATAAAAACCTTCCTCTTGAATCACGCTATCTATTAAAAAAAACCGCATCAAAATCCGTTGCGTAGTTTTTAAGATCTAAGCATACGTAGGGACAGACAGCGGGAAGCGACTTTGTTTTATACTATGTAGTGATTTAACAAAACTAACCCCCTTACTTATAAACTTGGAATAAGCTTGGAGTAGTTTATGCCCTGCTTTGTCCTTATCTGTAATTGTGACATTTGCATCTGACAGAAAGTGACAAAGCATGGCATAAACCATTCCAAGCTTATTCCATGTTTATAAGTAAGGGGGTATAAATATAGAATTACCCTTCGCAATTTGCCGAACCATCTGATACCAAAAATACAGCATGTTTCTATTTCCCAATATCAAAAAAACATCATTCATTTCGATTAGTACATGAAAAAACCCTACACAAATATAACCTCAAAGGCAAAACCTTTATACTTTCCCGTGGGAAGGCCTTTGCAAAGTTTTTTTTGCTAATTGTCCTTCTGCGGACCCAGGAAGTGATCATTGTTAACAACTTAAATAAATAAATAAATAAATAAATAAACTTTGTGCAAAAAAATAGATAAATAATAGAAGAATGATTCACAAAAGGTGAAGAGTAAATTTGAGCATGTAAAGATGGAAATATAGCTAGTCGTGATCCACAAGGATATCGGTCATAAACATGTAGAATTAAAGCTATGCGAGTTTTTTATCGGTGATAACAATAAACTTAGTATTCAGTAGAAATACGTCACGTGATCACGTCGTCGTCACGCTACGATACGGTAGTAAGTTTTAGGCTTAGAATATACCACTGATCTGCTTATTTATTTTTAGTTTTGATTACGCTGCCAGTGAGGAAATGTAAGTAAAATATTTTTTTTAAATAACAAATCTTCAATAGATCTGCATTAAATAAAACAATGATTTGGTATCTCAAACTCTTACTTTTCATTCTCTTCTGAGATTATTAAGGTCTTAACGAGTTGTCTCATGAAACCTATATTGCTTGCACGACCGTGAAATGCTCTTAAGACAAATAGAGCAAGATAACTTAATGAATCTAGCAACCTTGGACAAAGCAAACGCAGTGGTAGTCGTAATTATGACAGTTGGCACCGCTTTTATATTTGTGTTTGAAATAAAGCAATAGTTAGATTAGATCATGTTTAATGTTGATAAAGTTGGCACTACTGGGGTGTTATTCTCTCTAAAACAACGGACGGGCGGACGAACGAGCGAAATCGCAGCGGCGAGTTTAGGTAGTCCCGTTAAAGCGAGCAAAACACATTTTAGTGCGTGCATTTTCAATTAAGCAGACTTATACGTTCGATCCATCGACAGAAACCATGCAGCTAAATAAAAAGTGCCCGCGCTAAAATATATTTTGTCCGCACTGACGGGACTACTTAAACTCGCCGCTTGGACATTCACTCGTCCGTCCGTCCGACCATCGATGTTCAGAGAATCACTACTTACCCAGCTACGTTCCGCAGTAGTATATCCCTTAATGGCATAGTAAAGTCGAAGAAAACAACAGGTAACTTATTTCGTTGGGGTCTTGATAAAATAGTTAAAATTGATTGTGTTTTTTTTTTTTTTTTCGTCCTGGAAAAACAACGAGTTGCAGTTAGAATCACAATCAAGAGACGCGAAAATACAAAAATCCGTGTTTATTTTTACAAATCACTCAAAATTTACTGTTTGAACATTATTGTACCAACATTCTGGCCATAGACAATAAAAATTAATCTCTATATACATACATACATACATAAAGTCACGCCTTTATTGCCAGAGTGGGGTAGGCAGAGCTACAGAATTTCCAACAACTATAAAAACTTTTTGATAGGTAATTCTGTAACCACATTTTGCTCACTTAGGCGAAGATGTTTACCAGTGAATTAGTGACAGGTTGCAAGCCCATCGCCTAACACACTACACGCCTTTATTACCTTAGTCGGCTTTTACGACATCCACGGAAAGATATGGAGTGGCACTATTCTAATCCGGCTACCACACGGGGTAACACTATGGGGAATCACTATATGTAACTGTAAAATCGGAAGTCCGCATGCTTGCATTTGCCAAGTGCGAGAAAGAGAAAAAATATTTCAATTAACAAAGCAGCCCATCAGTTTTGGGCACGGATTGCGTGTCCTATCTCCATCGATATATCGGATCGCGCAACACTTGTCTCGATACTTTCACCTCAAAATCGATTTAAGTCTCCGGAATGGACCTCTATAAGGTCACGTTGCGACAACGTCCGTTTTCACACTAGGTGGTAAAGTTATGGCACAAGTTTGTAATGTAGTGAATAATCGGACGGCTTCGTTTTTTGTCGGGTATCTTCGTATTTATCTGGCTTTCTCAGTAAGTTTATTGACGTGTACTGAAGCTAAGTGAGAAAGCAAGATAGATACGAACATATCTGACTAAATAAAGATGTCGTTTGATTAGACTCTACATCCGTAACATTCTCTTTGTTATGTTTTTTCTCTCTAGGCTGACCAGAGATTGAACTGTGTCTGACCATTCTGTCCGGTTTTGTTCGCACTGACGGGACTACTTAAACTCGCCCCTTGGACATTCACTCGTTCGTCCGTCCGACCGTCGTTGTTGAGAGAATCACTAACCTGATACTATTTATCTTTCACTCCATTAAGATTAAACAAACAACAATTCACAATAATAAAACATAGTTAAGGAAATAACAACACCGTTTATGTTTGACAACCTAACCTTAACATTCCACCTTAAGTTCACCAAGCATGTTTTATTAAATAAAACAACAATAACCGTAAAAACTTAATCATAATAATGTTCGCCAATCAGCCGTATTAGACATCGGTCTGTCAGTCTGTCTGTTCCCCGTCGCTGCAGTAACACGACGCCGCCAAGGTCGGCCAAGAAGCGTGAACATTTCTATAAAAATGGCCAAGCGTGAGCGGGAATTCAAATCTATTGACTAGACCGACCAAGTGAGTAATGTTTCTAATATTTTTCCCACGTTGAGCTCAATAAAAAAATCACAAAAAAAATCATTACTTAAATCATGAAATTGAACGAATCCAAAAATATGCAATGGCACAGGTGTTGGTTATTTTTAACTGACATGCACCAATGATAGACCCTTACAGCTACCTCTTATTTTCAAAACTACACTATTAAATACAAAGGGTATTGGGTAAATTTGTTTGAAGAATATTGTCATTATTTTTTTCAGCGGCCGCGATTGGTTTTTACATACTTATTTAGAGGACCACGAAACACACATAATATATATAATTTATGGCGTTAAATAATATCGGAGCCGAAATATTTAATATTTAAGTGTACCTATTTAAATGTAGTTTTTGGTTCTAAAAGTATGCCCAGGTAAGAATATTAAATATCTCGTCTCCGATGCACTTTAGAGTATTACATTACAAAACAAAGCATGATTATTTTGAATTATTCTATCATAACTTACCACTTTTACTAATGGCCGCTCACCTTGAAAATGTATGACTTTTACAAATGACAACACTTTTACCTAAACCCCTTTAATGTTGCAAAATAAATTAATAACCCATATCGTTTGTATCGTGTTTTTAAACATTGCTCTTTTCAAACTTGTTTCCTCATATTCCTCACAAAGATCGTAAATCACATTTAAGGTTTTAAAATAATTGAAAACTAATACGTATACGTAACGATAAAGTGAAACAAAAGCCAAAAAAATCGTTATAACTAACCTAACCCCGCGTAAATATAATTCTGCAAAAGAATATGGAATGAATACGATAACACAATAGATGACCTTTCACAGTTATAATAAGATATCATTTTGTTTTCCTGAATAACCTTCCGCAAATTGCCAAGACGAATCGTTTGACCCACCTTAATTTTTTTTAAACAGTTATTATTTGTATTTCTTATTTTATTGGTGTGAGGATTCAAGAGATTAAACGAAAGCAATTAAGTTGAAGCAGAAGTAGCTATTTTATTCGTTTTATACTTACTCGTTGTATGTGATACTTTTTAGGCCCAAAGTCCTATCCATCCCATATCATCCCTTGGTTGGTAGTTCCATGGCAAATATGGTTAATCACTATCACTACATAATATAAAACAAAGTCGATTCAGGCTGTCTGTCTGTCCCTATGTATGCTTAGGTCTTTAAAACTACGCTACGGATTTTGATGCCGTTTTTTTTAATAGATAGAGAAAGGTTTATGATGTATAATAGATTTATGTACGGGTGTCACAGAAAACTCATATAAACTGAAGCGAAGCGAGGGCGGGTCGCTAGTTTATTTTATAAAACATAGTAGGTTACATACATAAACTCAGTTTTTAACATCCTAATAAAATCGTAACTACTCACGTGTAATAAGATCAGAACATATCGAATAATTTATTAATACATAAGAAAAGAAAGTAAGAATAAAATCACAAAATGACAAAATTGGTGGTTATGTAAAGAAACCAGCAGCAAATTATGCTTGTTAGCAAAAACTAAAATTTCGCACAGCCACAGACAACGCTTTCTATCCAATATTAAATCATTGATTCACCAATTAGTTAATTTCTAAAGGTCAATAAACGCAAAATTTAAATTTGGAAGAAAGTCGCATTCGATATTGCTTCGGTTCATCATTCATTCATCAACACGTTCCATTCGTTCAGAGGTCGTTCACTCACTGACGTCATCGGAAAGTGAAACAGATGGTCAAAACACGGTTGTATTTCAGAAATTTGCGTTATAATTCAATATTTTGACGTTAGTTTTCTTTGAGTTGCAATATAGTGAAGCATAAGATTTTATTTGCGTTTATTTCTGGGTAATGTTGCTTACAACTGGGCGTTGGCGACTATGTAATTATGATTTCTTCCCGTTGGAGAAAAAAAACACAAAAAATTCAATTATTCCAAATTCCATCTCCCCTTTATTTTTAAACCCTCCGAAATTCAAGTCAGTCAGCTTCAGCGGTTAAGGCTGTACGTTGTCAACATACAGTCAATAAGTAATTTACGGCAGAGTGTTATAGGTTCATTAAGACTGCGCCGAGCAAACGCCAAGCGTCCAGTGGCGCCCTCACAACTGTTATTATGTTTTCTAATTAACTAAAGAATTTCTTGAAATCAGACTATACCTTTTTGTAGTGCAAGTAAAAACACAATTTATGGAATACGTAACAAACTTTAATAACAATTACCCTTTGAGTAGTCAGCTTAACGGAAAAAGGTAACCACTTTTTTCCGTTAAGTTGATAACTCGAAGGTGAATTGTTATTAAACTATGTGATATACCCTATAAGTTGTGTTTTCGTTAGTAGTACAAAAAAATACCGTCCAATTTCAAGAAAATACTTTAGTTTATTAGAAAACACAATAAAAGTAATGAGGGCGCCACTGTACATCCGGCGTACGCTCGGCGTAGTCTTAAAAGAAAGATTGATTCTGTAGCATAGTTTTGTATAACGACAGAACTTCCAAAATCTAATTAATTATATTATTGCAGTAAATGAGTCAATACCATATTAAAAATTTCAAACACATTTTTGTACGGCATCAAGAAGTTGAAGGTCACTTAAGTTCCTGGTCACAGATTACAAAAATATTGATGAATCAACTCAGATGATTCAAAAGCAATTAATTTTGGAAATCGTTCTCAGTACCGGAGTGAAATTAAGTCATCGATCGACGTAACCGCATTGCTACGCCTTTGGCTGTGCAAATTAGGGCTTTGCCGAGACGGATCGTTAGATACTTTCATAATACAGATATCAAACGGCATTCCTTGAAACTGGTTATAGAATGATACAGATTGATTAAAAATTGTTTGCTGTTCCACTTGCTACTTCATTATCTCTAGATGATTGACTTGTGTGGTTTTAATACAGAATGAGACAATTCTGAAGTTAGTTGATGCAGAAATTTTATTTTCTGGGGAATATCCTCGTAAGTCATTGTAAATGGAACCTAGTACAGTCACGGAAATTAATTCCAAGTGCACTTCGGACTATGTCAAATTGACACTGTAAATAAAATCATAACAAGTCTCTTACGTTTGATTGATTACGTCACTTTAACATAGCCCAAAGTGGTGTAGGCATTAATTTCCTTCACTGTACAATAAAATATAGGCTGTCTGTTGTTTGCGGCAATATTATTATGTACTTTACGAAGTACGCGGGGAGTTGTAAAATGAACTGATTAAACACTTACTTCTTGGGTCAAAAATCCATTGTAACTTTAATCACCCTTTTGTATCAACTGTATTGACAATTATGTATGATAAAACAGATGTAGTACATAATCGTACGACATTGAATTTCTGCGATAATTTCGTGTTCATCTTGCTAAGTCATTAAGCAAGACGAACACTTGGCAGCACGAAACACATAAACAGCAAACGATGTGCGCCAATATATCACACGCGTAAAAACTACAGGGTTGAAACGTCAATTCGTCATTTTAGTAAACAAGGCACGTAAACAAACTTTAAAACGTCAAACGGTACACTTTCACTCAGTGAATGAATGAATAATAAAAGAAAAGTCTTACTCTGCTGGTGCGTAACGGCCATTGGTTGCCGAACAAATTGTAGCGAGAAAAATGTAACTGCTATTGTTGTTTTAATTAGAATTCCATGTTTCCTAATATTTATTGCAAAATTATTGCGTTTGGGAATCGCTTTACGTGTATTGTTTCACATGTTCTTGGTTTTGTATTTTTTTCCCATTGAAATTTCGTGCAAAACAACCTTCTCTTCGGTAAAACTAGGGTAAAATACCTATTTACTGCCATCTAAAATTCCACTTACTGGCACCTAGTAATTGGTGAATTATCATCTCTATTAGCTTATGTTAAAGTTCATGGGGAAATAAATTGGTAGATGGCCAACGGGGCAGTTCACCCCATATTGCGTTTAACATGTTTTGATAGCTCTTATATACTTCACAGTATTGGCGGCTGGGTTAAAACCAATACGATAACATGTCAAAAGTAATATGGTTTTACCAAGTAGAATAGAGCCCTTGGTCTGTTTTTACTCTTACTCTCTCTTTTACCTACCTCACCTTAACCTAACGACTCAACCCGATCCCGACAAAGACTTTTAAACACCTCTTGCACTGTAACTATTGGGGAAGTTCGATACTTCAACGCTCTGAAACCGCATTAGAAACTCATAAAACCTGACAAGATCCAGTCAGTAAAAGATACCGATAATACCTATACCTATAAAGATATAGGTGTAGAGCTATAAGATTCATTCGATTCCCAAGAACTTGTCAATATCTGATAATACATAAGGCGAAAAGACTGGCCATTTTTATATAACAAACATATTGAAATAGTGTAAATTAATGATTTTGCAGCTGAATATAACCTTCCTGTGACCATGTTGATGATGATGATACAAAACGTAGAGGTGCATTAAAATTTGAACTTTACCAAAACATTACAAAGCACTTTAGTTTGATCCAGATTATAAGGACAAAATATATAAATACTACGACGTAAAGGCGAAAATGCACTGATGGTTATTAATTAAAACGAGCACAAGATCTTTCCAAATAAGACCCTTAACCATATTAGTCTTAAATGCTACTTGCTCCGGATCTCCAAGGTGACTCATTATTTTGCCTTCACTTCGTCGCTCATTTACTTAGTGGATAATATAATCACATATCATATTTGTATTTTGGCATGCTGATATTTAACTATCCTTAATTTGATTCCCAAATCTGTAAAGACAGATCTCTTTTCCACTTTGTTTCCAAAAACATTGCTTATCCTGCTAATCCTACTCATATTATAAATGCGAAAGATTGTGTGTGTGTGTGTGTGTGTGTTTGTTACTCCCGTCACGCTGCAACGGCTGGATGGATTTGAATGAAATTTGGAATGGAGATAGCTTAAACACTGGATTAACACATAGGCTACTTTTCATCCCGGAAAATTTAAAAGTTCCCGAGGGAATAATGATAGTTGAAATTTACGCGGATGAAATCGCGGGCAGATGCTAGTAAAATAGAATATAATAGAATAGAATAGAAATCATTTATTCATACATACATACATTAAATCACGCCTGTTTCCCAGAAGGGTAGATACCACTTCTTTCCATTTGCTAAGATCTTGACAAATTTCTTTCGCTTCTTCCACATTCATACATCGAGTCATGCACGCACGTAGGTTTCGGGTTCATTTATTCATAAATTTGAAAAAAGAAAACTGATGACAAAATCAAAAAACATTTAACACATGGTGTTAAAAAGCTCAGCTTATGTAGCTTACGAATTTTCTTAAATAATATGTGAATAAGGGCAAAGATAACGTAAACAATGTAATAACGAAGTGGAATGAAGGCCCGGATACAATTGCTATTTCCAGCAGTTTTCAATTTACGAGCAGAATCGTTTGGCAGTTAATGATTGATTGATGATCAAAGTACAAGCGACATAACCAAGTCGAATTGCGGAAAACGTCGATGCGTCACGTGTGATGGGTGTGTCAATGAACCTTGTGGAGTAACAATTAGCGAAGAAAGTTTCCCGGAAGGTGTCGACAATTCGATGGAATTGTAGAGGAAGTGGCTGCTGATGTCAGAACAGCACATAGACAGTTAAGTTAGAGTGACAGTGACTGTAATGTTCTATAGATTCTTCCAAACAGGAAGGAAATATAGGGAGTATAAAAACGGCTAATAGAATAGTACTCTTTGCACCTGTTACAAATGCCCTTTGTCAAAAAGAGTCCTCTACATTTGACCGTTTTCGATTGAATTTCAAAAGTGTACCACTTTTTAGGTGTGTTAGTGTGTGACTCTGCATTAGTGTGTGTAAGTTTGCAGTCAGTGATGTGCGGTTTATCAATAATATTGGCTACAAGCTGTGTTGTACACAGAAGAAAAAGCTGGCACGCTTGACATTTGGCTATGTGATCTATGTTTTCCTACATCTATGGATTTTATCCTTCGGCACTTGTTAATTTGATTCCAGGATTACTGTGTCAAAGTGATCAAATGAGTCAAATTGTAAATAGAACCTGTTGGACATTGTTCCAGGGTGGCATTGAGTTAAAAACTGTTCGTCTTTTACAAAAAAAATAGTACTTTAATCTTTTCCATCAAACCTTCTGGTACAAACCAAGTAGAATTTGATAAGTAAAATCATTATGTAAACAACAAAAATACATTTCATGCACCAATAGCAATACAACAGCAAAATAATGTCATTATTAACGCCATGGTGTTTCAAACCATGACGCAGTAGTAATGACTATTACCTAATTCCGTTTATAATTAAGACGGAACATTTTCCGCTGAATGAAAATATGGTGCAACCGCATCAAAACAACAAAATGCGTTTCACATTTTTACTTCACTATAAAGTATTTTTATATTTTATAAGTGGGTAAAAAATATCTCAAGCATTTCAAGAATTCACTCAGGTATGAGCTCACTCTCGATAAATGATAAAATCTGCTTAGTTCCCGCTTTGTAGTACAAGAATGAAAACAAAATTTCTCAATTTTAATATCAAAAGACTGTATTTAGACAGCGATAAAAAAAATCTGCGAAGAATAAACATCTGGAAACTAACATAAAATAAATATTTTAAAGAAACATTGATAACGGAAAGACACAACATATTATAGATATTCTTGATATCTAAGACCAAGATGTATTGAAACACGAACATAATACCACAATATTAATGTCGATCTGTGGCACAACGTACAGTGATGGAGCATTACTTATCTAAAGAACATGAAGATTAAAGAGGTGCATTATTGGTTAGTAGGTTTAACTGTACATTGACCGGGTTTGTGGTCCAAGAATATAAATCATTAGACACGTTCATAACAACATTTTTCATTTCACCTTGATGGTAGCTTTAAGGCTGCGCCGAGCAAACGCCGAGCGTCCAGTGGCGCCCTCATTACTATTATTTGTGTTTTCTAATTAACTAAAGAATTTCCTTGAAATTGGACGGTACGGTTGTACTACAAATAAAAACACAACTTATAGGGTATATCACATAGTTTAATAACAATTCACCTTCGAGTTATCAACCTAACGGAAAAAAGTGGCCATCTTTTCCCGTTAAGCTGACTACTCAAAGGGTAATTGTTATTGAAGTTTGTTACGTATTCCATAAATTGTGTTTTTACTTGCACTACAAAAATAATATATCGTCTGATTTTACGGAAATTCTTTAGTTAATTAGAAAACACAATAATAGTAATGAGGGCGCCAGTGTACATCCGGCGTACGCTCGGCGCAGTCTTAATAGGTGGTTAATATGGTTGGTAATTAATATGAAGAAAATAGTAGAGGTTTGAGAACTTGATTATTATGTTTTTTTGTACCGTATAAACAATTTTATTTTATGTATTTTGGTATGTATACAAATTATTTAGGTACAGTCGTCCAATAAAAATGTTGAGCATACTTAGAGCCTTGTCATTGTGACTGCCATTGTTATTGTCATACGTCATTTTATGTTCAGTTTAAAGTTTATTATGACGGTGCACTAAAGTGCTTAACACTTTCGTACCAGCAACCTCGCCAAGCATCTATAAATACAATGGCATTTTAAAAATGATTCAGATAACGTTTTAAACCGAAATTGTTTTAACAATACAATCTACACAACGATTTAAACAACATAAAATGTGTAGCTCCAAAATACCTTCAAGCCTTTTACAAAAATCGATCAAGCTTTCTCAGAAAGTAACCAAAGAGGGTTTTTATAATGATTATGTTAAGGCTTTTGTGTGGTAGCCAGCGACCGTGGGACCGACAGGTTCCCAGGTCATTGAACTTAGGGCTAAAGGACTTTTGGTCCTTCGAGCCGGACGGACGAGAAACAAAACCCGATGTGATAAATTGCAAAGATGTTTCATGTGCTTGACCAAAAAAATCGTGATTATGGTATAAATAAGTATGTTATGTGGTGTTTCGACCGAAACAAAAAATAAAGGTGAATGTTAGCTCAAACCACTAAATTTCGTTTTGTTGTAATATTTGTAGTTGTTTTTTTCGTGTTGGCAAGTACTGATAACGAAAAGGAATAAATATTTTGTTATTATGAATAACGAATAAATGACCGTCTGGGTAGCCTAGTAGTTACTTGTGCTTCTTTATTATAGAGCCGAAGGGCTTTTAATTGTATTTTTTTTTAATTACTCCTTTTTTCAACTACTGGAAATTATTTTTTTGGGTTTGGTTGTTCGCGTGTCCTTCTGTTTTCACGGAAACATGATTTTTTCCTTTTAAATTGACTCACTGATTGTGACATTTTTTTTTAATTCTGATAACGTTATATGAGGTTAGTACGTTGACGTTAAATGTCAGTAATTTATAACAAGTATAACAACGCAGTAGAAAAAACCAAAACGTTTACATTAACAATGTGTCCAATTTCACTGGATTCGGTTGATGAAGCATGCAATTGTGGATTTTGGTGCTATGCTGGTCGCACCCGCCATTGTATAAGTCGTTTCCCAAACGTATTGTTATGACCTGCGCTTGAGTAAGACAATGTTTGTGGGAAGCGGCTTTTTTAAGCCATCGAATGGAAACGCCTAGTAGAGACAAAGAACATAAATGGTAGTAATAGTAATTAAGAGGCCTCAAATAAAGAGAGAACTTACTGTGGAAGTTGCTGACGTTAATCAATCTCTTCTTGTATAATATACTAGCGACCCGCCTTTGCTTCTCTTCAATTCATGTGAGTATGATATATAGCCTTCCTTGGGGTGCCGCTTGAAATATCGACAATCGTTTCACCGAAAGCTTCATTACGTCGAATTTCATTTCATCGAAAGCTATTTTCTCCTGAAGCCTTATTATTTTCAGGTTATCTATATCATTGATTACGTAGGTTAGGTTAGGTTACACTTGTGACAATCAAAAAAATATTGCACCTGCGTGTGGAAATGCCTGTCGATGAAATGAAAATTCGACGTAATGAAGCGTTCCATGAAACATTAGTCAATATTTCAAGGGTAAACCCCTTCCTTGATAAATGGGCTATCTAATACTGAATTTTTCAAATCGGACTAATAATTTCTGAGATTAGCGCGTTCAAGCCAACTAACAAACAAACTCTTCAGCTTTATAAAATTAAGTATAGTTTAGGGATCTTTGAGTAAGGCCAAAATGGACATGTTTCGGCCCATATTAAGACGATGAATATGGTGACAATAATGAATTAGTTCACCAAGTAAGCAACTTTTATCTTTATAGTCATCGAAATATAATAAGTATGGAAGAGTAACGTCTAACAAAAACGACTGACAAATCCGCTCCAAAACGCCCACTTTTTGAAATGAAAAGATCTTATGTATCGAGTGGTTTCAAAATTCAACTAAATATTAATTGAGTTAAGGTATGAAGTCATTTATGTCAGATGCTGGTATAACGTTTGAGTAGACAGTAATTTCAGTAAGGTTTTATACCGTTTGAAAGACAAAAATCTGCAATTGGTTACAAGCTCTCTGACACAAGATTTCCAATTGTCAATATTTTTTTTCATAAAGGTTATTTGAACGCGGCCATGTCTTTCAACATTTGACGTGGATGGTTTAATACAAAAACAACACAGTAATTGAATAATGAATTTTATTAATTTTTTTTTTATATGATTGAATGATTGTTCCCCTTGAATCATTTAACATACTTATGTTACACTATTATAAAGTTGTAAAATAGTATATCAGAAGATATTATGTTGTAAGAGTAGTCAGCGTCAAATAGTCTTTAGCATCTAAAGTGCCAAATATTTTGCAACCCCTTTTTTATTCTTATAGGCATAAAGATACGTGACAGTATAATTTATATTAACCACCTGTTTCACAATCGACAAGTGAAGCGTATGTGACAGATAAATTTAGCCCTTTCTCTTTCTTACACTTGAAAATAGACAAGGAGAGAGCCAACTTTAAATGGCAGATAAATTAAATAAATAAATAAATTTACCAGACGGCGTTCTTAATTTTTTGAAAAACTTAAAAAGGTATATTTCGTTTTTTTTATTATGTACATAAACTAACGATAGTAAAGATGACATAAAATTTAATTTCCTATTCATTCGAAGTAGTTGCTTGTAATTCACATTTTTCAAAGATATATTGCATAACATCGGCCATGACATTTTGGTATGGGAATATTAAAAATTCAATAACTTTCTAATGAAAATAAATATCGCTTTGTTTTGCATCTGTGTGGGTCCTGCACCAATTTACAATGCAACTTGGCATGGTTGCAGCGTCATTTAAATCCGGTAATCATTAATATCGATTTTTTTCTTTTGTGATTGTAAACAACTGTTTGACACTACGTCAGAAAGTCGACTGATAGACAGTTCGGCACTCATTAATAGCTCCACCCCCGCCGGCACTAAGTCAGTGGGGCAGATTTTGAGCGTCGATTACTCTTCCATACTTATTATATTTCGATGTTTATAGTATGTCAGTTGAACGATGAAAAGTAATCGCATACTCAATCTAAACAAATATGCTCTTGCCTTGTACAGTCTACCAAAAATCCCACCCTAGGGTTGAAGTTCATTTGCACGTCATGATACAACAAGTTTAATTTTCCCTTGTAATAATATAATGACAGTGACAAGTGTCAACCTTAGTCACAAATAGAGCTCACAGAAACTTGTTTCAAAACTGGTAGACCATTCTTGGCCGACCGTATTAGAGAACCATAATCATGCTTATATAGAGAAATACATACTTAAATACATTGAAAAAAAAACATTGCGCTTATCACACAAATATCTACCCTTACCTACTGGGATTTGAACCCAGGACCGCTAGATTCGAAGGCAGCATCACTACCAACTAAGTTAACGTGTCGTCCAAATATTTAATCATTTTGCTCCAGCTTGTTCTTTCAGCCGTTTATTTTATTCCAGAACCACATTTAATTCTCCTTGTCCTTACTCTCGACTCGAGCAAACTGGTTTGTACAACCATAACTCCTGCCACCAACGCATAAACTTGCCTGGAAGATGTGCGAACCCGATAATTGGATTCTCAAAGCATTTATATCTCGCAGACCATAAAGTAGAGGAATAAATTTGAAATTGTTAGGACTAAATGTTTATGATATTTATGGTAATAAGGAGGAGGCAGCTGGAGTTCTAAATGTTGACTAGCATGGTTAGTATAATGTCTTTCTTGTTGAATTTTATACAATTCATACGTTGCAACAAATGGGTAAGCAAAATACATAAATATGTGTATCAATCACTGTTGTTCTAAGAAGTATTTATACACGGTGCTCGCGAGGAACCCGCATAAATTTACCAGCATATAGCTGGGGTCGTAATGATTAAATAATGTGGTATAACATGTAGTCCAATAACGCATAATTTCCGAGATTTTTATTATTTAAAAAACAATTCCGTAGTTAATTTAATTTGAACTCTGTCACCTTAACCTAAAGCATTATTACACATTCGTAGAGAAATATTGTAGGTATTATAAGTTAATGACCATCATCATCGTCATCCTTAAACTTTGTCGCTTTAACGACAGGTTTGGCCTATGGTATATGAAATTGTCTTACGAGTAATACCGCATAATGATATTTTACTTCAGAAACTTCTAGATACTGGAATCAATTCTGAAATGATTAAAGTAACGAAGAGAAGGAAGATATATAAGCGAATAGGCAGTCAGTAAAAAATGTGATCTTATAGGTTTTTGGATGAAGGCTCGAACATCATAAAATAAAACAAGCTCCAATCATTTTAACTGTCTGACCCTTGACTTGAACTGACTTGACCCCGAAGTTTGGAGAAAAAAGGATCACAACCCTAAACTTATTGTTTATTAAAACTAAGTTTGTATATTCACAGCATGATATCATCGTCCGATTCTCCTTACGTCCAGAGCGAGCCTGCTCCTTTTATTTTTTCTGGGTTTTTTTTTACGCAGCCTCATGCAGAGGCTCGGAGGGACATTCTCTTCAAATTATAGGGCGTAAAGGGCCGCCAAAGAAATTAATTTATATGTCCGTTTCTTTGATATATCGTGTTATTAGAGGTTTTGTTTTAATTGCCTTGAATTCTGGAGTGGTAATTGTAAAACTGCTCATAAAAAGTAATATAAAACGGTGTATCTTATTTTAAGCCAGAATATATTCAACTTTATATGAATAACAACAAGGCACTTGCAATAGAAACCTCTTCAACAGTAATTATGACCTTTATAATAATTCCGATTCCTATGGGTGCTTATTCCAAAGGGACCCCTGTTACGCTGTCCGTCAGTCCGTCCTACTTTGAAGGGCTTCATCTTTTAAACCCGCCTTACGAGTACAAATCGTTCATTAAATACAAAACGGACACATTTCGAAATGAGTCAGTGTTGCATTTTGAAATTAGAAGCTGTTGGAATAAGATTTTTAATGCATGAGCAAATTATTTTGTAATATGCCCGTTTTGTATTCAATGAGCGAAATATTAAAATACGTTGAAATTTAACTTGTTTTTTGTTCTGTTTTAAACACAATAAACCATGCGTCTAATTGATTCTAAATTTTTCAAACTCAACAAGTCAGTCTCGCTAAGGATTCCGTAAGAAACCACATATTTTGGTTATTAAATAAATTGAAAAATATGTCGTGTGTTGTTAGATATGCAATACTTAATGCGAGGGTTCAACTAGCACTTAGTACTCATTTGGCTTTTTATACATAGGTATTTAGCTATCGTAAATACCAAGACCCGACGTGATAAGTGTAAGACGAATGTGTTGAATCCATAAATTTTCATGGATTTTTAGTGTTTATGTATAAAATGCCTTTTAATTCCGCGTCTGTGGCTAAAATGGTTTTTAACCGACATAAAATAAAGAATAAATGTCCATGACTCAGGAACAAACTTAAATATTCTTGCTCATCACACAAATATCTACCTTTACCAGGATTTGAACCTAAGATCGCTAGCTTCGTAGGCAGCGTCGTCAAATTGAGTTCATACTACTTTGACTTCATCTTTCATCGGTTTCGTAATCACGTCAACGTCATGACAGCTTATTGTCAAGCAATATATAAAGGTGTTAAGTATCGATTCTAACAGAATAACCGATGACGCAAGATTAGAGAGCATTTTGAGTGAAACTGGTTGAGATTATGGATTATGCGACGATTACCAAAAAAGGCCGCTAACTGATATGTAGAAGAAGCATTTTGTTACCATGGAGTTAGCCGCCTTTATTGGTGTGACGGCAGCTGGTCAGCTACTTCTACTATAACTGCTAACAGTACAAGCGTTACTCAGCAAAAAGCCAGTTTTCTACTCTCATGAAGCTCGCGTTAAAATGGGCCTATTAACTTTGATCGATAACATAAACATTAGAAATGGTATACCTGATCTTATCTCGAACGTGTTGAACGGTTTTCACCATACTTGTTAACTTTTACGGTTCAATTTTGAGTGTGGTTTTGTTTCATTGTTCATTACCCGGTTATTCTGGAAGATGGTTAGGAACTCGTTTATGTGATAGATCTTTGGAGATGAGGAATACTTGTACGCAAGTAGGTTCAAAGTTTCAAACCAATAATAGGGCTTTAATAATACATTAAACTATGCTCTACAACATTTTTGTTTTTTGCCATGTTTTCAAATCGAACGCCATTGCTGTCAAGTAGCAAGTAAACAAGAGTTAACATAACATTGACATTACGATAGCAAAGCAATATTATTTTAGCAAGTAGAATAAAGCCTATGGCCTCCATGCACACCGGATTTTAGGCTCCAAGCTACAAGAACATCTTAGCAACTTTAAGTATGACTTTTGAATAGGCTGGGTTGAGTGAACTATAAAACATACAGGAAGCAGATAGTAGGCACGTTCGACCTACCAAAACTAGTGAGGAATAGCGCCTTTCATACAAAATTGTACCTACTATAATATTATATTGTATGGCTCAGTAAAGATCATGGTTTTGACTCCGTTTCGTTTGGAAATAAATGGTTTGGCACTGATTGTGTGAATGGATATTTGTGGTAGATATTATTTAAAGCAAAATGTGAACGTTTAATATCACGTGTTATTAAATGATTGCGTTGTAATATCGTTTATGGTCGCGTGCCTACATAGATTATTATTTACATAGCTATTACTTACTCTATTTACATATTAATTACTCTAATGGCCACCAGTTGACCTTTAGGCAGAGCAGTTTATTTGATTTTCCGACTGCATATTCTTTAATTTTTCCTATAACAGAATTTTCAGGTTCCCATGCCTACCAAAATTGTAAAATATTAATGTTTATAGTCTATACTATTGGGTATTTCAAAAATGTAAACAAAAAAACCACGTGATAGTTCGTCAGTCAATAGAACCAGAACACTGATGCGTCAAAGTTGGATAAAACAGTTTTGATTGGCTGTTTAACAATGTCACGTGGTTTGGATTGTTCACATTTTTTTAAATACCTACAAGCATAGACTATAGTCTTTACCCATCCGTCTGTCTGTCACAGTGGCAGGACAGCATGCCACCGAAGCATCAAATTGTAATTTAGAATAGTTATTAATATTGATAGCAAAGCCAATGTTTATTTTCTTCGAAATAAGGCCGAAGTATTTTTTTTAAATCAAAATAACTTCCTATGGAACTTTTGGTGAGCAAATCTGACTCGCTCTTAACCAGTTTATTTTTATTATTAATGTCAACCAACACGTGACAAGTCGGTTACAATTTTTATGTTATCTATCTAGTTTCTCGGCAATTGACCTCAAGAAAAACTTTCGTTTAAAGTATCGCGGTTTTGATTAAAATCAAAATTTAAATGACCGGTTGCGAGATTTTACTTGACGCGGCTGATCTTGATACTTGCCGCAATAACACTTTAAGTTTGATTATGGCCTTAATCTTGTTTTTAAGTTTAAAGCGTTGATCTAGATTACAACCACTTAACTCGATTCAAATTAAATAAAAATACCTAAGGTAAAAAACTGTATAGGTACAAGAAGGTTGAAGGTACGGATGTTTATGAAGAGTGTTTTTCTTAAGCATGTCGTTGATTAAGTTGTTTACAAACGATTAAGAGCTAAAATAAGCTGAAACCATAAAACTAATCGAATACTAATTCTTCGACGAGACTAGACTTATTGTTTTGTAAATAATAGATAGCTCATGCCTCACTCAAACTTTAAGACGCGCTCTTAAATAGACGTTTGTTTAGCAAAACCCAAAACATACATATTTAACAGAAATATTTTCACCTTTGTACATTCATGGTACTTATATGTATTTGTGTCTATTTTGCTTGTTTGTTGAACCATCTTGGTACCCTGTCATAATGACAGCATCAAGTCTCAAGAAATAAATTACGTCATAATGAATAATCGGCTTTCTGCGACATTCAGCTAGGACTTAATAATTGACAACAAGGAGTTTTTGAAAGGTGTTCTTAAAAAAACATGGATAGGGTTGTCTCATAAGCATACTATTTTTGGTTTTTTCTTCATTATTTACTGAGAAAATAAATAAACAAATTACTGCTAATGGCTAAAGCGCTTTAACGCCATATAAAATATGGTCTTTTATGCGTCATAGGTAGTGCTAAACTTAAAAATATAAACACCGTTACAAACAAAATTATGTTATTTCACTAACGCAAAAAGGGCGTGGCAAACACTGATAAAAAATTAAAACAAGTATGATTTTGAGACAAACCTTTATACTTAAGTATAATTGTCACCAGACCACCTTTGTAAAAGAAAACACATAGTCAATTAAATTTGACATTCAGAATGTTTACCATACTTATACATTTTTCACGTACAAGGTAAAGTTACCACTTGAGGTCAAATTACCACATTGGCGGAACTTAAACTCTTCCTCGGACATCTCGCTATGCCGCTTTCCATCGCGCATGCGTCAAACTCAAGTTATGGATGCCATCTGCTAAAGTGAAAACGGCGCGCCGCTGGTCAGTTGATACATTTGATGTTTTCACCGTTTTTAAGATAGCATGGTGTTAAAATGATTCGACGGTTTTTGTTTTTCATTTGTTTTCTTAATTTGGAACGGAATAGTTGAACTAGTTAGTTTTGATACTTTCCTAGGTTGTAATTGTAACTTTATGATTTTTAATGTGAAGATAACTATGACTAATATAAATACCTAAGTCGTAAAAATAACAAAAAAATGCATTTTTTCTATTAATGTAAAGGTAGGAGAAGAAAAATATTTTTAGAGAATTGACAACATGAACTTTTTTTAAATGCGTTTTCAAGAAAATCATGCTTAATAGGGGTTTTGTCTCAAAAGCACTTTTTTTATTATTATTTACAGATAAAAAAAAACAGTACCAGTGTTTGCTATTACGCCCGCTATGGACTAGTTGGTCGGAATGACGTCATTTTGTTTGTAACCGCGGTTTTAAGGATTCCGTACCCAAAGGATAAAAACGGGACCCTATTACTAAGACTCCGCTGTCCGTTCGTCTGTCTGTCTGTCACCGGGCTGTACGTCATGAACCGTGATAGCTAGACAGTTGAAATTTTCACAGATTATGTATTTCCCCTATATCAACAAATACTAAAAAAGGAATAAAATAAATATTTAAATGTGGCTCCCATACAACAAACGTCATTTTTTTGCCGTTAAGTGTCTAATGTGAAATAGATAATAGGTTTTTTTAAGTCTAGCACTAGCAATATGATGAACTGGCAAAAAGCGGTATCCCGGACAAAAGTCCTGCAGCAAAAAGAACGTCATTACTAACGGTAAAGGATTGAATCTGCTTTGGCTATTGAATGAGATAACACTTTTTCGCTTATGAGGGCAGTGAAGTAAATTAAGTATTTTGTTCCAATATACTTGATAGCGATAATTACTTATATAAAGTTCCGCGTCGGTTGTAACATAGCACTAAACTTAATTAGAATAATTATGCACTATCAGAACTAATATTGGTTGTGTAACACATATACACAGGAAATTGCTTTAAATTATATATTTTATATTGCAAAATGAACGCTAAGGCTGTATTTATGTATAAATGGGACATTCTATGTATATTATTAAGAATATTAATTCATTAAATGGGTTGTAATTTTAATAAACTTAATTTAAGTTTATAATTATGAGTTAGTTAAGGTCAAGACTTGGTGCGAGTTCAACTCGCGTCGTCGATAGGGTTCCGTACATACGTAATTTTGTCTGTGTTTGGGTTATAGGTTTACACCATCCTTCCAAATTTCACCTGGGTAGTGATTCTGTAAACAACGCCGGTCGTGCGGACTGTCAAGTGATATCCAAGTGGCGAGATTAAGTAGTCCCGTCAGTGTGAACAAAACACATTGTAGCGCGTCATTTTCAATTAAGCAGCCTTATACGTTCGACCCATCGTGCTGCTAAATTGAAAATGCACGCGCTACAATGTGTTTTGTTCGCACTGATGGGACTACTTAATCTCGCCGCTTGGATATCAATCGACAGTCCGCACGACCGGCGTTGTTTACAGAATCACTACCCTGATTTGGTTCAGTAGATTCATGGCTGTGACAGACGGACAGACGGACCGACAAACAGCACGCACGAGTGATCCTTAAGGGTTCTATTTTTGATTTTTATACGGAATCCTAAAAAAAGCATGCGATAAGTGCATGGTCAAACGTGCAAGAACTAATGGACGAATACAAGTATAAACTGTATAAGTTAAGGCTCATTTTATTTGGTCGAGCCCGTATGCGTGTAGCAATCCATTGACGGGTTGTTTTAACATATTTTAACCGAGAGCTATTGCAGCGACGCAGTGTATCACGAAAAGCATACAATCACACTAACACTGAGCCTTTAAAGATGACCTCAGATTCCACGTCTTATGATTATGACTCTCAAGTCACAGGTACATGCGAAGAACAAACGCTACCGGATATTATTATCTTTTTTCCTCGACTGTAGATAACTTAGCATTGTTTATAAGGTCGTAATTATGACGGTAATTGTCTCTATCTGATATTAATCGATTTGTACTTAAATCTTAATTAAGTACACATCAAGGTAGACAAGTTATAAGAATGTCACCGTCAATATTTTATACAGAGTATAATTAGTACTAGTTAAAGTTTATTTTTGTATGTAACAGTTATACAGGGTGTTTGGCCGTGGGTTGTAGGGATTATAAGAAATTATAGAAACGGTTATTCCGAACATTTTTAACAACCTTTACAACTTTTTACAGAAATTGTATTTTTTTTTTTTTTTTTTTAATTCTATGTTTGTTAGAGAACACAGGGTGTAACACCCGATTGCCAAACACCCTGTATTAATAAAAACCTTTAATATAATTGCAAACCTGATTTCAACGGATTTTCGTTAAACTTAGCTACAAATCACTTCAGTTAAAGTCTTTCTAAACTGCATCCGAATTGGCCCATCCACCGCTTATGAGTCAACCCTCTGAATGCATCAGAGGTCATCTTTGCATAGTACTCGTATTTCTATACTATAAAACAAAGTCCCTTTCCGCCGCCTGTCCCTCTGTATGTACGCTTAGATCTTTCAAATGACGCAACGGATTTTAATGCGGTTTTCATCAATAGATAGAGTGATTCAAGAGGAAGGTTTTTATGTATAATTAATTCAGGACTATTTATGGGTGTTACAGAAAACTCACATAAACCGAAGCGAAGCGAGAGCGGGTCGCGAATAATTTATAAATTACTAAATTAAGGACGAGCTAGTCTAGTTAGTTATTTCGTTACTAATTTTAGAAAAAAAAACTGATATTTCTAGAGATGTAGGTATGAGTTAGGACTTAATTCTCTTTACGCTTTAGTTCAAAATCGTACGTCACGAAATTCGAGATATGAGTTTTTCAAAGTAATGACGATTTGTATATTTGTTTTGAAAGCGTATTTTATTTATTTATTTATTTGTCGGCGCTGGTAACCTAGTTGGTAGTCACCCTGCCTTTAATGTTAGCGGACCCGGGTTTGAAATATTTGACATCAACGTACGAGCAATTATTTATGTGTTGAGAACTAATATTTTGTTCCTAATACTTACAATTAATATATACTTAAATACATAGAAAACCGATAATGCTGAGGAATAAATTAATTGCGGTCATCACGGGATGTCCTTAGTGGGAATCAAACCTGGGGCCACTACCTTCGTAGGCAAGGTCACTAAATCACCTTAGGATAACCACATAGTCAATTTTAGTTTTGAGGGTAGTAGTAACCAACCCAAGTGATTAAAATTTTATTAAAAAGGGTCAAACATGGGTCTTGCCTTTTCGTGATGAAGACAATCATGGTAAGTGATGACCGATGATATAAAATATCATGGAACCCTCTTGCTAGTAACATTTTCCATTAAAATTTGTATTAGTTTAGTAGCATAGCTCGAAAGTTTTCTAAACTTCGTTAACAAGTTTCAAAATAAGAACCCTTTTAGTCCATAAACAAATTTTTATACTTTATGTAAAACCTTTATGAAAAATAAGTAGTACTAAAACTTAAAGAGCAACTCAATCCTTCAACGTCATCATTAAGTTAAGAATAGGCATCATTAACTCTGAAACAAGTAGATATACTCCGCGAAATATTTCTCATAAGTGGGTACAACAAAAGCTTTTTTCGCAACGAGAACAGTTTTAGCAATCTTTACAAACAAGATGGCAACTGACACATATAACGCCGTTACACTAAACCATAAACAAAAGATATGTCTAATTAACATTAAAAATTACAAAACTTACCGTAACGTGAGAAAATCCGACCTTACAATGTTGTCATTAACACAGTCTCAATGTCACAAAATAAACAACCTTCTTTTCTTAGAAGGGTTAACACTGGCCACATATAACGGACACCGTATGCAAAAAGCGCTCGCGAAAAAGAAATCAAACGTCAGATCGAACGCGATTGGCCGGTCGATTGGAGCGTTCGAAATTCAAATTGGCCAATGGCGGCGACGCATGCGTGCAGCAGCGACAAGTGTTTGACGCGGACTGAGGTGGTTTCTCAAAATCTCAAATGACTGGTAGTCGATGAGCCACCATTCACACTGTCAAGTTAATTCTTGGCTCACTGCTCGGAATTCAACCTTTTCTTGTACCTGTACGGTTAGTTTTGAGTTGCGACGAATTGTTGCTTAGGTCGTTTAGTGGTTGATGCGAAACGCATTGCCACCTCGGTCGCCTTCACATGCGCACGAGTCTTTTTTGCACCGACTCGTTTTAATTTCTAGGTTTATTTTCAACGGTTTAAATTCTTTGCCTTCTTAGAACGCATATTTTTAAGCGTGAAAAATATTTGAATAATTGTTGCACGTGCAAATATCCGATTCGGTTAGTTATTTAAAAGAAGCTGATTCTGAATCAGGACCGGTCAACGTTGATGTCTAATTTATTATACAGCTGAATTTAATAATTAGGTAACTATGTAACTGACACTATACTAATACACTGGTAAACATCTTAGCCTAATTGTGCAGAATGCGGTTACAGAATTATTAACAAGTTTTTAGAGTTGTTTGTAATTCTGTAGCTCTGCCTACCCCACTCTGGGAATAAAGGTGTGAGCCTATGTATGTGTGTATGTATGTATATAAGCGAAATATTTTAACATCCTATTTGTGTTGCTTTTATATTGCAACTCCAAAAATAAAAGTTAAATATGTATGTAAGCAGTTTCTTGCAATAAAACAATAAAATTACAGAAAAAGAAGTAGTACAAAGGCGAACTTATCCCTTTAAGGGATTCAGATTATTATTATTATAATTATTAGACACCATTATGAATAATCTATGTTTATTCGCAATATATTGCGGTTAACATTTTATTGCGTGGTTTCATTTAATTTAATCACCTTGTTGGTGAAATGTATTTAAAAAACGTGTTGATTAAATAAAATTGCAATGTTTTACTTCCTAATCATAAAATTTCACGTTTATTGTCAATTTATAATTAATTTAAAATTAATCAAGTGACATTTAAAAATGCTTTTATATTAATGATGATGATGACCTATTATGACATTATTTTATTAATCTAAGACCATCTTTGTAACTTTAAAACACATTAAAATACGGTGATTAAAAAAGTCTTCAATTTGCAGAGAACGCATAATAAAGATGCAAACGCATTGATTAGTTTCGACGAGAGCCGTATTATTTGCAATTCTCACAAGGTACTTGTGTACAATGACCCTAATTGTACAACAGAAATTCGTCCTCAAAAGGCCGTGTGATGAGTACATGGTGTACATAACTATATAAACAAAGAACACACCCTTTTAAAACACCTAAGTGTAAGATAAACATCTTTCAAGCAATGATGTCATCCGAAAACATCAAACCAAGCACATGGTAACACGAAAACCGAGGCAATTAGAAAACTTGCTTTAGCATCTAATACAACGCTACACCAAAACACGCCATCTATAAATGGCTTTCTTGCCAGCACGCAATACAACTTAAATAATGTGTAAAAATTGATTTAGAAATTTATTGAAGTAGTTATGGTTACGGGGTATTGAGCACGCGTCTCGCTGAATCCGTTAGCTATATCTTAAGTATAATATGTTAAGATAAAAAAGCCTTTGAAAACTGGTCGAACGAGACTGGTAAAATATCCTTCTCTGGACATTGTATGCTTCTTTTTTACTATATGTGTATCTTTTTTAGGAGATGAGTCACAGAACGCGGACTTAAGAGGTTGTTTTGGTTCAATTGTATGGTTAATAAAGGTTGTTCTTTATTATCGATGGAAAATTTTAGCATTATGTATTCTTTAAAGTGGGAGCCTGCCATTTGGCCAAAATAATTTTGGTCAAATGTATTATTTTGCATTTTGAAACCGCTTGCTACGTCTATTAGGTAAGGTTACACTTGTGACTATATTAAAAAATAAATCAACTGCGGCGGGAAACAAGTGTCATTGAAATGAAAATTTGGTAAACACATTTGACCAAAAATATTTTGGCTAAACGGAATAGACCCATTTGAAGTAGATAAAGTTGTACTTAACCTACTACCTAGTAGGAGCAACATTGATGGTAGCGATCCGGATGGACCTTGCACAAGGTGGAAGGAACCAAATATTTAATGACAACATACGTTTATAAGCACATGCTTATAAACGTATGTATGCAAGGTCCATCCGGATCGCTACCATCAATGTTGCTCCTACTAGGTAGTAGGTTAAGTACCAATTTCACCAAACAATGTTAATCGACTGCTAGTTCATACATTTTGACAGCTGTTAACGCTCTAATCGTCTGTTAAGTGGTTAACATCGTATGGTGAAATTGGTACTAAGTCTAGGATTGCAGTGTTGAGAATTCAAATGTCCATGAGTCTCAAACTACACTTAACATTAGGTGGCCGCTGTGGGCTCCATGTGCCTGCTCTTTCTTACAAAAAAAGTGTAGTTAAAGTCTGCGGGTGGTGGTCTGAATTAATGGTTTTAGGAAATCACTTCCAATAAAATCTACAATACACAATAACTCGACATAAAGATTCATTCAAGATATTAATAATATCAACCACAGTGCAATAGCTGTTAAAAAGTTTTTCGTGTTCGGATTAATGCCCGGTTCCTATATTCAAGAAACGAATCGTTTTCCTTACGTCTCGTTAAAATTTGACGCATTTTGTACGTAGCAAATGTCAAATTTTAACGAGACGTAAGGAAAACGATTCGTTTCTTGAATATAGGAACCGGGCATTGGTCAATTAAGGTTGAGTTCCATGGCTAGCGGCAGAAACGACAGACGCGTGCGGCTGACGCGCGCGTCTTGCGACAGTGTTTAACACACTATGAAACCGTATGACACCGCTTCCATGGTTAGCGGTTCACCACGGCTCGCTCAGTTGTCGGCCGCTAACCAGGGTAGTGATTCTGTAAACAACGCTGGTCGTGCGGACTGTCGAGTGATACCAAGCGGCGAGATTAAGTAGTCCCGTCAGTGCGAACAAAACACATTGTACCTAGCGCGTGCATTTTCAATTTAGCAGCACGATGGGTCGAACGTATAAGGCTGCTTAATTGAAAATGCACGCGCTACAATGTGTTTTGTTCGCACTGACGGGACTACTTAATCTCGCCGCTTGGTATCACTCGACAGTCCGCACGACCGGCGTTGTTTACAGAATCACTACCCAGGGAAGCGATGCCATACGTGTTGACTACTATCGCAAGACGCGCGCTTCAGCCGCGCGTGTCTGTCGCATCAGCCGCAACCCATGGAAGTCAACCTTTAGATTAACATGAGTGTATGAGAGCGAGTGAAAGGGAAGTACAAACCAGAAGAACGTTTTGAAAGACACTTACCTCTAGTTTCGTCAAGAACATAATTAAACCATTTAAAAGCTCTTTACAGTCCCTTGTATCATAGTAAAAATAGAAAAGTAGTTTTCATCAGCTCATTAGGAGTTTCTATTACCTACTGCCGTTCGGGCGCTAGGTTCATATCTATGTGCGTCGCTCGATACTTAATACGCACGCAACAAAACGCGGCGCCGGCGCAGCCCCGAGAAAACCGGCTTGGTGCGTCCTCTTCGTTTAGTTTTTAAACCAATCGCGTCACTGGTAGATGACGTGATACGAAAAGTCACGTGATGTGCCAGTGATGCGATTGGTTTAAAAACTAAACGAATATAAACTCTGTTGTATGTGCTCGCAGCGCGTGCGATCGAACCACGCACACATGCAATCTCTATTTACGTTTGTTTGAAGACAAAATACTTACTGTTAATATTATGCTAAAATACTACTAATATTATAAATGCGAACGTTTGTGTGTTGGTTTGTTACTCGTTCACGCTGCAACGGCAAGAAGGATTTGGATGAAATTTGAAATGGATATGTATAGTACATAGATTAACACATAGACTACTTTTCATCCTTGAAATTTTTTTTAGTTCCCGAGGGAAGTCTACGCGGTATAAAGCAATCTCCTCTCCTGTTTACTCAAACCCGTATTGCCATCTTTTTCATTCTTAGTTATATGACCAAATAGTCACCAAATCCGCTTCGCAATCACCTTTATAGGCTCGTATACCTAAAAATAATCGATGATGTGGAATGCTGCCGAGCGACCTCCACTATCCGGCCGCATTGCTGCCTGGTTTTCACAATCGGAGATGGCGGATACCATAATGTTTACGACTATAGTGTGTCGATTACTATAGAATTATAAAAAAAATAACATTCCCCCCTCTCTTCTTGTAAGTCTTACTTCAAATATATTAAAAAATATATCTTTGATCTATAAACTATAACTGGGAAGTTTTACTCTGTATTTATAACCTCTTTTTAGCAAGTACAATATTTTTAGGTAAGTACAGTCAACCAATTTGATTTCTAGGCCACTTTGGACTATGTTAACGTGACGTTGTCAACCAAAACGTAAGAGACTCCCTGTGATTTGGTTTACAACGTCAAGTTGACAAAGTCCATAGTGGCCTAGGAATCAAATTGGTTGACTGTACTTTAACTATATAAACTTAAATGAATGAAAGGTCAAAAAAAAAGGAAAAAAAGGAAGGAAAGGAATAAATAAATCATAATAAACTAAACAAAACAAAATAAACAAAAGTACCTTTGGGTTTACAACCGTTATTTCGAAGCTGGCCGTATTATGAATTGTCTTAATCTGCCAAGTTCCAGGCAGTGAAAGGGATAGAGATATATGACCCCTATAGCTTTGTCCCTGTCACTTGGCAGTTGTAAAAGGTAGTTCATAATTTTAAATCCGCTTCAGGGCGGTCAACCGCATTATATAGTAAGATTTATTTAATGTTATTTAATCGACAAGTTATTCGTATTTTCTGGGTTTAAATACGTGTAGAAACTTTGCAACACAATAGGTTGGTGGAACCAGTAATGGAACAAGGCACCAGTAATGGACACTTGATTCTTATTTTACAGAAGATAAGGGTTATTCATTTGTTTTGTAACAATCAATTTAGGACTGCATGTAATTTGAATTAAGAGTGAAGTGTCCATTACTGGTGCCTCTCAGCTAAAAATGTCCATCATTGGTGCCTACATATAGGTGTATAAGAATTAAATATTATTTCATCAATATGCAACAAACTGAAATTGTTATTTTTAACATTTGTATGAAAAAGTACTGTGAATTAGAGAGGTATCAGAAGTAGTCCTATTTGTAGGGTCATAGGCTCAGTCGTCAGTCATTGTCCCAGAGATAGGATCTCCATTCAATCCACGCGTCTATCACACGTTTTAACTGCGCTAGCACACTTATTAAAACCGTTTTATGACTAAAATTATGTGAAATCGTTTATGGGAAACTATTGTAAGTATGAGAGAGTATGCGAAATATAAATTAGTTGAGTATGATGAAAAAGTATGTATGTACTCTTTATTGCACATAAACATAATAAGCTTGTTAATATTTTTCTGTACAAGTACTTTTTTTCCGAGTGTAACCTCATTGGTTCTTGAATCTTACGTTGCAGAGGTTACTATGTAAGGTCAGGCGGGGCTATTGCATCTGAGGGGCTATTGTAAATTTTCCTACTAATTTTAAAAGTGGAACACGTCTTGGTATGAAAAGTTACAATAGCCCCTCAAACGCAATAGCCCCCCCTAACCTTAGACTGTTTATAGCAAAAAATCCTATCGTAGCCACTTATAGTTGAAAAACCAAAGTAAATGACCTTTTGCATGTACTTGTAACACATATATAGACCGTTCGACATTCTATATTTGATATTTGACGAAAAGTCCACATAAGTTTTTTACAAGCATGCAAGAGGTCATTCACTTAAGACTGCACCGAGCAATTTTCGAGCGTCCATAGTGGCGCTCTCATTACTATTATTGTGTTTTCTAATTGACTAACAAATTTCATTGCAATCAAAAAATACTATTTTGTAGCGCAAACACACACACAATTTATGGGTTACGTAATAAACTTTAATAACAATTACCCTTTGAGTAGTAAGCTTAACGGGAATGGGTGGCCACTTTTTTCCGTTAAGTTGATACTTAACTCAAATGTGAATTGTTATTAAACTATGTGATATACCCTATAAGTTGTGTTTTCATTTGTACCTAGTACAAAAACACTTTTTCCAATTTTAAGAAAATACTTCAGTTTATTAGAAAACACAATAATAGTAATGAGGTCGCCACTGTACAGTCAACCAATTTGATTCCTAGGCCACTATGGACTTTGTCAACGTGACGTTGTAAACCAAATCATAGGGAGTCTCTTACGTCGTTGGTTGACAACGTCACTTTAACATAGTCCAAAGTGGCCTAGAAATCAAATTGGTTGACTGTACATCCGGCGCACGCTCGGCGCAGTCTTAAGTTTTTTCACTTATATCAAAATTTTATCATCTTATTTTGAGTTTGCGATATTCTCCGGCGTGATATTTTAAGGTATTTTTAATAAACATGGGTTACTTGTTACACACTTTTATTGAATTAATTGAACATAATATCACAATGAAGGGACAATTTCTACATTTCGTGACCAAACATACATTTAGCAGCTAGGCCTTACAAATCTTAAAATGCGAGCTCTAAATAAAATACTATACTAGTAAACATTTAAAGCTGTTATTATATAGTTCACACAAATGACTAGAATTCTTTGGTGCGCTGCATACGTTTGGTTTGACCTCTCCAACTGATGAAAATAATTATATTCTTTGGGTAGATAGGTATAGCTCAAAACATTTGACATACCTAGTGATGTTATACCATAAAGTTTATTGTAATATTGTGAGTCACGCATATTTCGCATATTTCATTGAAATTTAATACATCCGTCTGGCTTTTTTCAAAATATTTCTAGAAATAATGGAGAAATCAATCAAAACTCATGCAACGGATTAAATTGCTATAAAACTTTGATGTTATCAACAGATCAGCAACAAGACTAAATTAAATAAAAACATACAACATTCAGTTAAAACTATTAGTTTAACAAGAAATATACCTATTACTAATATTTGGTCCTTACCTATGAAATTGGCGTTTTATATGGAGGATTTTATGAAAATGGTAGTTTTCATACTTTACATTTTGCGGATTATTTAAACGTCAAATGCAAACCAAACAAAATTCTGTCAGGAATATTAGACACTTCTAAGCTATATTATACATATGTTAATTACTTAAAAATAGTTAGCTTCATAAAACTCTGCGTAATTGAAACACTTGAACTCGCAGCACATGAAAATAGTTGAGTTCACACTTTAATTTTAAACATTAAGTAAGAAATTGAACTGCATTATTAGTATATAAAACCTTTGGAACATGTATTAATTAAATTTTTAAATAATTTGGAAGTTAAAATTGAAATGAATAAATTCCATACGAAATAAAACACGTAAAAAAAACGCCAATGTCATAGGTAAGGACCCAATATTAAAGAACTATATTAAATACCATCCACTACAAATCTTATATTAAGTTTCCACTTAAATTCTTCCACTCTTTGACATCAATTCATGATTTCCCTCACTTTTCCCATCCGATAATTTTATTGGAAAAGAACAATGCCACCCATTCCAGGGAAACTGATGAAATTTCAATGCATTTTGTGTCATTGTTTGAACGTTTTTACTTAGTATGTTTATCTCTGTATTGTTTTAGTAAGTTGGATTATCTAGAAGCCGCTAGAAGCCTTCGTTAAGGTATAATACTTCGAATATACGTGTTACATCTATGAGTATTCGTGCAGCTACTAATTTATTAGGAATAAACATTGTACAGTAAAGGAAATTGATTTCTATACCACTTTGGACTATGTCAAAGTGACGTAATCTATAAAAACGTAAGAGACTTCTTATGATTTTGATTATAGTGTCACTTTGACATAGTCCAAAGTGGTGTAGGAATCAATTTCTTTAACTGTATAAATTTACTGCTGTTGGTAGAAAATTAAGAAATTATCTTATTGGAAAACCTACTATTAAATTTATTCGTCAAAACACACCAGTAGTTCTGTTGAAGTTAAAAATCGATCCAAAAGACACAGTATTTTCCAGAACACCAAAATTGTTATTAACAACCGAACACTTGACCTTTAAAGATGTAGCATATTAGTTTACGAGTGCTTCTACTACAAATATTTTCTTTCCTCAATAGACAAAGATGGATTATTTAGCGGAGTATTGCGACTGAGGATTCAATTCAAACAGTTTTTGGTTCTAAATTACCAATACTTATTCAAAAACAACTAGTTCCTAAGAAGAAATGTACCACATTTTACACACTACTTTGAAATTCAAGACTTAATCCGGCAAAGCATAAACTCATATTTTTTAATACAACGCAAATAATTTACACTGTTATTCTGCTAAAAAATTTAACCTTTTGCACCTAGAATGTGAAGGAAACTGAAAATATTACAATGTCCTTGTTTGTCTCATAGGAATCGTTGGCTCATCCCCGTTCTTAATATTAAACCGATTGCATCAGTATAAATTGATATTTGCCAAGTTTCAAGTACAAAAAAATCAAATCTATCGATTGTCGTGATTTTAATATCGATCTTGTGCATCTATCAAATGGGTTCCAGAGTCCAATTCCCAAGAAGAGCCTTATTCTTCTCTGTCTCTAAATGTAATGTTTTGAATTCGGCCGCCATTACTGTCAAGGAAATAAGAGCTATAATCACGGTGAAAAAACGATAACAAGTCAATAGCAATTAAGTTTAGCCGGTGTAGAAGCCTTAGGTGGGCTGAGAATGACGATACCACAAAAAAAAATTGGGAACGGGTTACGTCTTCAAAAGTTTTTTAGATCTTCTGTCTTTCCAAGAACCAGGTTTGCATAGCTTCTGCCTTCCCCTTCATGGACACATGGCCGCGATAGGTCAGCTTGAACTGCGGGTCAAAGTTGTCTTCACGCATTAGATAGCTGAAATAAAAAATAAAAATAGTAAGAACCACCATCGGTACTACAGTGCAATCAGATTTTTTTCAAACTAAATATTATGCAGAGCCTTAAGACTACGCCGAGCGTACGCCGGATGTACAGTGGCGCCCTCCTTACTATTATTGTGTTTTCTATTAAACTAAAGTATTTTCTTGATATTGGTTCGTACGTTTTTGTACTACGAATGAAAACACAACTTGTAGGGTACTATCACATAATTTAATAACTACTCACCTTCGAGTTATCAACTTAACGGAAAAAAGTGGCCACCTTTTCCCGTTAAGCTGACTACTCAAAGGGTAATTGTTATTAAAGTGTGTCACGTATCCCATAAATTGTGTTTTTACTTGCGCTACAATAATGTATCGTCTGATTGCAAGGAAATTCTTTACTTAAGTAGAAAACACAATAAAAGTAATGAGGGCGCCACTGGACGCTCGACATTAAAATTTGCTCGGTGCATTCTATTTCTAACACGCCTGTTATTAACATAGTACTGTCAAGTCAATAAAATTGACAATACGATAACATGTCAAACATAATATGGTTTTGCCAAATTAAATAAAGCCCCTGATTTGTTTTTTCTTCCTATTTGTAATACAAAGAACGGGAATTAAATACAAATAAAGATAGTGTAATAAAGGTTGACATAAACGCGAGAATGCTGTGGGCACTTTATTGTTTGAAGGCGTGAAGGTCGAAAAAGGGTACTTCAATAAAAAATATCATTATAGGTATGTAAGGCAATCTACACGGACGGATGACAAAGGATAAAGTTAAATAACTGGACCAGACAATACTATATTATTTTGAGTGGATTTTTGAGAAATTTCTTTGATTAACCTGAAAAAGCAACATTTTATTGATAAAGAGTCGCAATTTCAAGATGACAAACGTTTTGTTCACTTTAATACAGGTTTGAGTTTTGTCGAACTAAACTCAAATAAAAATAATAACGATGTCAATCACCTTTTCATTTAAACTAATAATAATAGCAAAACGTTCTCATGACGGATATCAAAAACTTATGAACTAGCGGACGTATGGCTTCCCATACACGACCAAGGTAAAGAGATTACGGCACTTATAGGCTTTCTACAAGCTAGGGGTAGCGTGAGTTGCCGACCATAAACCCACCATTGAGGCTTGGACACCGGCAACAAAGAGACAGTTCGAAATATCTTCAGTCACATTGACACCTTTCAAATAAACCATGTCTTTGTTCAAAATTGTTGATTGCTGAATCATGGCCGATGAAAAAATAGAAGGCCTTTAATTTTCATTTACTTTACTTATTTACTCTTACTTCATAGATCTTCACGAAGAAGTTACTTGTTCAGTTTTCAAAATGGATACGTTTATGGAGTATTATTTCGAGGAAGTGTTTTGTGGTTTGGACAGGGATTGTTTGAACGAGAAGTACAAGAGGCGCGAGTTGGTGGAGTACTTCAATACTGTGATTGCTGGGTGTGCTAAAGGTTAGAAGTGCAAATGAAAAAAAAACATACTAACGAGTGAAGGACTGGCTTAGACCGCTACAAACCTTGATTTATTTGTTTTGCAGTCATTATTATTTAAAAAAAAACACGTTTATTGACTAGTGGATGATAACTCCTAAAATTATAGTCTAGACAGACATTTACAAGGTAACACAACACGGCACGGCTAAGGATTTTTGGAAGCGGAAATACGTAATTTTGAATCTTATTTTAAATACCATATTTATTAACAACATTAAAAATCTCAATCATAATCTTGACGATACGTTTAGCCTAGTTAATAGTAGAGAATGCAAATAATCGGTTATAACCGGTTTTAACCGGTTATTTTCAGACTGAATCGGTTAATAACCGGTTAAATTGCATTCCCTAGTTAATAGTGACCCTGCTTACGAAGCTACCGATCCTAAGTTCGATTCCCGGTATGGGTAAATGTTTTTGTGATGACCGCAAGTTCCTCAGTATGAAGGTTTTCTTTGTATTGAAGTATGTATTTTTCTATATAAGTGTGTCTATTGTTGAGAGTATCTAGAGCTTAGTTTGAGAGTAAATCAATTTGTGTGAGATCGTCCCCCGATATATTTATTTTATAATGTGTTCTTTTCGATAATATCTTCATAAATCATAAGTACACTGTATGCAGTATGCCTCTTATGAATCGAATGACATTGCCGTATCATACCGCGTAGTGCCGCTGGTAAACTGGCTTTAATAATGAATTTTGGTGAATGAAACATCAATAACCTAAACGAGACCTTACCTTAGATGGTTTTTGTCACCTAATAAGTTAATATTATAGTAACTGTCAATTGAAATACGTAGTCATATAATAGTATACCTTTGTTTTGTTGACATTTATTTCAACGTATTACTGCGTTAAATGTTGGCTAATTCGACAAGCTTTTCAGGCAGGAGTTTAGATTTTGTCATAGTCTAACTCAACCTAACCTACGTAATTAATTACTATTTAAAATGAACTGAACACAATTCAATAAAACTTCACCTTAAGGTTAAGTGAAAGTCGGTGATACGATATTTATTTCCCGTAAAACAAAGCGACACCCGTTGTTGCATTAAAAATGTAAGTGTTAAAAATTTAAGCTGCGTGTATTAATACATTCAAATCTCTCTTCCAGGACAAAACCACTCAGATGCTACGTCATGCAAGCATTTTATCCTTGCCGCCCTTAAGTATCATAGTCGATGTAAATCGAATAACGGAGATGTGTGTCTCATGGGGAAGTTCCATAATGTCCTATACATAGCCATAAAGTTGTGCTTCGACTGGAATCAGCAAGAAAATGGCGTAGTGGCTGCGTTGTTAGACGAGCTGTACGCGTGTGAAAAGACGTTTGAGAGAATATTTTTGGGTAAGTATTCACAAAGTGAGTTTCAGGTTTAGCAACAAAGAGTTGTTGGTAATACTGTATCCCACTTTGGGAATAAAGGCGTGAAGGTATGTATGTATGTATGTATGTTTTCACAAAGAGATCATTCCATGATTTCAAGCATTTTACGTGTAGAACTAAAAGATACCGGGACTTTTTGAGGTCTCGAAGTTTTGCTACATCGCCGTTTTGATACGTCCACCAAAGGATATCAAGGAATTTTGCTTATAGGAGTTGCGCCGTTTTGCTATATTGACTACTTCTAGAGAAGCCAATTCAGTTATATTGGCACAAGCCTAAAAAGTTATACTAATATTCTCTTTTTCATTTCCATTCATAACCACCCACTCTTGCTGGCCTATTATTGCCTAACGCACGCGCAATAGCAATCGACTTCAAAGCAGAACAATAGTTTCCATTTTGTACGCAGGCAAGCCTTCAATTTTCAAAATGAAAACGATTTCGAGTGCGTTGGGTATTGCCTCTTAGCTCTGAGTAAAGTTCTGCATCCAATCTCGCCATTTTAATAAGATAAATTTTAAAAATATGTGTATTTTGCAGGAGCAATTTTCGGCACCACAGCGCCATACTTCCTAGCGGGTTGGAAATCGGATTTCAAAGACAGAGAGGAAAATGTACACGCACTTGTGTTCTTCTTACATCACGCTACAAATGCAAATCTGGAGTACACAGAAGAGGGACAACTGTATCGCTTCGTCGACGTCCCATTAGAGTGCTGTGGTAAAGCATCGCCTGTTAGAGTCGTCATTCAGATGGGAACAGCGGAAATGCTAATGATACTATTACGATTTGGAGCTAGAATATCTTCTGATGACAACGTTGCAACAGATGCTGCTGAATCCATACTAGACAGGCTGCAGAAAAACAATAGACAATATCAGTATCAACTTGTGACGTGTCTGAAATTGATTCTTAGAGCTACTCTGAAAATAAAATTCACAATTGATAAGAGCTTGTTCAAACATCTTAAATTACCTGATGATTATAACTACGATAGAAAAGTCGCTCTAGAGAAGTATGGAGAAATGCTTGAAGATCATCTGATCCCGTCTTCTCGATGTGGGTTGAGACCAGTGGAACTAAAGCACATGTGCAGATGCGTGGTGCGTAATGCTCTGTGGAAGAACTTCGAACTGCCTTTTGGAATACCAAAATTAGGGGTCCCAATGATATTGCAAAGATATTTGGATTTGTTTGATGATTAAAGTGTTTTTTATGACTACCTATTGTATTTATTTCATCCTCCTTGCTTCTGTTCTTTTATCGAACTAAGAAGTAGCTGCCACATTTTAGTACCTTGTTGCAGCTATCGGTATACTAAATTCAAACCATTCTCATTTTTATACCTTACTGCGACAAGGTACTACAATATACGGAGTTTCTTTTTCTAAAATCACTCTCATGTTATGGCATACCCACTTTCCACTAAACAATAACTAAGTAGTCAAGAAAACTAACGGCAGGACCACGACAATGAGCGGCGATATGATAGTGGTGGCCGGCGAAAACAAATGAATACATGTTACACTTTATAGAAATCTCTATGCATTTGTTTGCTACCAATCGCATCGTGGAAACCACGACCTGGCAAGCGCAGCGTGAGACGACCCCGTGCACGGTGGACAGATGACCTAATAAATGTAGTAGGAAATCGGTGGATGCAGGCCTTATGGATCGTTTTCAATGGAAATCAAAGGAGGTTATGTTCAGCAGTGGACGACTACGGGCTGAAATGATCATGATGAGATGACCCTCAGCTCGTACCGCTGCCGTCGTGACGCAAAGTCATCGCCAGGCTGTAAGACTCAAAAGTACCTGTAAGTATCCTCGCTGACATTGATAGTGCCTGGGACACCAGTGGTCTCACAACGGCTGGTCAGATTGACAGTATTGCCGAAGAGGCAGTAGCGCGGCATGCGATGACCGATTACACCGGTCACTACTTCTCCAGAGTGAATTCCGATGGTGATACCCTAAAACATGGACATGAAAATAAAGTGGCGTTATAATTGGAACAACTCGATAATACAGTCAACAACTTTCATTGTTGGGTCGGTATAGAACTGTCTTAGAAAGCCATGGATACTTACGACCGGTTCTCCGTCAACAGTAATCTCTTTGGAATTGTCCATCATTTCAAGAGCTAGCAGAGAGATGTGCTTTGCGTGTCCCTCTTCATACTCCGGGAGACCAGACACTGCCATGTACTTGTCACCTACGGTCTCCACCTGTGTTTAATATAATAGCGTTTTTTTATGAATATTTGTTTCATCATAATTCATAACAAATGGGAAAGTACTAAGTTAACAGCAGATAGAGGAGACTGGAAGAAGAAGACATGTAGTCCCGACCCCACGTAGCGCGTCCTGCGTAAGGGCAGGAGGATGATGATAACAAATGGGAAATCTATACATATAACTAATAATGTTGACGTTTATGATCCCATTTATGTTAAGTTGAATTTGGCCATAAACTCCAATTCATCAAGGAGAAATTTGAGTTAAAAATGGAATCATGTTGGCAATTTTACTCTTAATAAAAGCAAAAATATTTTCAGTATAATGTACAGTCGCCGCCATAAATATGTTTAGACTTTAGTACCTCGTCTACCCGCTATGACAATTTCAAATGGCAGTTGTAACATGACGCTAAATAGACAAGGTAGGTACTGAAGTGTAAACATATTTATGGCGTCGACTGTACATTCTAAGCTGGACGACAATTTTAGCTTGACGCGTTTTGCCGCTACCATAGCATTTTTCTGGCTCTAATGTCCATCATGTTTCTTGAACACTGAGTTTTCAAAGTATGCGAGCATCGTATAAAACAAAAGATGTGGCACCTAGTTAAAGGTATATCCTAATAGCATTGTACGTTAGCCATCAGTAGCGCACGTCAGGCTACTTTTGGTCGACATAGAATATTTACTCCTGCATGGGCAAAAAACTCACCTTATAAACATTGGGATTCCTCTTTTGATCAGTCAACACATCAAATGTCGTGTACAGAGCATTCAGCATCCTCACAATCTTCATAGCGCCCTTGTGGTCGGTGTTCCTGGCGCAGTAGTTGGCAAACCCAACGATTCCACTGAACAGGAGGGTGACTGGGTCATAGCGACGAGCAGGGACTGGGCGACGGTGGCGGAGCTCGGTGGCCACACTTCGAGGGAGTACGGAGTAGAGGAGCCTGGAGAATTAGAATTAATATCAGTGTGGGACGCATGATACAGAGTCAGTTAATGACGATTAAGTTGTTCCTTAGTGTCCATTTTTGATTCACAAGTTTGAAAATCGAACAAGTTAACTGTATCTAAAATATCTTTGAGTAAGGTGGTATTTGGGCGTTTGCCAAAAAAAAGTGTACATTGTTAAGGACAAAAATTAAGAAAATTTAACTTTTCCGTTGCGTCACGAAAATTTGTCATACAAAAGTTTAGGTAATTTTCGTGCCGCAACGGAAAAGTAACATTTTCTTAAAACACCCATTAATTAACAGACAGTAATTAAAACAGTTCATTTCCGCCAAATTTATAGTTAAATTGACGTTATAAGGTGATGTCAATGAATAAAAAAATATTTTTTTGACCATGGTCCTACTGCGTAGTCCTACAGACCCTACGCCGGCGAGGAGCTCCTATTTCTGGGTAGTTTGGCTCTCCGGGCATGCTGCAAAACTAATAATAGCCTAAACCTACCTCATATTTATCTTTCTAATTTTGGTCAGTAGAACTACGCCGGAGGACCACAGGTAAACCATAAAAAAAAATGTGTTGTTAGAATGGCAAGCACAATACCTCGGTGAACTTTTTATCAGCAGTTAGATTCTAGTCAATATTATATGGAAGAGGTCACCGTCGAACGTTGACACTATCAACATAAATAGAACTTAATCTTTGGTGTGCAATATTGTGGGTATAGCAGGATATACTATTTACTCTGGTATAATCGTAAACGATGAGAAAAGGCTACCGATCAAAAATATCTCTGTATTAATTTATTTAAATATTTTGCAATGTACCACAACTCGGTAAGTACATTGTAAAACATTTTGGAAAATATAAAGATAGTACAGGGATATTTTTGATGCTTAGAATTTTTTGATGTGTGTATACATATAATGGAGTACATTACCTGTCAGTTTTTTGCTTCTCCGAATCCAGTTCCCTGAATGTCTGCTGAAGTTTATCAGTCAGCACCTCCAGGCTCTGGGTCAGCTTGTAATCCGCTTCGAACTGCTCAGACATCAGCACCAGGTCACGGGTGGCATCGTGGAGTGGTATGTCGGCAATGCAGAGCCCACGACTGAAATAAAAATTTAAACAAATAAATTTAATTGGGAAAATCTCACCCACATTGTCCAAGAACCAAACTAAGCTATACAGCTAGGGTTGTACTATAGGTACGAGTACTTTCATAGAGAACATACTTAAATACATAAATTAAAAAAAACTCTAAGAGGATCCAAAATTGTTTCATTACGTGCGATTGTTTTTTAGCCTGATCAGATTATAGTAGTTTCGTTTAAGTATCTTACCGTGTCAAATCATCAAGGTTGGTAACGCTAGGGTAGCATTGGAATACAACCACGTCGGTTT
Organism: Acleris laterana; assembly: GCA_963966035.1. Classification (NCBI taxonomy): domain Eukaryota; kingdom Metazoa; phylum Arthropoda; class Insecta; order Lepidoptera; family Tortricidae; genus Acleris; species Acleris laterana. The sequence goes on from OZ014453.1 coordinate 10,520,821, forward strand.
CTGGTATGTACAGCATTTGACCCTTAAAAGAGAATAAATTGAATAAGAATTGATTACAATAGCAGATCCAAACATTAAGATTTTTAACTGTTTATTTATTTATTATTTATTTATGATTTATCAGAGATCCAACAGCTTACAAAACAAGATAAAAATTAAATTACAAGATATACATTTTATTTTTATATCAAAGAGAAGGCGAGCGAGCACACATCACCTGATATACAGGGCTCTTTCGTCGTAATTATCGCAAGTCATAACATATTTGATATTATGAAACAGTTACTTTATAAATCTACAATTCTAACCTAACCTAGACTTACTTTGTGTACTCACACGTTTGATGCTTAAGAAATTCTGGAAAACGTTTCTGAGGCATATAGATGATTGCAATCACAAAATTGCAAAAGCCCTTCCAACCTTGAGATCTAAGAACCTTTATATTGGTAGCAATCTAAATAAGTTCCCCACAGGTTGTTAAAGGAAAAGGTAGTTTACCTTCAGTCGAAGAGGAGCGATATTCTCATGAGGGAGAGTAGCGTTCATTTCCTCTGGTTTCGTTTTTAACACATAGACGGTATTGATGTGTGCCAACACATTCTCAAATTTCATCTCCAAATGTGGTCGGACCTGCATTAAAATAAAAAGAAAAGTTTATTTTAGTCACTCCATCATCATCAGTCCTGTGCTTCTCACTTCTTGGGCCTCTATTATAGTTTGGGTTAACCCATATTCTGCCCTGCTAAACCAAGTAGCATTATGTCAAATAAGACCCATCCTCACTATAGTTATCTGATCCTCATTACTAACAGGAGAGAATTGAATCTACTTTGGCAATCGAATCTGAGATTGTTCATATTCAATCGCCTGTTCAATCAAGTTATGACAAGTTAACAATACGATAGCAATAGGGGCAAATACTTTGTGGATGAGCCCAACTCAACGTTATTGTGTGAAAACCTCGATGATTTTCTTCAAGCTTGTGGCTTAGTTTTAAAAACAAATTTTGACACGTTACCAAAACTAGCTCTTTATTTAGTTAGCATATGTTTACACTATTGCCTACCGTGTCCAAAACATCAGTGATCTTGCAACCAGGCCTGGTGACCTTGGGGAGGAGACGAGAGACAGTACGGCCGGCCTGCACAATGTTCAGCTCTCGGTCAAACATCAGGTGGAAGGGGAACACGCGGCAGAACGTAGCAGGACTGACTTTCGGTTCTGGAAGAAAAATTATAGGTTGATGAAATTTTTTCAAACTTTTCACAAATATAAAAGAGATCCCGGTTTTTTTTTTTTTTTTGAGGTTCGCCCAAATAGACTGCTTTTTAATTCCCGGTTTTTTATTATTTTTATAATTTATAACACAAAAACGCTGGTACCTAGATTCTTTTCAACCAGTGGTATATACTCGTTTTGTTATCAATAGTGTCTTTTCGAACTTTGGTTAGACGTTAGAGCTGTCATTATGACAAAAGTATGATTACGATATAGGCCAAACGAAGATAAAGGATAAAGTCCTAGGGAGTTATATAAAATTCATAATGCTAACTTTAACGGTTTTCGAAAACAAGTAGTTAATGTTTCGAGTGTTCGATTTGAAGTTTGTCAAAAATATTTTAGGGCTTCTTAGCTTGTCTGATAAAATATTCTTTCTTACCGAGGGATAAGGTTTCAAATTCAGCAATCTCAGGCGCAGATACGCGTCCCGTATTGGATGTCTCAGTTATGAGAAATTGGACGTGGTCACATTCTTCTTTGGTCTTCAGAACTTCTACTTTTACTTCAGTGTTGTGCAGCTTGCTAGCGACCGTCTGTAAGCGTCATTAGTTTATTTTAAGTTATGTGAAAATACATGATTGTGATGTGCACGACTATTTTACCCAAGGTTTCAAGTTTTATCGTAATTGGATCCGTAATTGATTTATGAAACTGGCTACAAACATTAAGTTTACAGACTTACAAAGCTTAAATGCAATGACCTTGATCTTACAATATTAGACTAAGATTGTCAAAAATCTCATAATTATCTACATAGTTAGAAGAAACACAACTCTGGCAAATACAACAATATTCTTACCTTCACGATACCAATAACAATATGCTCCAAGCCAGGCCGGTCTGAATAGTAATGGAGGACCAAGGCGCCATCCTCAGGTCTCTCAGTGCATCTGAAGGAGGGAGAGCGCATGCCAGGGTACAGAGTACCAAGATGGTCATGCAGGGCGTCCAAGTTCTGAAAGGATTAGTTAGAAGAAGCTGTGATCATGATAAAAAAATCACCCCTCTCAGCGTATTATTAGGATAGGTATCGCAATTGGAATTGGAAATCGTACCCTATTCATTCGGTTTACATTCATGTTGCATAAAATTTACTTTCATAATTTCGTTTCGCATAGCAACTCTTGGCAGAATCATCATTTCGCATAATTACTTTTGGCATATTTTTTTTCGCATATTGTCATTTGGTACAATTGTCTTTGGCAGAATAGTACATTGGCATAACGTTGATTAGAATAATAGTCCTATGGTAGAATAATTGTTTCGGCTAATTTTGTATGGCATACTATGTAGTTGGCAAAAAGTTATAAAGCAGAATAATCCAATTGCAATGCGGTCCTGGCTGTTATTGTAGAACTTCTAACCTAACCCAACCTATTTTACTGGTAGCAGTTCATTACTAATTATTATGCTATGGTTCAAATTATGCCATAGTAAATTCGGCGGAAGGTATATTCTGCTACAAAAAATCTGCGAAATGAAAGTCGGCGATATTAGTATTCTGCTATTCAAATTTCTGCCAAATAATTCTTATGCGTTATGACAGTTATGCTAAGTATACTATTATGCTAAAGTATCATTCGGCTAAAAATGTTTCTGCGATAACTGTTATGCGAAATGTATTTCGGACAATCGATATTATGCCAGATGAAGGGAACCCTATTCATTCATTAGGTACCGTTATACCAGCGTCCGGATCGCTACTACCATCTTATCCATTAACCTACCGCCAAACAGCAGTTTTCGCATTGTTGTGTTCCGGTTTGGGGATAAGACAGCCGGTGAAATGACTAGCATAGAGGCATTCCATCTTAGTCCTCAGGGTTGGCAACGCATTTGCAGTCTTAGTATTGCATTGCAGTCTTGTGAATGCGAATGTCTATGGGTCACAGTTTCCACTTACCATCAGGTGGCCTGTGTTCTCGTTTTACTTCTCTAAGCCCAAACAAAAAAAAATTGGTTGCAAGCCCATCCCTAACAGTACCGCCGAACAGAACAGCCTTTATTCCCTTAGTTGCCTCTTACGACATCCACGGGAAGACATGGAGTGGCACTATTCTAACCCAACAAACGACACGGAGAAAAAAATCTACGGATATAAATACTTTCAAACAGAATGCTTATATGTTGTAACTTTTGGCATGTTGGGATACAAATGCTGCCAATGCTGGCATATTATAATATTGATACAGTATGAGTTGGCAAAAGTTACCTGTAGAAAGTCACGTGGAGTGGCTCCCAACACTTGCAGAATCTTGTCATACCCAGAATCCTGGCAGAACTCGAAGAAGGTTTTGCCAAAGAGTTCAAGTATGGCATCGGCTGGTATTTCTGTAAAAATAGCTTATCTTGTACAAAATGCTTTGTTAATGTTGAATAAGTCGTAAGGGTTGTAGACGTTATAGTGTCTAGCATTGTTTATACATTTTGTAAGTATCAAATGTATTTTTTAATTTAGGAAACTAAGTCTATTTGCGTTCTGAATACTGGGAACAGGTATCAATATGTAAGTTACTGTTGATCAAAAATTGATACAAATTTAACTGGAGTTTAAACACGTATTGCAAACGCATGTAAGGGGGTGATCGTCGGTGGCCTAGTAGCCTAGGGAGTCAACTCGTGATTGTAAGGTACCGAGTTCAAATCCCCGCGGTTACTATGTAGGTACTTATAAGTTTTATTTGATACTCTTATGGTGAAGGAAAATCATCCCGAGAAAATCTACAAATGCGAACAGGTACGTGTGTACGAGGGTAAAACATTGCTTTAAAGAGTATCCTAAAGGGTTCATGCGTAAGTCAAGATAAGATAAGATAAAGGTGAGAGCTAATAATTGTGCCTTTAACCCTTATCACCCTTGACTATGAAACATATATACATATAACAACCAAAATTTCGCTAAAGGAATAATCTACTACGCAACAAACTTCATATTGAGGAAAATCCGTATCAAAACATGTCCGTTTACAACTTACGTAGAACTTCCACAGCAGCCGTGATGAGGTTGTATGTTATCTCATCATCGTAAATCTGACGCACGAGGAAACTGCCTTCCATGGCCACATCTGCCTTCCTCCTGGGAAAATACGTATCATGACATCAACTTGGATGAAAACCTTCGACATAATGGCCTATTACTCTGGTGACCTACTACCTATGTTCAGAACTGATAACTCTAAAACGGCTCTAATATACATACATACATACATAAACTAACGCCTTCATTCCCAGAGTGGGGTAGGTAGAGGATAAAGTAATAGGGTGTCCCTTGCTTTACCGACACTCATTTCATAAAACGTATCATTACGCTAAATTTCACTTCATCAAATTCATTTATTTTCTGCTGGAGCCTTGTTGTTTTCAAAATATCTTAAATGTTGATAAGGTTAGGTTGGCTTATGTCGGGTTCCTATATTCAAATCGCGGATAGATATAACTTACTTCGGGTTAAAATTTGACATTTGCTTATACAAAATGTGTCACATTTTAATCCGAAGCAAGGCTATTCTGTCCGCGGTTTGAATATAGGAACCGGCCATTAGACGTGTGACCATCATAAAATCTAATTATTATATTCTATGAATTGAGTGTCGACAAGACAAGGGTAAATCGTGAAATAAAGATAGTTCTTATTCACTTGACGAAAACATTGAACACTGTTTTTGTAAAAATCTTACTTTATTTCCTCCCATGTCTGCTGACCAAAGGTCTTCATGACGAGCAGCTCCAGGGCATAATTTACGAAGCCGTACTGTAATATAATAAAAATGCACTTACTTAATCAATCCAACCCAACAGTACAGTCACGAGATTAAATTTGGTACCCACCTTAAGTCCAAAGTCAATCTGACATTCTACAACAATAAGGTTGAGTTTCCTAAAAGTTACAAATGACTGGACATCTCTAATGACATTGACGACTTCAAGCTGATTTTTCTTGAAATGGGTCCCAAATTAACGCTCGTGACCATAAAATCCTCAAACCTACATATAGACTAATTTATGTCAGATGGTTATTGATATTTATTTTGACGACGCGTGTGTGGGTGTAGCCTAGTTGGAAGTGACCCTGCTTACGTAGCTAGCGGTTCTAGGTACGATTCCCGGAATGGGCAAAAAAAAATTGTGACGAGTGCGAATATTTGTTCCTGAGACTTGGGTGGGTATTAATAATGTATTTTCTCTATACATACATATAAGTAAATTTAGCCATGTCTAGTACCTATATTTATAAGCTTAGAGCTTAGTTTGGGCTCGTATTTATTTGTTGTTAATTTTTTTAATCCCTCTGACGTCAGTGGCAATGGCGTCATTGATGCAAGTTCTGGGGTGTTATTCTCTTAAAAACAATGGACGGGCGGACGAACGAGCGAAATCGCAGCGGCGAGTTTAGGTAGTCCCGTCAGAGCGAAAAAAACACATTTTAGCGCATCCGTTTTCAATTAAGCAGCCTTATACGTTCGATCCATCAGCAGAAACCATGCTGCTAAATTGAAAATGCACGCGCTAAAATATGTTTTGTTCGCACTGACTGACGGGACTACATAACCTCGCCGCTTGGACATTCACCCGTCTGTCCGTCCGACCGTCGTTGTTCAGAGAATCACTACCCTGTGCTAAATGAATAAAAGAGTAAAAAAAGAAAAAAATAATTGATCAAATCCATCAAAATCATTAAATTGGCCTTCAAAATATCTTAATCTGAACGGAAAAGTTTTCTCTCATTAACATTGTAAAAGATCACTGTTATTGTTTAAATGTTGTACACAGACAAAGTAATTAAAGTAAGTACTTATCACTACACATCGCTAACTCGTGGCATTTAGGTAGCTGCAGCACTTATCATATTAGTGAGTTTTGCGGGTGGTAGGACCTTGTGCAGGGTCCGTCCGGATCGCTACCACCATCTTGTCCATTAACCTACCGCCAAACAGCAGTGTTCGCATTGTTGTGTTCCGGTTTGGGGATAAGACAGCCGGTGAAATGACTAGCATAGAGGCATTCCATCTTAGCCTCAGGGTTGGCAACGCATTTGCAGTCTTAGGATTGCATTGCAGTCTTGTGATTGCGAATGTCTATGGGTCACAGTTTCCACTTACCATCAGGTGGCCTGTGTGCTCGTTTGTCTACTCAATGCCATAAAAAAAAAAAACAAGTTTTTTAAACGTATTTTCTGATAAGATAAAATAATAAATTAATATTACCTACATGATCTTAACATAACGACGAAGTAGGTTTGATCACTAGTTTAAAAACATCAATGTCAATGTCAATGATATTGTCATTCATTCACTTACGCGTAATAATTATTACGAGACGTATCGCGAAACATAGCGCACGTTTAATCAAACAAAGAAATATCTCTAAATAGAAATACATTCGAATTTTAACCCTAACTTTTGAAAGTAAGTAGAGTTTTATCTAAAACTGAATTTTGTTTTGAGTTAATTCTTTGTTTGATTAAACGTGCGAAGGTTGTTTCCAAATAATGGAGGAAATCATTAGAGAACATCCAGAACTCCTACTACAAGGTGACAAGGTAAAATGTTCTAACAACAAGTGGATTTTCTCTAGTACATAGAAGACGAAGGCTGACTTGTAAAAATTTTGAGCAACTATTAATTGTTTATCGCGAATGTCTTATATTAAATGAATGAAAATTTCCTCGACTCGTACAGGAAGAGCATTGTCACATCATTAGCCTGTTAGAAACTGTCAAGTACTACCTAAATGCCACGAATTAGCGATGTGTACTGTACTTATCACATTACAAATTCAAAAGTGTATAAGATAAAGATTCACTTACCATCTTGAACGGTTTCTTCTTTTAATTTGCTCTGAAAAAAGTAATATAATCATGAAACCTTCTTAAATAAATGTATTTAATTATAATAACCTCAGTTTATTCTAAAACGTGTCTATTTTTAATAACGGAACTTAAAAGAGATTTTTTTAACAACCCTGCTTTTTAATAAAATCCTCGTAACTTCTGAAATGTCTTGTCTCGTTTCGTTGTGAGATAGCAAAGTCCATCCTTATGAACTGGTCACAGGGTTCAAATTTCTAGCAATCAGGGTGGGGTGCAATATGAGGCTAACCTTATTTGCTTATTTTCTTCGAAGCGGAAACTCATTTTCCTCTAGGAGGCCATTTTGCGATCACTGTGTATACAAAGGATTTTTTTTCGGGTTTTAATTTATTTCGATCTCTTTAGCTTATTCCTGTTTGATGAAGTATTCGTTTAATATTTTTTACGTCTAGTAGGTACCCAACGGAAATGTTGTTTTACTTTAGTCGCTTTAAAAGAAAGAAAATTCAATTATTATTTATCGACATAATAACGATTAACCCTAAATGAATTATATGAAGCCAGATAACATCTTTTCATCCTTGCCGTTGGGTCAATAAAGGAACCACTCAATGCACACACCCGAGGTAGGTAAGCTACACGGACGTTAGAGCAGTATAAAGGAAACAAAATACTCCTATACGTAAGTATATGTTTTTCTGTGAGCGTGTGGGTTATAAGTACTTAGACTGGCAGTCTACGAAACTACTGAGACTAGAATTTTGGAAAAATAAAGATAAGACCGCTCTCTCCACGCGAATCCAAAATTCAATTATTGTCCAGTTTTTTAATTAATTTTGTTTTGGTTTTGTTCAAAAATCCTTTGACAAAAAAAACAACGTCGTATTACGGTGACCACTATGATTTTGATGCCAACTTGACATTTTAATATATAGCGCCACCTGTTGCAAATTTGTTGAACTTCATAATGTGGAGAAGGTAGTTTAGTTGGTCCAGTCACCGCTAGATGGCAAGAAACACAACAACAGTTGTTGAGAATACTTGTCGCTAGATGGCAGCGAAATTCTAATCTAATAAAAATATGAATTAATTCTTGACATAGGTAACTGATTAATAATTCTAATTGCTCGTCGTAAATGTTCTGTCTGTTTATAAAAAAAAAGGGTTTTTAGAAATGATACAACTAATTAATAAGCTTATTTTAACTAACTAAGTGGGTTTAGATTTTCAATAAGTAGGTAAATATTCAAATTGAATTAAATTTCAACATCACATTATAAAAAACTTTTCAAACATCTTACAAACAATAAACAATAATGAACCAATTATTAGGCAAACATAATAAATGTGTAAATAGTACGCATCAACACAAGTTTATTTGCAATTTAACTCACTTTTCGTAAAATCTGCCAATTTTTACAGCAATCCAAATTACCGCACTGATGCCATATAACTCGTACGACACTTGTATACCTATTATTTTGGCTAAAACTGACGTGGAGTAACCGCACGACACGTTGCGCCGAGAGACCGGCGCTCACTGACGGAACTCTGTGACAACAACTCCCGAGCGAAAAGAAAAACTAAGCGAAAAACGATATAAAAAAACCCTTATAACGAGTAAACTTCTACATTTAAAGGATTCGACGGTTTCTCTTCATAAACTGAGCTTTTTTGATGCAAATTCTTGGAGAACTCATTTAATTTTCCATGTTTGGTTCAGCAGCGTTACCAAGCGGATTTCTTTGGAACCAATACATTTTCGTTGACGTTCTACTTGTCGGTAGATGGCGTTAGTAGTTCTGTACAGTGCTACTGCGTACTTTAGAATTAGCGTAATTTTTTTCTTTTCACTTTTATAATTTATTTATGTATGATATGTGTATAAAAATAAATTTAATTATAAAAAAAACCCAGTTATTTTTAGTAAGGTAAATAAATAGCTTGAAGAAGAAGATAACAACGTTATAGATCACTTTTGTACTTAACCCCCCGAGAATCACCGTAAATATTGGATTTGTACTAAATAAAATATGTTAAAGTAAAATATGATCAAGCAGAGTTTGGCGTTTCTATACATATATTGTTAACATATATAGGTACTTACCGAAATGATTATTTCTATTATAATGAGGTTTCAGATTTCTAATACCTACTTTTCCGTAAAGCTGTATCGAACGCTGAAATAATTATAAGACTACCGCATACGCAAGCTCTTAAAGGTGAGTATCCACCAGAGCTATGAGAAGTAGCGGAGCTGTGTGCGGAGAAAAACCACCACCACCACCTTGTATTAAATAAAATATCGCCCGGCATTTTGTGTTTCTCTTTGAAGATAACTTAGCTGCAGCGTCTTTTGGACCGGATCACTTCGTTTACCCGAATTTAATTTGCCATAATTGTGGCACTTGCCAAAATGTTAATTTGCCATAAAGGCATTTTTTTCTGAAACTGTAAACCTTTCAGGTAATTTTACATGCCATCGTATAGAGCCCAATAGGTTAGGTTAGGTTTGTTTTATAACAATCCTGAATAGTTCACGATTTCAGAAAAAATGCCTTTATGGCGAATGAATATTATGGCAAGTGATAGAATTATGGCAAATGACTTTCCGGCAAACGACAGATTTTTGGACTATTTGTGCCAAGGTTGAGTTCTAACGATCATTTTATGGTTTCGTACCCAAAGGGTGCCAACGGGACTCTATTACGAAGCCTCCGCTGTCCGTCTGTGGGCTGTATCTCGTTCAGTTATCGTTCCATTGATGTTTTTAGTAGGAACGAGCGTGATCGCCTGACCCTAGGGGCTATTGCTTAGCGCACTCGCAATCGCAATTGTTTTAGTTTTGAAAATCGAAGGCTTGTCTGCATACAAAACGAAAACAATTGTTCCGCTTTGAAGCCAATTGAGATTGCGAGTGCGGTAGGCAATAGCGACGCAGGTTCTTAATAACTCGTAATAGGACATTTGACATGTTTAGTATAAGGTCTGTTTTTTTTTTGTCTAGGAAACAAAGTCACCTAGAAACAAGATTTATGTCAATTAACTTTTTTTTTATTGATATGGCAACATAAAAAGTCAAGTAAAATACGAATTTAACGACAAAATAAGATATTATTTTGATTATTTACGATATCTGTATGTTCAAATTTGTAGTAGGTATTAAAAATGATAGTTTTAGTACAGGTGCACTTCAAGAAAGAGAGCACTCAGGTGATAAATAGTGTGTCAAATTGAAAAATAAATATTTTAAACTATCAACATACACAAGGTTACCTACAAGTAACATAATTTATAAAACGACAATATAAAGTGAATTACTTACAAAGTAGATACTTACCTAAAAATAAGTTTTTCGTTAACCATGCTCGGGAAGGATGGTTAAACTTATTTTCTTTCTAGGAGTAAAATAAATTATATGAATACACACACATTCCTGTCCGCTGCGATACTACATACATACATACATAAACTCACGCCTTTATTCCCAGAGTGGGGTAGGCAGAGCTACAGAATTTCCAACAACTATAAAAACTTTTTGATAATTCTGTAACCACTTTTTGCTCACTGCTGCGATACTTTCTTTAAAAATTCTCTCTATTGCATATAAAATCGAAAGGAATATGAAAAAATCCCCAAACTTAATAAAGGTGGGTGCAGAGATGGGAGGGGGGGGCTTGCGGGTGGCGGGTCGTTGTGCGTGAAATTATCTTAATACTCGTAGTTTTCAAAAAGATATTCTGAAAAAGACATTCTCTCTTATCTCGTCGAAATCTGTTTAAAAAATATAGACTATTGCAATTTACATTGGCAAATATGTAAAACACAACCAGAGGGGCTATTGCTTAACGCACTCGCAATCGCAATTGTTTTCATTTTGAAAATCGAAGCCTTGTCTGCATACAAAATGAAAACAATTGTTCCGCTTTGAAGCCAATTGAGATTGCGAGTGCATAAGGCAATAGCGACGCAGGTTAATTTACTATTACAACCCGATAATCACGTGCTCTTAAAGATCATGTAAGGTCTTAGCAATCATTTATACATACATTTGATCTTTTCTTTCACACTAAGGCTTGTATTCATAAACTCATCTTGGCTGAGAAGCCCGTCACAAGGATACGTCTAAATAAACGTCAAATCATAGAACACTGTCATTTTTGACGCATCTCGAGACGAGCATTAGAGTTGAGATTAATTTATTAATACGACCCTAAGTTTAAGATTAAACAACTTGAGTGCTAGTGCAAATGTGACCAACCTTATTTATAACCACACTAGCTTCTGCCCGCGACTCCGTCCGCGTGGAACTCGTTTATATCGTAGCTCCATACATTTTACCCTCTATTTCACACCCTTAGGGGATGAATTTCGGGAAAAAAAATGTCCTATGTCCTTTCCCAGAATTCAAACTATCTTTGCACCAAATTTCACTTAAATCGGTTCAGAGGTTTAAACGTGAAGAGGTAACAGACAGACAGACAGACACACTTTCGCATTTTTAGTATTAATATGGATAAGGGCTATCACTGGTAACTCTGGTTGCACAAAATACGTGAGTGATACGTCATTTTTACATAGTATAAAACAAAGTCGCTTCCGCCTTCTGTTCGCTTAGATTTTAAACTACTCAATAGATTTTGATGCGGTTTTCATCAAATAGGTAGAATGATTCAAGAGGAATTCTGGTTTATGTAAGTTTGTTACAGAAAACTCACATAAACCGAAGAGAAAGCGAGAGCGGGTTGCTAGTTTTAAATAACAACAAGTTTGATGAATATTTGAGGTTATATGACAAACAGTACTAATTTGTTTAATCTTTGACAATTTCAATTGATACAAGCTGTATCTACTTTAATTATGTACTTGTATAATTTCCTCGTATTGTTTGAGCAATATATTTTTCTCAAACATGCAATGAAATGTTGGAGTTATGTTAGAACAACTCCAGAGAACTGTAAAGGAATATCATACAAAATTTAAGGCCTAGGCCGGGAAGTAATTTATTTTTTATTTTAATGTAAACATGGCGACTGTGTTTATAAACAAGCTGAATAGCTAAATAAAGTTATTTTAATCATTATATTTTTTTGTAGATAATTAATCAGAAAACAAACAAACGAAAGAACTTACAAAAACACTTAAAACTACACTAATCTAACAAACCGCTACCAGTGGGCATTGTTCCTAAAATGCTGGCAGCATTGCCACGTTGAATGGCAATGCTTAATCTTTGTGCCAAGTACAGACCAGCATTTTTGTCACGTGATGCGTCGATCAGGCGCTTTGATAAATCTTTAAAAATACGGTGTGCTCCTGGTCCCCACGGTCCTAAAGTTTCGACCCCAAAAGGCTCAAATATGTAACTTCTATCAAGTTGACTGTATTTGCGCCTTTTGAGGGTCTCCGCTGATTCCGCCGCGAAACCAGCCCTAGTACTTGTTCCGGGAAGATGTGACGGCGCAAGGGTGTCCACGCAAGTGGCATCCCAAACCAACGGCCTGCCCAACTTCCACGGAACAAGAGTCATCCCATCAGGTCTTTTACCATCATCGCGCATGAGGCCATTTGGTTCCAAAATAGCCGCGCAATTGGCGGTGGTAAAAGCCCGACGGAGGACATCATTAATGCTGGAGTGACGGGAAAATCTACCAGCACTTCGCGTACAGCATAGGTAGACCGTGGTGACCAAGCCGATCGACGCTAGCGCCACACTGGCAGCGGTGAGGAGCACAACATTGTGCACCCAAGCGGAGTGAGGTTGCAACTCTAAATGTTGATGAATCTAACAAGGTTCCTGTGTTCGGCGATGGAAGCGTCTGTAGCCACAAACCCGATTCCCACACTCCGACCGCTAGGAGACGGGCACGATCTGCGGAGCCGTTGCACGTTTGTAAAAGTTGATTCCGTACTTGCTCGCAGATCGGTCCGTCCCACAGCCTCTGAGAAGAAAGAGTTTTTGGGAGCTCAGAGTTTGGACAAGCCAAAACCCATGTGTCTTGGGCCTCGTTAAAATGTGGTATGAAATAATTTGAAAAAGATTTGGAAAGAATTTTTGCAATTAAATTTTGAGTACTATGTACTGAGGACAGAAACGCGGGCAAAGCGATTCCAGAAACCGACCTGATGCCTAAACCACCGGATCGCACAGGAAGTGAGGCCTGTAACCACTCTCGTTCATCTAAATTTATGTTTAAAATCGAAGCCAAAGTATTTTTTATGATGCTGTCAATTCTGTGTAATAGATCTGTATGCTTCCAGATTTGACAACAGCGAGTATAATATGTAAATTTAGGAACAAAAAGACAAAAACGAATAATTGTAAAAGCCATGTGTGTGTTAAAAAAAGGAGGTATAGATTCATCAAGAATAGGAGAGCCCAGTAAACGAAGTGATGATCTGTTTACATTTTTAATATCGGGGGTCAAACAATTAAATTTTTGTATTACAGATTCTTTAGCCACAAAATCATTTTTTGAACATTTTAAGAAAAAATTATGACGTCAAATACTAAGAGTACATAAACGTTTGGGAGACATCCGCGCTGTGTCGTGTGCGACCGCCACCCGCCCGCCGGTTGCCCGCACCGCCTGCGATCTAATTGTAAGTTGCGCTATGCCTGATAGATATGCCTCCTAAATACCACTGCGCTCCTAGTACTTTATTTTAACATGCAATTTATTACTTATCTTCTCTAAGGTGGACTATTTAATTAACTTTTCTCAAACATGCTATGTAATGTCGGCGTTATGTTAGTTATTTTAGGCTTCAAAGTGCCACGTTCCCGACGGAACAACTCGAGAGAACTGTAAAGGAATTTCATACAAAATTGAAGGCCTAGGCCGGGAAGTAATTTTTTTTTTTAATTTTAATATGGCCATGACAGCTGGTTTTATGAACAAGCTGAATATCTAAATTATATTTTTAAATTTTTTGAGAAAATGTTATAACGTCAAATACTAGGAGTGCATAAACGTTTGGGAGACATCCGCGCTGTGTCGTGTGCGCCCGCCGCCCGCCAGCCGGCTGCCCGCACCGCCTGAGATCTAAGTTGCGCTATGCCTGATATACCTCCTAATTACCGCTGCGCTCCTGGTACTTTATTTTAACACCCAATTACTTTTCTTCCCTAGGGTGGACATTTATCAATTTACTTTTTTGAGTGATGTATTTTTTATTTAATTGCATATGTTTGAGAAAAGCACTATACGTACCTCGCCGTGAAAAGGGGTTGCCAGCCTCGTAAGTATCCGGCCTCGCTTCGCTCGGCCGTCTATATCACTCGGCCGGTAACCCCCTACTTCCCGGCCTCTGTAGTAATGTACTATTTTTGATTGATGTATTTTTTTATTTCATTGCATATGTTTGAGAAAAGCACTATGCGACCTCGCCGTGAAAAGGGGTTGCCAGCCTTGTAACTATCCTATATCACTCGGCCTGAAACCCCCAACTTCCCGGCCTCTGTAGTAATGTACTATTAACCAACTTTACAGGTCCTATTTTCCGGGTTTAGGTAATAATGTACTAGGTATCAACTGTGAAAACCAGTGAAACGATTGAAGATTATTGGCAGGTTCCGACGTTTAAAAATCGAGTAAAACGTTCGCTATTTCCGAGAATATCCTAATTGGTCCCGTAACTGATACCCTGTCTTTAATGATCCGAGAAACTAAAGAAGTATGGTTTCTGCTAAGCAAAAATGGAAAAATTATGAAGTTCTAATAAACCTTCTTTTCTTCATTATTAAATTTTAAGACTTGTTTTGTTTCTTGCAAAGTTGCAACATGTTTGGCGAGAGCTTTGTTTTTCATGCTATTTTCTTGCTAACTTGTTTTGTATTATTCTGTAATTTAACAAAATGGACAAGGAATATTAAAACTAGCATTTTTGCTTTATATATTTTTCGTTTCAACTCACGTAAAATATGCTAGAATTCATAATCTTTTAGTGCGCCGGATTTCAGGCTTTTTATTCTTCTCGGCCTCTTTTCGCTGGCGTAAAACCATATTGACTTTGACGTGTTATCGTATTGCCAACTTTACTCTAGCTAGCTTATTTACTAGATAGTAATGGGAGCCGAGTAAAGTAAAGTAAATAAATAAATAAATATCAGGGGACAATGTCACACCAATTGCCCTAGTCCCAAACTAAGCACTAGGCTTGTACTATGGGTACTAGACAATGCCATAAATACTTATATAGAGAAATATAAACTTAAATACATAGAAAACATCCATGACTCAGGGACAAATATTTTGCGCTGATCACACAAATATCTGCCCTTACCGGGATTTGAACCCGGGACCTCTAGCTTCGTAGGCAGGGTCACTACCAACTAGGCTATCGCGTCTTAAACAATACACTTCAAAAGCAATTTGCTTTAGAAGAGTTGTTTAATAGAGTTCTTGGTTAAGTTTCTTTAACTCGCTTATCTAGGAACAAAAACATTTTACTCACTGGTATACTTTGATACGGCTTATATTATAAGTTATAAGCAGAACTAACGGAGAAAGCTTTTTAAAATGTTAAAGGGATATCCTGTGACATGCCCCAGATCCAGGGGCGTGATTCTCTTAAAAACCCGGTCGGTCGTACGAGCGAGTGAATGTCGCAGCGGCGAGTTTAAGAAGCCCGTCAGAGCGAACAAAACACATTTTTTGGCGCGTGAATTCTGAATTAGGTAGCCTTATACGCTCGATCTCATCGACATCAACAACATCGCTGCCGAGTTGAAAGCGGTGAATTTAAGAAGTCTCACTTAAACTCGCTGCTGCGACTTTCACTTGTTCGTTCGTCCGACCGTGTTTTAGAGAGAATCGTACCCCAGGGTAATGCTTCTCTGAACAACGACGGTCGGACGGACAGACGAATGAATGTCCAAGCGGCGAGTTTAAGTAGTCCCGTCAGTGCGAACAAAACACATTTAAGCGCGTGCATTTTCAATTTAGCAGCATGGTTTCTGCCGATGGGTCGAACGTATAAGGCTTCTTAATTGAAAATGCACGTGCTAAAATGTGTTTTGTTCGCTCTGATGGGACTACCTAAACTCGCCGCTGTGATTTCGCTCCTTCGTCCGCCCGTTGTTTTTGACAGAGACAGTCTTAAAACATTGGACTATGTCAAAGTGACGCAATCAATCAAAACGTAAGAGACATCTTATGATTTTATTTACAGTGTCAATTTGACATAGTCCAAAGTAGACTAGGAATTAAATGTACCTACTGTTAAAACACAAAATTACTTGACGTCTGTGAAAACAAAACGATGCCTAGCCAATTCCTAAAAAAAACTTTGCTTTATCATACCGAACAAACCAATGTACTTTCCCACTTAATTTGTAACACATTACGTAAGTAATCAACTAAACTAAACTCCGAACACAAGCTAAATAATCTAGGTGAAGCTGGTAATTCACTGAAATCAACGTACATCTATTATCCCCTTAGCACACACTAGACTACTTATTATAATTACTAAACACGATTAATCCAATATAGCGGAGTGCTGAAGTTAATTTCCATTTGTAAAAATCAACACGCTTTCACAGTTATTAGTAGGCCGTACCCTTCTCATACACTCGGCTTATTAGTCCTATTGCCACACCTGGCGTATCATACGGAAATCAGACCTTGGTGTTAACTTTTCGAACTATATCTAGAGCTATTATGTCAAGATAACATAACACGATCTTGCCCTGTGGGCTTATTGCCTAAAGCAATCGAAATTGTTTTCTTTTTGACAGTCCAAAGGCGAGTCTTCTTACAATATAAAAACAAAAGTTCCACTTTAAAGTCGATTCTAGTTTCTCAGATAGGATTTGTTTAAAATTTCTATGTACATGGAAGTTTAAGTTATGAACTTGATTATATTTTTTGTACAACGTGTAGTAAATACGTTTCGTTTATTTTCTTGATTTATAAACTGTCGGGTAATATTAAACAAAAGACATGCAAGGATAAAATAATTTAAAATATTAATAGATGGGGCACATTTCTACTTTCTATTTTACAGAACTCACAATTTCCCGTAATTTTAAACCTACATCATGACATGCAATTCTGCGAATATAAGCTGTATTTTACCAAAAAAAGAAAACTTCAAACACCTAAAAACCCTGAGTAACAATAACAGCTACTATTTGATTGTCAGCAATTCATGACATTAAGTTATTAACTCTATCCTCTGTTGTTTCCGACAGAGGATTGTGTACAGTCATCATAGTTCACACAACTTTACAATGTTCTTACAACCATTTAACTAACAGCATTTCTAACCCAATCACCGAGACATAAGGCAGCTTTTTAATTAAATTTCGTCGTGTTTTAATGCTTTTGTCGAGTGAGGACGATAATTAAAGTTGTACCAAACTTGAAAAGGGTGAGCGCTATTGGTGGTTCGCGCTAAGCCATGAATTAGTTGTTGACTTTCATGTTTTGTTACAAACAGAATATAATAATTATCATACCTATGCATATTTACGTAATACAATAGGTAAGCGTTCATAAGGATTTTTGTTAACAACGTCGAGTCACCAAATAAACAACACGTGACATGAAGTTGAAAACAGATTATGTACAAGGGCGTGTTATGATCTAATAAAACCTGGCGAATTCCAGGAAAAGGACGAACTGCGACTGCTTTTACTTTGTTCCTTTCATTGTCTAGGATATAGCTGTATTTAGAGCTTCGTCCGCGTACGTAACTAAGTTTTGTATCTAGCTACAAACTAGGATTTTTTTTCTTGGTTTGTAACCCGGTTAAGAATGAAGAATTCAATTTTGATGGTTTTGTTTGCCTGCGTAACTAGGTTGTAAACAAATAGTTTTTATTTCCTTCTAGGTAGCTGGGTTACGAACGAATAAATGAACACTGAAAAACCGATTGGGTTGATTTTACTAAATTTTAGGACCTACCTATGAGTTTGGTTGAGTTAACACCTGACCTTAGTAAAAACAACACATTGAAAAGGTCGCTTCAACCTTTTTAGTGGTTAACTCAACCAAACTCACGTGTAGGTCCTATTTTAACCATAAAACTTAGTAAAATCAACCCATTTATTTTTTCAGTGAAGCGAATAATTCGTGGACCCGCTAATTATGTTCTACTGCTATTTGCTTTTGACAGAAATTCGTCAAAAAACATTTTAATGCCGCAAAAGTAGGTATCTTTAGATGCCCGAAGGCCTGCCGTTCCGTCGAATAGCAGTGGGATAAGGACTAGTGGACGAGGATGAGTCCATGTTCGTTGAATTAATTATGCCATCTTCATAGGATCGACTATTAAGCGGTTATAATACAAGGACATAAGGTAAAATAATTTATTCGTTCGTAACCCAGCTACGATCTTTACTATACTAAAATATGCTCAGTTGCAATTAATTATCTAGAATTTAAACTAAAATAGGATCCTAACAACTGAATTTAAAATTGGAACACCCATTCAACTGAACAGTTCTCGAGATAAAGCAAACACCCGCCGGTTGTGAACGAATCGTTATGTTCACAGTTCGTTCATTCAAAACGCTCGAATCCAGTCACACTCAGTAATTCCCATTCAATACGTTGTAACGTAGGGATGTGCTTCAGTTTAAGATAAGATCGATTGATGATTTGGCAACGATGTTATCCAAGCTAAGGTTTTTAATATACGTTAGCATTTTATTTGAGTCATTATTGAGAACACACCTTTTAAACTAAGCCACGACGACAATTAAAAAAGTGAGTCTAAATTTAATGCCATACATGATTTAGAATTATTCGAGATTTAAGTTATAGGTGTGCTTTGAACTGTTAGAAACGTTTTTTTTTACCAGCTAATGAACAAAAAAGTTTTTTTTTGTCAATATTTTCGATTATTTTCACAGTACTGGGGGGTTATTATGACATAGTTATGCAATTCTGTTTACGCTGAGAGAAAAGGACAGAGCTATATAACTGCCATAGCTCTGTCCCTTACACTCATCGTAAAATGAACTGCATAGTTATGTCATAATAACCTCCCTGTAATAAAACAATCATAAAGATTAAATTTGATTTCCTACCACACAATTTTTCTCTTATTCAAACTCAAACTCTAGAAAATTTATCGAGATATGTAGGCTTGTACTGTTAGGCGATGGGCTTGCAACCTGTCACTAATACACTGGTAAACATCTTAGCCTATGTGTGCAAAATGTGGGTACAGAATTATCAAAAGTTTTTGAAGTTGTTGGTAATTCTGTAGCTCTGCCTACCCCACTCTGGGAATAAAGGCGTGAGATTATGTACATATGTAAGTGTAGGCAAAACTTACCTAAACCCTGCACCGAGAAATTGTCGACAGTCCAGTGGCACCCTCATTACTATTTTTGGGTTTTCTAATTTACTAAAGAATTTACTTGCAATCAAACGATGTTTTTTAAGTAGCGCAAGTAAAAACACAATTTTTAGGATACGTAACAAACTTTGATAACAATTACACTTTGAGTAATCAGTTTAACCAGAAAAGGTGTCCACTTTTTTCCGTTGTCTTAATAACTGGAAGGTCAATTATTGTTAAACTATGTGATAATAATATGTCCTATAAGTTGTGTTTTCAATTCTTGTGCAAAAAAATGCCGTCCGATTTCAAGAAAATACTTTAGTTCATTAGAAAACACAATAATAGTAATGAGGGCGCCACTGTACATCCGGCGTACGCTTGGCGCAGCCTTATGCACTTTTTTATTAGATAAAACAAATTATAAAAATCAGGGCGTATAATTAAAACGTTGCTTTTCGATTATTCCGTCGCATCACTACAAACATGCGAGACAATGTTAGGTGCAGAATTGGGATTGGATTTTATGGAACGTCGTCTACGTATAATGGTGTACCTAAAATACTATAGATCCTTTAGGAAACGTATCAAACGTAGGATATAGGCTTGTGAAAAGTTTTAGTGCTTAATGTCTACGCAGTTTGTGTAAATTCGCTTAAGCGCTAACAATTTGCTAAGGCGATAACAGTAAACATAATAAGTTTCGGTAAAAAAAAACATTTTTGGGACAAGGTTTTCTTGCCGCCGGATTTTTTTGGCAAATTCATAATCTGCTTATTAAGACCAAACTAATGAGCCCCGTCAATTTGGTCCTGCGTTAAGTACAGCGGAGACCCTACCACCTTCAGAGTCAACTATCAGATCCAGTTCTTAGATACCAAACTATTGCATTGTCATCGGATTTACATACATGGTCCATATTTCAGCGCATGCGACTAACGGGAATTGGTTCGAAATTGACTTGCAAATTTTATCCGACTACTTAAAAACACAGGTATTACATACGAACAGTGCAAGTTAAATAAAAGCTGTTAATAAGGCCGCAGGGCAGTTTGGGCGAACTGCTGGTCAGTAGCGACACTACGGACTTGAGTTCTCTTGAGGAAAGTTCCTGTTCCCCACCACGCGCTTGCCTTCACCGGCCGGCTTGATTGTACAGTCACGAGATTAAATTTGGCACCCACCTTAGGTCCAAAGTCAATCTGACATTCTACAACAATAAGGTTGAGTTTCCTAAAAGATAAAAATGACTTGACATCTCTAATGACATTGACGATTTCAAGCATATTTTTCTTGAAATAGGTCCCAAATTAACGCTCGTGACCGTACATTGACGAGCAACAGATCCCCACCTCTGGCTTTTCTTTATTGGCCAGTCAGAATACGGGCGCCAGAGCTCGTCGTCGCTTAAAGTCCAGAAGTACCTCTTCACCCTTGGCCACTCTGGAACTGTTGCCTCTGCTGTTATGTGTATGCGGCCAATTCGACCAAAATAATTAGCATTGGCCAGGCAGGTGCCATATTTTCATCCATAGATAGCCTAGTTTATTAATCCATATCATTTCATTCATAGAGCCTAAGATTTATGTTCGCATTTTTCTTAAATAGTCCTACACTAAACGGAGGTTGTCCGTCGGAGCATACTTCTATAGTGTGAACCTGGGTTCATACCCAGGGACACGGGCAGGTTGGTATTCCACCACTTTACTAAATTAAAGTTGTCTCAAGGGCCTCTGCGGGTTGGTTTTGTCTCCATGTATACTTTCTTAAGGCCTGGAACTCCCATTAGTAACATATACAATAAAAATAAATTTTTGGTCTTTTCAGCGGGTTTTTTTTTTATGGCTTAGAGAAGACAAACGAGCACACAGGCCACCTGATGGTAAGTGGAAACTGTGACCCATAGACATTCGCATTCACAACACTGCAATGCAATCCTAAGACTGCAAATGCGTTGCCAACCCTGAGGACTAAGATCGAATGCCTCTATGCTAGTCATTTCACCGGCTGTCTTATCCCCAAACCGGAACACAACAATGCAAACACTGCTGTTTGGCGGTAGGTTAATGGATAAGATGGTGGTAGCGATCTGGACGGACCCTGCACAAGGTCCTACCACCCGCAAAGTTGGTGCAATGCAAAAAACTCGGCAAAAACTTATTACACATATTTACCTACTTCACAATTTCCCTTGCCTCCAGCCTTTCCCATAATGTGAGCATTTCCCAACTGAGCAATAAATTAACACGCATAGACAGACACATTTAAATAATATCCCGATGGAATATGCATCGGTATCGTTATTGAATTACGAACGCGTCAGTCCATTGGGAGCCATTTCAAAATTGCATTTATACCAATCTGTTTAATTCCGTTGAAACAATTGACTGTTTTTTTTTTGGTTTCTGTGGCGTCATACTCCCATATAGAATAAAACGATTCAAACGCGATGTTCTTTAAATACAAGCTTATTAAATTGGAATAGGTCTCAGCTAGTTTTTATTAAAATTAATTGGGCCTGTAAGAAATTTTAGCTCTGCAAGTAGGATCAATTAATTTAATTTAATTTAAATAAAAATGACAGTTCATACAATATTTGCATTTTTTAGTTTTATGGTCAGACTTTAACTAGGTAAATCATCACTTCATCGATTGTATGGACGATTTTCATATCTTAAACATGAATTGCATAGGTTAGACTTATGAACACAAAAAATATTAACTTCTGAGTATGTAGGGAAAAATGCCTTTCCCTAAAATGAAAACTCTGCGTTCGTTGCCACTGTTGAAAGGTGTTTCAATAAAATAATCGGTACTCATCTAATTGTTTTTAATATTTTTAGTATTGCAAAAATAGCTTTGATGTAGTAACAAATTCACTGAAGTAATTCATTTGTTATTATACAGCTTGATATAAAAGTGATGCTACAGAAAATACTTTACAATACCCACACAAACACGATTTTTACATAGACATTGGCGTCCTTATTATTATTTTTCTATCCCTGTAGAAGCGTCTCTTGAGAAATCTCGAGAACATGCGCTTCCAATAGTAATTTTCTCGAAAATTCTGAGGAAAGGTGCGTTTTTAAAGGAAAATGCTCCAGAATTCTCGAAAACTTCACTCTACTAGTAGCAAGAAGGGGAATATTTTGCGCGATGACCATGAGTATTAGATTTCAGAGTTTTGGATATATTTTTTGCACTATCTATCGAGGAAAGTAAACGTTTAGCGGTTTGACGTAATAACTAAATTTACCGGGTAATTTCCACGTGTCAAGTCGTGTCATGTTAGAGAATGTATAACTCGATTCCATAATGGTACGGTCAAGGTCATACATATTATAATGTATACGTTCGATTGTCACTGATAATAAGGTCTATGTTTGCGTATATTTGATGTTATGGCTGTAGAGGTACTAGTGCTTTTTAAATGTATTTTCTATGAATATATTGTTATCTTTATCATGTTTTCATTGTTACAAGCCTAGCACTTAGGTTTGGACTAATTCATCATTTATATCCTCGAATTGAGAATTGGAAATGCACGCAAGTCACGTGGTATGATGTCAGTCTTCCAAAGGACCATGCGTCGAGGATGGGGCTAGAGTGACTACGTTATTAAAAAAATATGTGTACTTCGTTTTTTACAATAGGCACCGAGCCTTATTCTTTTGCAGAAACATATTGTTATAAAAGGAAATGAGGATAAACGTGTAAAAATATACTTTGTTGCCCGGTGCAACCCCACTGTCCAATAACACTAAACTTAGTTTCTGCAATAGAATTTAACTCGAACACCAAGGTATAGAAAAGACAGAAGATAGAAAGACCTATGTAATGACATATCGTTCAGCTCTGCTGGTTTTAGGCCTGGGTCACACTTAAAAAACAAAAGTTGTCTTTCCCGTGGTCAATAGTTGAAAGTTTATGCTTATTGCATATAAGTTATGTTTTTATCTGATAGGACTGAAGTAGGCCTGACACCGTTTATGTGGATATGGGTTCAGCCACAAATTAAGTCCTTAAAAACTTTAACATCGGGTATGTCTACAGGGAAAGACGCTAACATAAATCTGTGTATGACACATCTAGACTTCACACAAAGTTACCATGGTCCTTTACTCGTCATATATCATTATCATAAGAGCGCTGACAGTAATAGAATGGGAATGAATGACGAGTATTGTTTAGAAGTAGGTACAACAAAGAAAACAAAGACAATAGGCTATCATGGGAGATACTGACCGACAAACGTACGTGTAAGAATACTTGTAGGCGTTTATATTCACATAAATGTTCGAATTAAGAGCATCATTACAGTAATATATGCTATATGTAAAATAAAACGGTCAAGTGCGGTCAAGGACGATAAATCGTAGAATAAAAGACAGATATTTTTTGTATGTCTTTCTGTTAAAATCATCCACGCTATTTAAAATCGAATGAACCATTTTCACCTTTAATGAATTCTTCCTCTTTTGAATCATATTTGATTTATGCACGCAGTTTGGTTCCGCAGAGGTATTAAATTATCTTTATGCAGCCTGTCTTACTCAGAAGCACGTCTTGAATTGAACCCAACCTTTAAATATGAAGTAGGCACAGTCAACCAATTTGATTCCTAGGCCACTATGGACTTTGTCAACGTGACGTTGTAAACCAAATCA
This sequence comes from Acleris laterana, assembly GCA_963966035.1. Taxonomy (NCBI): domain Eukaryota; kingdom Metazoa; phylum Arthropoda; class Insecta; order Lepidoptera; family Tortricidae; genus Acleris; species Acleris laterana. Next base: position 10,544,878 of record OZ014453.1, read on the forward strand.
TAGGGAGTCTCTTACGTTTTGGTTGACAACGTCACTTTAACATAGTCCAAAGTGGCCTAGAAATCAAATTGGTTGACTGTAAATTCTGTCGAATATCCCTTAAAACTTAAAATTACAGATACAATAGGAGGAGCTCTATTTGACTTAGTAAAACCTTATTGCTTTTTACATGTCGCACTGCTAGGTCAAAACAGTAGTAACTCAAAATGCAACTGCGTTTTAAGTTCAACGTTAATACATTAACTTCTTTGTACTTGAAACAAAACTAGCCTGGATTTTGAGTTGATACTGTTCTGCGCTAAGCTAAATAGCAGCATCTCAAAAAAACGCCTGTAGTAATCACAACCTTATCACTGACTAGAGAGGATTGAATCTACGAAGGCAATTAAACCTGAGATACTGTTTATTGACTGAGGAAGGCATTGTTTTGATCTAGCAGGGTGATGTCATCGTATCGTGGTCAACTAGGCCGCCATTACTGTCATATAAATAAGACTTATTACAACATTGACAATATGATTAAATGTCCAAAATTATTAGGTTCAGCGCGAGTAAAATAGAGTTTCTGAGCCAATAGTGGAACTATCAAAGTGACACATTAAGTCAAAACGTAAAATTTTTTTTAGGTTTTGACTAATTATTTCACTGCCAAAGTTCCATAGTGACCCATTTATTTTATATAAATTCATAAAGATATAATTAGTTTTGTAAAATTTTGTGGCATACGAGACTTGTTATATTTTGATACATGATTTTGAACACCCGTACATAAAACAGAGGTTACATAAAAACCTTCGTCTTGAATCACTCTATCTATTTAAAAAAAACGCATCAAAATCCGTTGCGTAGTTCTAAAGATCTAAGCATACATACACACAGACAGAGAGCGAGAAGCGACTTTGTTTAATACTATGTAGTGATGATGATAAACACTTTTGCATGGATACTAAAAATCTTCTACTAAAAATTATTCGGACCGTCGATATCCGTCTGTCTTAAAATCGATGGGAAGGTCCGCCGAAATAATGTCACGTAAAGCAATTTCCTGTGGGACAGAGGTGGTAAAGTATTGGCAATGTTTAGTTTATGGATCCCTCCATACGTGAAAGAAAATGACACGTAAACAAAGAAAACTCTGATCGATCGTGATATTCTCTTTGGTCTTTACCTTGAGAGTTTAAAAAAGTTCGAGCAGGTTTTTGTATCTTAAGTTTGAGAATAAATATAATTATTGGGAGTACATTTTGGACACCAATTATTCAAACTATTTTCCACGATATGCAAAATGGCGAGTTAATGTAAAAAGTACAAATGGCGGAATTAATGTCTTAAGGCATTCTCTACCAGTTAACAGAGAATAACCGGTGCAACTATGTTCTGCGATGATATGACCAATAAGAGCTTGGAACTATCCTTTGTGTAACCGGTATTTTATTTCAATTTTGGTAACAAAGGAGGAAAAATAAACAGTACACATGTCACCTGATGGTACGATATATCTCAAGATATTGATTGCGTTGCCAACCATAAAAACTAAAATAAAATGCCTCTGTGGTAATAAGTAAGGAAACTCTTTATTGCACAAAAATAAATCTTTCGTTGTAGTAATTCCACTAGTAGTGTAACATTCTTGCTTGGTAGTAGGTTAAGGTTTAGGTTGGTGGTAGGTTTCCGAAAAGATCCTGTTGAAGGTCCTGGGTACGTTACATAATGTCGAAATATTTTTTTCCGAATTACGAATTACTCCGATTTTGAAATCCCCAAATCATCACTATTCCAAATTTTTGTTTCACGAAGCATCACAATCTCGATTTTTTAAATTCCGAATCATTACATTTTCGAATGATTCAAATACTGAAAATATTTTTCACTCATTTTGTAATTCCGAATTTTCCTGTTCCGAATCCCGAATATAAATTTTTCCGAAATTTTGGCAGCCCGAATAATGGCTGTGTAGTACCTACTGTAAGGCGACGGGCTTGCAACCTGTCACTAATTATACACTGGTAAACATCTAAGCCTGATTGAGCAAAATGTGGTTACAGGGTTATCAACAGGTTTTTGGAGTGGTTGATAATTCTGTAGCTCTGCCTACCCCACTCTGGGAATAAAGGCGCGAGCTTGTGTGTGTGTGTGTGTGTGTGTGTGGCAGCCCGAATCCCTAAGATTTTCTATTTCAAAATATTTTTTTTTTTTTTTTTTTTTTATGTCATAGAGAAGACAAACGAGCACACAGACCACCTGATGGTAAGTGGAAACTGTGACCCATAGACATTCGCATTCACAGGACTGCGATGCAATCCTAAGACTGCAAATGCGTTGCCAACCCTGAGGACTAAGATGGAATGCCTCTATGCTAGTCATTTCACCGGCTGTCTTATCCCCAAACCGGAACACAACAATGCGAACACTGCTGTTTGGCGGTAGGTTAATGGATAAGATGGTGGTAGCGATCCGGACGGGCCCTGCACAAGGTCCTACCACCCGCAAAAAAAATCATTCATCATAATCATCATTCATTTTTCATTGTAAATGCCTTGTATAATGTTTAACATGCATAATCATTGGCGTATCTAGAGTTTTTTTCCTGGGCTTCCCTGGCCCCTGCGTTCTTGAGATACATTGGGCTAGACTTCATTCGTCTTCCTTTTACAAGTGATCAGTGACCATCGTGGGGCAAGAACCAGACCATTCTGGGGTGACCTGATTTAGTAATATGCTCGTCATCTTACCTAACTTTTGTTTCAAATAGAATACTTCAATTCAATTCAAGTGGTTAGTTTCATAATCCCGAATTTAATATTACCGATCTAAAAGAAAACTCGGAATTGTCAACATTAGTAAATATAATGTGCGGAAAAACATTTTCGTGATTTAAATTGTGATTCAGTCTTTTATTTTTTCGGCATCTTAATTCGGTATTCGGTATTAAATTATTCGATATTTTAGAGTGATTCCCATAAAGTCTTACTACCTACCACAGATTTAGAATAGTACTCTGGTTTATTATAATATTACCTTTTTTATGGTAATGAGTATACGCCAACTATTGACTCATAGACTGCCATCTCAAGTCTACGATCTCAAGACTGTAATCCTAAAACTGCAAATGCGTTGCCAACCTTAAGGGTTAAGATGGAATGCCTCTACATATGCTAGTAATTTCCATGTGACCTTGCGTCATACCAAACAAAGCTCAAATTACTAACAAAGCAATAAGGAAGCTTGACGAAATAGGGCAACTTTAAAATTGTTCACACCACGTCAAGGTCACATGAAGGTCAGTGGTATTTACACGCATTTAAACCCCAGCCCTTAACATGCAACTAAAAAACCTTTTTACGACCTTCTAGCGACGATTCGGACCATTATAATGTTTTACCGGCTATAAAACACAACACATTGTACAAAAAGTATGAAGAAAGCGACGTTGTAAAATCGTAAAGTCCGGTTTATACGCCGCGCGACAATGGCGGTTATTTCAGGGGCGGGCGTTTTACTATCGGATCAGTGTTTATCCACTCGGCGCAGAAGTGGAGTTACTTAGTAGTCTTAGTTGGCCGGTGGTTCATAGAAATCTTTAACAACCGTCATGAGTCATGACCATCAATCCTTCAGTCTATGTTTAACTGTCTTTTCCTACTCCTGTACCTTTATCTTTCATTTATATAGTCACGAACGCTAATATAAGAACATACATAACATGTCCGCAGAATAATTCGAAGAAAAGTCTAGCTAGTCTTTTCCCCATAACAGCACAAGTGCTTTTTTGAGCGAAAATGGCATGCCTACCTGCCAAATCTTACTAAACTTAAGTTCAAAGTATAAAGCGATAAACACAATGAAGTAATTATAAAACCAGGCAAGTGCACATCAATTTAAAAAAACCATAGACACATATTTTGTCATGTTCATGTTTCGCTCACGATGGTGCTTCTATGCTTCGTTCGTACGTTTTTTCGTTTAATTTTTCATTTTATTTGAAACCTAGTCGTAGAAAAAGTATTGTATGCAACGGTGTATAACTAAGTCAAAAAACACTCGTGGCGTCTTTTGTACACGCCGTTCGTCTTTTTTGAACTCTCTTATGCAACTGTCGCATAAACTACTATTGCAGGGTTTTGCCACAATGATAATTCTCTTGTATGGTACGCGAACAAATAAAACTCACACTCAAGACAGCGACGTCAACTGACTAAAACTCGGGATGATTTCAGGAGGTTCTTCCTTCATAACTGTGGTGACCATCGGACATTTTTCTATATACTTTACATTATTTTGCCATGTACCCATTGACGTGAAAGTTTAGAAGAACTGGTTAAGAAAGTGTCGCTGTTGAATTTAACGAGCGTGTTGTTTTTATGAAGCTTGTAAAAACGCCCACGCCCTACAAGGTTTACTGTAAGAGAAACGCTCGTGTGTTACCTATCTAGCTTCAAAATTGGCTCTACTGAAGAAATTTCTAGGGAAGTCTGCATCGGATTGATGGCACTATTAAATATTTAATGGCTAAAAAAGGTCAAGTATTGTTATGGTTCCCCCTGTTTTTATCATTTCAGGTTAAAGTAGTTAAATGAATTGTGGAGGTTAAACTCTTTTGTTAACGACTGTGTCATTATCGAATGGAGACCCTACTTAACAAGGGAATATTGTTTTATGAAAATGCGTAGGTAGTTATGCATACAGGGTGGCTTCAAATTGGTAATACAACATCAATGTTACTATTTATGTTAATACTAGCAACCCGCCCTCGTTTCGCTTCGGTTTAATAAAACGTGAGTTCGATATGTAGCCTTCCTCGACACATGTGCTATCTAACACTGAAAGATTTTTTCATATTGGACCAATAGTTCCTCAGATTAGCGCGTTCAAGCAATCAAACAAACAAACAAACAAACTCTTCAGCTTTATAATATAAGTATAGATGGTATGGATTTTATCGACACTATCTTTACTGATTTTTTAAATACAAAAAAGTACTTTATGGGAACATAAGACTTTAAAATAAAAACAAACACGGAGTCAAAGTATGTTCCTATAAAGTACTTTTATGGATTAAAAAACGAGTAAAGATAATAATAGATATAATATTTAATAAGCGATTATGACAATGAAATCCATTATGATTACATAGAAAACGACGACTTCAAATTATTTCACATAAGAAGAGAGAGAAGAGAGAATGTATTACGTCGGACATCTTCAATAGAGTACCAAAATTTTTTTTTTTTCAAAAAATATCGTTACTTACCACATTAAAAACGCTATGGCAACCCGTTTGCGGGTGGTAGGACCTTGTGCAGGGTCCGTCCGGATCGCACCCGCCATCTCATCCATTAACCTACTGCCAACAGCAGTGTTCGCATTGTTGTGTCCCGGTTTGGGGATAAGACGGCCGGTGAAATGACTAGCATAGAGGCATTCCATCTTAGTCCTCAGGGTTGGCAACGCATTTGCAGTCTTAGAATTGCATTGCACTCTTGTGAATGCAAATGTCTATGGGTCACAGTTTCCACTTACCATCAGGTGGCCTGTGTGCTCGTTTGTCTTCTCTATGCCATGAAAAAAATGAATTGAGAGTTGAAGATGTTCAGATATTTTTGAGCAACATGTATGCTGCAATATAATTAATACCGATAGTACAGGCAGCAGGCTTTACCTCTTCGTTTGGTTCACTATTAGTTGTGAAGTTTACAGGCTCCTTAGTTCAAGTTTATGATGAATATGTTGTTATGTATAACTTCATTGAAGCGTGAAGAGCTTACATTTAAGTATAATATGTTATATTGTTAGGTATTTAGGGTATCCTGTATTTCTAGGTTCGCAATCAACCTGTATATATAAACGTGCCTGAACTTATCTAAACAAGCTAACACTAGTCTCACAGTATTCGATATAATCACAACTTTTCCAACTTTCGACTGTTCATTTTTAGTAACTTTCCTATGCTTAAACTAACTATACCCATACGTATACATAAATTGACGTTTAAATTTATTTAATTATGACAAACGCACAGAGTTACTTTCTCCATACTAAGAGAACCCCGCGTTTGTTTTTCACCTAGTATGGAAAAACAAACTTTGTGCGCTTACTCCAAAAGTTGTAATGGAAATAAATTTCATGTAGCTTTAAAAACTTCTTTAGTTCATAGTGATTCTAATCATGCAAAAAACACTGAAAATAAAAGAATTAATACATGAACTTAGGGGTTTTTCGTAACATGGACATAAGGAAAAATTACAAAAATTCCAATTAAAATGATCAATATCTCGGAAACTAATAACAATTGCTGAACATGGGGGTTAAATCGATAGCTTATGAGCTGCTCTATCACCCCCTTAAAGCTGTCGAACTAGCTACCAAACACCCTGTATAGAAAGCTAAGGTCTTTAGATAGAAAATCGCAAAGACTCTTCTTTATTATACAGGTTGTCTACGCACCTCTTATCACCTGATAAAATAAGTTGATTACTTTTTAATTTGTGTAATTAAAAAAATATTTTTACAACTTTATACCCTGCCCACATTTCATCCTACGTATTCTGAAATGAATTACGGGCCGCGATACGCATACCGGCTCTAGAAAGCTTTTAATTAGAGCTTTGGCGTGAAAATCAGCGGGAAATCTTAATTAAGTTCTTCCCAATTTCACCTTTCAAAGAACTAGAAAACTAAATTATTAATTATCTTTCATAAGAGTAGACTGTAGGATCCTTTGAAATGAATTAAAGTGTGTTTTAGATAGATTACTGAAATGGTAACGTGTGGAGCGAAACCATATTATTTTAATGTTATACATATTCATACTACTAGCGACCCGCCCTTGCTTCGCTTCGGTTTATGTGAGTATGATATAAGTATAACCTATAGCCTCCCTCGATAAATGGGCTATCTAACACTCAAATATTTTTTCAAATCGGACCTGTAGTTCCGGAGATAAGCGCGTTCAAGCAATCAAACAAACACACTCTTCAGCTTTATAATATTAGTATATTTTATGTAGATTTAAATTAACAGGTTGGCCTAATAAGTAGCTGCACTCATTTGTTAAACGACATTTGTTTAAGAAATTGTCCGCGGTAAAGTACTATGTAGGTGTATAATTAACAGTGATCGGAATTGGTAGTGCAATTTCACGGGATTTCGGTGCGTAAGCTTAGTATGGATATAACTTGCAATCCCGGATTTTCACTTTGAAAAGTCTTAAAGTTTGTGTTTGGTTTAAAATGAATATCAGGGGACATTACACAAATTGACCTAGCCCCACAGTAAGCTCAAAAAAGTTATTTATTTATAATGTTGACAATTATTATACTGCTAGTACAAAGTTGGTATTAACGAAATTATGTAGACACTTTAATTTTGACATTCTTGCAAACAAGAAACCTTTTTTAATAATTATCTTATTATTTATAAAAATACGAATCCCGGAATCCCGGGTCTTATCCATAATATTATTTATAGTGTTTGAGGTCATTCACCCGAAATTGCACTACCTATTCCGATCACTGATAATTAACGTAGATAGATCACTCAGAGGAAAAAAAACAAGTATGCCATGTTGATAATTCTGTAATTAACAATTAAAACCATGAAAAAAACTAGTCTGTTTAACTGGAAGTAATACCTTAAAGGGATAAGTTCGCTTTTGTACTACTTTTATCTGTATAATTTTAATATTTTCACAATCTAATTGTTTTAGTACAAAGTGCGCTTACATACCCGAAATCATTATTCAATTATTCCGCAACGTCACGTTCTAAAACTGTCATGGCCGCCACAAAACCTCATTGTCCCTAAACAAAGTTCAAAAACAACTCCCAACTTGAAGTTGCTGGAATTTCTCTTGCATTTGGTAAGCAGCTTACTCCGCTTAGCATAGTTGTGAAGCCGCAGAAGTACTTGCCACTTGAACACAAATTGCTGAAACTTGGCAACTTTTATAGGTTCTTTGCTAATCCTTGAATAAAAGGCATTGTTACAGTTATTAAAGGTATTATTATGGTAGTTTCCCTTTCTGAAAAGTTCTTGTCGTTTGTTAATTGTTATAAATTGAGTTATGTGTTAACGCCCTTTGATACAGGGTGTTTGGCAGTCGGGTGTAAGGATTTTAAGACATGTTAGGGTGATTCTGAACATTTTTGACACCATTTACTTCGTGAAAAATGTATGGAGTTGCCATAGCGGTCGACGCGATCTGTCGTCAGCTTAGGTCAATCCTGTACATTTTGCCAATTTCCGACAATCTCTTACTTAGCGTTATGCATTTTCTTGTGCCATAAAAAATGCAATTAAGTATAGCTGCGTCCATATTGCGTGTCAAATGTGTATAAAGCATCCGTCACTCTCGTACTTATTTACGTGTCAGAAGGTGACGGATACCTTATCCAAGCTTTGTCAAGCGATGGACACAGCCATATTAAGCCCCCACCGAGCCTAGTATGGCTCCGTCTATATCGCGTGTCAACTGTGGATAAAGCATCCGTCACTTTTTGACACATGTACTTATTAACCTGTTAGAAGGTGACGGATGCCTTATCCAAAATTTATCACGCGATAAACGCAGCCATATTAGGCTCCCAGGTCGTAGTTCTGTAGGTTCTAACATAAGTGATGTAAATGCCGTCACATTTCCCATGGCTTCGTTATGAGTTTAATTCCAATTGAAACTCCTTTAAATGCATTTCTTGAAAGAGATAAAGTTTTAATTATCCATAAGGGAGGTAATGGATGAGTTTACGGCGTTGTGGCAATCAACGTTTTACTGATATTAAAGTCTTTGCGGGAATGTCTTTAACGAGGCGGGAATATTCTACGGACGTTAAATTAGGTACTATGGAAATTGAATTAAGTGGTTTAGGTTTAGTAAATACCGAGTTTAGTTTATTAAAATGGTGATGGTTTTTTTTTCACGCACAAGTTTATTGTGGCGGTACACTGAAAAAAAATATTTGATCGCTTCTTACAAGATTGGGTTTATGCATAGGCGTCTTGATTTCAACACGGGCCTAGACATTAAAAGCCTCAACTAAGATGTTAGTTGAATCGCTGAATAACTTGCCGTTTGTACTATCAGTTTTGTTTGATATGACTAATATCATAAGTATTGTTTTAATTTTATGTCAACATTTTACATTTTTTGAGTGTTTTTTGGAACCTCTACTACCTACTTAAGGAACCTAAAAGAGACTAGCCTACCCTTTTCTTAAAGGTCGTTAACGCATCAGCAATTCTTCTCTTGCAGGATGATTTTTGAGGATCTATCAGTGAAAAATTAAAAGTTTGTAAACGCGCATTTTGACGTGTTACTGCTCTAAAGCGGCCTTACCTAATGCCAATTCTATACGTTAGCATTATCACCGTACGCCGCAGTCAAAGCTAAATAGCGTGTGATGGCTAGCGGCCAGTGTTGCCAGTAACTTAATTGTTAACAAGCCGCTCGCGTAATGGGATTACGCAGGCAACCCTGTGGCAACGCATCTAATAGATATTGGAAAATCAGAAGTGGGATGTGGAAGGAACTAATCAAATTAGGGTTGGTTCATAGAGTTATTCTACGTTAAGTGGAGGTCGTTGTTTATTAATTGGTTTTAGTTACATAATTTTGCTATGATATTGTTAATTTATTTAAAGTAGAAAATTGGTAGAGTAATATTCAGAATAGAATATAGACAATAAATATACGACTGTTAACCGTTATAAGACGTCTTAGCATAATTGTGTAAAATGTGGTTACAGAATTATCAAAAAAAAATAGGGTTACCTCACTCTGGGAATGAAGGCGTGAAGGTCTGTATGTATGTATGTATATACGACCGTTATGCTAGTTGGTAGTGAGCCTGCCTACGAAGGCGGTGCCGGGTTCGATCCTACGTAGGGGCGAATATTAATGGTTCCGTGAAGTTCCGATGGCCATCGGTGGTCATCTGAATGCAAATACTGGAGTTGTCACTAAAAATACTAAACTCCTTATATGAATTTGTGATGATCTAATTTTTATTTAGTGCTGTGTTACTTTTTTTGTTTAATACTTTTATTTTGTAAGTACCAAAAAATTGTTTTAACTTAATTTTTCATTTTCAATTTCATTTTAACTTTGATCCTTATGGACATTCTGACTTTGACTTATATTCGAAATTTGATTTTAAAATGTGTTTCACGTAGATATAGTTAACGTATTCATGGTAATTATTATAGTTGTTCGTCTATCCCTAGCGTGTGTGAATGATAATTATAATTATGATAACACCAACACTAATATTAAGACATGTTATTAACACTCGTATGGATCTTGCTATTCGAAATAAATATTGATTGATTGATTGATTGATATGTTTGCCTTCAATATTTGAAGAGTTCCCTCAATTCTACACTGATGCCCTCATCAGATCCTGATTATCTTATCATGGTACAGCCACGAGATTAAATTTGGTACCCACCTTAGGTCGAAAGTCAATCTGACATTGTACAATAATAAGTTTGAGTTTCCTATAAGTTACAAATGACTTGACATCTCTAATGACATTGACGACTTCAAGCATATTTTTCTTGAAATCCCAAATTAACGCTCGTGACCTTTATGATATCTCCTTTTTTAACAGAAACAGAAAAATCAAAATCGGTTCATAAAAAATGACGAAGTTATCCGCGAACTCGCAGCTTTTTTAAAAATATATATTATATACGTCGAATTGAGAAACCTCCTTTTTTGAAGTCGGTTAAAAAGGCATTCCTAGTTAAGTCAACAATTGATCGTGTAAATATACACACGGCCGATGCGTCGCGCTTTTCATTTTTCAAACTAGCCTTTGACACACTGCGCTACCAGTGTCCATAGATCAAACATATCTATTCTTTGATATATGGAACGAACAGGAACATAAAGTAGAATATTCCACCGAAACCTGCTAGCTACCGGTGCTGTTTTTTACCAAGAGATTGACAATAAAAAGGACGACGTTTCAAGCGAAGCGAATATAAAAGCGTTAACCAAAAACGTCAGTCGCGCCCTGACCAATAATTCAGTCGTTCGCTCGAAAGCGTTCTTTTTTATCCGCTTTCATATCCGTGGCTAGTTTGCATTTCAAATTTTATTTTGTTGTGAGCTGCGAATGTGTTAAAAATGAATTTGTTTTCATACCATTCCTCATATTTCCTACTATAATCCTGCAATATTTCAATTAAAAATATCGCAGTGTACGTTTACGTAGATGTTTTTTCTTTTGAACTATTTATGCTGGCTCGATTTCTTTGCTCCCAAGTGTACGTACTAATAAGTACTTACACATATTGACGGCGCGGTAGCCTAGTCGATAGTTACCCTGCCTACGAAGCTAGCGGTCCCGGGTTCCCTCCCCGGTACGGCCAAATTATTTGTGTGACGAGCGAGAGTACTTGTTCCTGAGTCTTGGGTGTTTTCTATGTAATTGTCTAAATTAGTAAGTTTATCGTTGCCTAGTATCCATAGTACTAGCCTAGAGCTGAGTTTGGAGCTTGATCTATTTGTGTGAGATAGTCCCCTGATATTTTATTTTTATATTATATGATTATTAGTCGCATGCCAGTCAACTTACTTAGGGCCTGACTTTATCACCACGGCGCGGCACCGTGCTGTGGTACGCCGCGGTACCACACGGTGGACCACTACAAATACAGAACAAACTTGTTTTATCAATCCAAGTATCTGGTACATAAGCAGTCGTACTGACACACATGTACACACACACGCACACCACTCGCATATAATGTACGTTCACTCACATGCATGGTTAGTTGGACGCAATTCTATGTAGTTTTTTGGTTTTGGTTAATTTTAATTAGTATACGAGTAGCATAGTTATCACGGTGTCCATTTACCTCTCCAGGCCTCACTGAAAACCAGTGTCACGGAATATTTAAATAATATACCGTGGCATAAAAAGCTGAGTGGCATTTTGGGCTTGATGCAATTAAATTATAATTATATAGTATAAGTTGATTTAATTAAGAAAATTGTATTATTTTAAGTGATTTAAGTGCAAAATAAATTTTATTTCATTTAATTTTTTCATTTCAACATGCGTCTCTCCAGCGCACCGCGCCCCGCGTCATGTTGACAGACCCTTACTTACCGAGTATCAAGAGGACTCATTCCTTAGTAACATAGGTACGGAAATCGGCTTATCAAGCAATATCTCTAAAATCTAATATCAAGCAATACCTAAAACCTAATCCAATTTACATCGGGGGTTACCATGAAATACTAAAACTGTTCAGTTTAGGTTATGAGAAAGTGGCAGAGCTATATAACTGATATAGCTCTGCCCCTTTCTCTCCACCTACACTGAACTGCTTAAGTAACCCCGCAGGTCTAGTTAACATAACTGTTCAAAGTATCTGCACACTCCTAACCAAAGAGCGGAATTCTTCATAGCAAAAATCAAACTGTCAGAGGGATTGACTTAACTGTTTTATCGACTTATCGATAAATATTTGTCTTTGGGTAAATATTAGGCTTTTGGATATACATACAAACAAATTAACGGTGTCCCTAATTAGCTGACCGCCACTGTATTTTAGTATAATAGTAAAGAATAAAACAGAAAATGCTTTTTTAAAATTTTCTATATAAAAGAAATCTTAATCTTTATTTTCTATATCCATTTTTTTATTGTTTTTCTTTTAGGATTAACCATTTTAGTAGCACGGCACGGAAATCACTCATAACAAGTCAAGTGACATAAATGACATATGTGACGCTGACATGATTTACTTTAATATGGAGATGCAAGTTTCTTATCAAAGAGGTCAAATGTTACAGAATAATCTTTTAAGTTGATTATGGATACCTACCTAATGCGATATTATTCCGTAACATCGATAAGTCGATAAAACAGTTAGGTCAATCCCTCTGACAGTTTGATTTTTGCTATGAAGAATTCCGCTCTTTGCTCCTAACACAATTCTACCCACTTACTTTAAAGTTTACTATGGTACCCAATTAACCTGTCAGAAGCCGTGCGACACGTGTGGTGTAGAGGCAAATGTGAATTCGCTAAATCAAACTCTGTAGGTATTTTCATGGAAACTTCGTCACTAACTTCATCTCTGATTTAAGAGGATTGGGAAACTGAAAATTGCGTCTGAATTTACGATTTTTTAATATGTTGTAGACAATTATTATGAAAAACTTGGTGTGTACGTTTTCCTTTTCAAGAAAATATTTATTAAAAAGAATAATATCGATAATCATACATTTGTGAAGTTAATTAACTAAATGTTAACAAAAAAAGCACGTGACAAAGTTGGTCAGCCAATAGGAGCAGAACACTGATACGTCAAAGCTCGACCAAACAGTTTGGATTTGCTGTTGAACAGAGACACGTGGTTTGGGTTGTTTACGTTTATTTAAGTACTTAAACAGACGGAGTATAATTTTTTACTATTACTTTCATATAGTAGCTACAACATTCAGGGGGTGAGGAATGTTATCGCTCGGAGTTCAATTTACACAGTTTCTTTTTAACAGCTATGCAATTTCGTCGGTTCACAATACTATTAACAGGCAATCCTAACTTAACCATTAAATTAATTGCAAGTGCAATAAAAACAAACCTACTAAGTTGGTTCTTTCTCGAGACTCAAGCTCTGCTATCCTCACATTAAAATGCGTTAACATACATTAAATCACGCCTGTTTCCCATTCGGGTATAAGGGAAGAGACCACTTTTTACCACCAGCTGCTACAATCCTGAAAAATCTCTGTCGTCCCCCATATTCATACATCGTGTCATGCACGCACGTCGTTTTCTGGTACTTAAGATTCGGCCCTTTTCCAGTATTTCTCCGATTTTATTTGTAAAACTACGCCTAGGGCCCTTCCGATCCTTCCACTCACTAAAATGTATTAAAATCGGTTAAGCAGTTTGAACATGAAAACGTTGCCAATAGTATATTAAGTACTATCCCGCTCTCGCGTTTACCTATGTCATGTTAAGTACAATAAGATAGCTCTTTAAACGATATTTAAGTTTGTAGTTCTTTATTCGTCTCTCATACGCTCTTATGCTTGTCTAACGCGACACTACCCGAACTCAAAAGACATCCTCAACCTTTCACTCTTCTCAATCTCTCAAGGGTTAGCTGGAAGAGACCCCTTAAAAGGATAAGTTCGCCTTTGTACATATTTTTATATTGATTGTATTGTTATGGTTTTTCTTTTGTACAATAAAGTGTTTACATACATACATTACATACATACATACATACATTATAGGAGCTAATACTGCAGGTATTTATTAGAACGATGAATGGTAAAGACACGCGAAGGTAGTAATAGTGAACCCCTATTGAAGCTCAGAAACACCGAGAAATCGACTTCGAAACATGGTTAAATACATTAATTTGTATACCCACCAAAGAAACGGTCTTACATTACACAAATATTGCAAATTGCCATCTGCTGCAGACGTTACAGACCATTAAAACGGTTCAACGTTTACTAGAATGCATATTTATAGTAAAACCGCTAGTGTATCATCCCTTAGCTAGTTAAGAGTTACAGATGTAGCGAATATTTCTTTCCCATCGTTTTTGGTCGGATTGTTGATGGGTACTGAAGCTAATTGAGAAAGCAAGATAAATACGAACTTATCTGACAAAAAACGTTTGGAAATAATTATTAATTCACAACATCTAAATATATCGCCGCACTCAGAGATATTTTAGACACAATTAGCTGATTCCTTTTTCAAACTTGTATGAAAATTCATCACTAAGGAACGACTTAATCGTTGTTAACTGACTCTGAGTGCGGCGGTAACGCTTTCAAGTCGAGTGTTGAGTAGAAGTTGAACGTTAAAGGGTTTGACACACGAAAGGGAAGTCGAGAGCAGCGCAGGACATGAACAGCGCGTAGCACGTTATTGTAACCTATAGGCCTTAAAAAAACACGAGTTGCCGGACAATCCCCTCCCGCAGTTGTATCTTTCCAGATTGTGCCTAATCCTACTATTACTATACTCGTAAATACGAAAGTTTGTCTTTTTGTTTGTTACTCCTTCACGCTGCAAAAGCTGGACAGATCGCATCTTTAGAATTAAAGTGACCTAATTCAACATAATTCATCCTTCGACATCGAGTCATAAATGTATTACCTAACTCGAAATCCAAATTTTGTGAATTAGGTCACTTTAATTCTAAAGGTGCGAGATTTGAATGAAATGAGGAATGGAACTAAATTATAACCTGCATTAACACATAGGCTACTTTTAATCCCGGATTATTTAAAAATTCTCTCGGGAATAACGATAATCGAAATCTACGGGGATGAAGTCGCGGGTAGAAGCTTGTTTTATAATATACACATACATATAGGTAAATTAATTAAGTAAAGTAGACTGTTCGAAATTAAGTAGACTGTTCGAAATTCTATATTTTCGGCCATATTGAAATCAACTGCTCGACCAACAGTTCAAGTGCTTAATTTTAATGTGCCATGATCAATGCGTTCCTAATATACTCAACTCGCGCTGCGTTCAAGCCGCGCCGCCCCTAACACGCTTTTGGTGTGTCGAAGCCTTGAAAGTTGAGCGATGTCACGCGCAGTTGAACCGAGCTTAATTATGAGTTTACGTGTGAATATGAATTTGAGGTTTTATGATAATGAGGTGTACGGTTTAATGAGGTTTGCTAAGAAGTTGTTACGAGTTGAAGTGTTTATTTAAAATTGTTTATTGTTTATAAGGAAAATGCAATTAAATTGTTTTGAAAATAGCTTATCAAGTAAGTTGTAAAAACAAAATAATAAAAAATATATTTTAATGCATATTAAAAAACTGGCGCCCAACGTAGGGCCGTGATTTTATTACGATTAAACCGTAACAAGTATTCTTGGTGAAATGAAACTAAAACCTATGATTACTATTACTATCTTCTGGTTGAGCTCGCTTTATCGTTGACAAAATTCTAGGTTCAAAAGTTATTTAAGACTAAACCCATTATCAATAAAAAAACACTCTAAAACACTGAAGGGTTCATTTTCTATTTTATTTATTTTATTCTTATATCGTAAATGTTTACAAGTCAGGCACGTGGTGAGATACTTATTCCGTATTCACTTTGTTAATATGATAACGATACGGTTTGATAGCAAATGGAATAAAGGCATCTGTATATTTATTTTTAAATGTAGCCTTAAATTCTTTGAGAGCATATTTACTCATAGGTGTACACTTACAAAGACGAGAAAATAAATAAATAAATAAACATATCAGGGCGCAATCTCACACAAAAAAACTAACCCCAAACTGAGCTCTAGGCTTGTACTATGGGTACTAGACAACGATAGACATACTTATTTAGGTAAATACATACTGGAATACACAGAAAACATATATGACTCAGGAACTAATTTCATACTTGCGCTCATCATATAAATATTTAGCCATATCGAGCCTTGGATTGCTAGTTTCGTAGGTAGGGTCACTACTGTCACTAGCATCTAGGCTTAGCCAAGCTAGGCTAGTTTTAATGTTTGTAACCTAAAGGTAAATGTCAAATGACCAATGACAGTAATAAGCAGATAAGAAGTCAATCCTGACACATTGCACGACCATGAAGTTTCTGACTATTGAAATTGGTTGACAGCAGTAAAACAATGCCAAACTTATTTGTTACGTGTAAAAGAATAGTAATAACAGCATTTTTTGACTGCTGTCAACATTATCCATATTCAGATACTTCATGGTTGTGCAATAGCCGGGCACTATAGGCTTAGTGCGTCGTCGTAAAAATACTTGGACTGGTAAATTAGAAATTAGTTTGTGGTACCTATTTAGAAAAGTTATATTTTGGCTTACCGAAGTATTAGTAACAGTAAAGTATACGTTAACACACTCAAAACTTATTTTTGTGTATAGAAATACAAGAAAAACCTTGTCTTTGCAACAACTTTGGGGTTTTCTTTTGGCGAATTCATGTTTTACTGAGGTAAAGATGAAAGAAACTGCGAGATCTAACAAGCTTACTTATTTTTTTTTATATTACAAACGCTATATCTAAAACGAGAGGAAACCTGCGACGACGCATAGAATTAGTTTCCCTCTTTTCCCCCTATTTCTGTTAAAAATATATGTTATCCTGTATATATGTGTAAAAATATTATGTACAAAATAATAATAATATATAATTATTTAAACAGTAAGACTTTTATATACCGCTCTACAATTTGGCCCTCGTATAAGTACTATTATTTTGTCACTCGCATTTTCGCACTGTTAATCCTTTAATAAATGCTAACTTTCAGATTTACCCGTTTAGTTATAACAAAGGGTTTTGCCAACAATTGCAGTAAAGTTATGGGCTATTTTAATACCTCAAAGGTTTAACGAGACTGAAGCAAAACTGTGCAAAGTGGAACAATCTAGAGCCTTTTGACTCTCCCAATTGGAATGCTGTAGTGATGGGAAAAGGGAGTAGCCACGATAGAATTAGATCTTAGTATAAATAAATACATCGATAAATATGACCATGTTAAAATAGAAGGAAAAGGTTTGTAGCAATTAATTAATCTTGTATAATAAAATATAATTACTATCAATAATAGGGAATATTCATGACTTTTTTCATTGCTTCAATAAAAGCTGACACACAGTTGGGAAAAATAATAATTTGAATAGCTTATATCTTATTTGTTTTTGGAGTATTGTATATTATGTAAATCTAATTGGTTTTATCCAGAGAAAGCTCGTGTATTTGTATGTATGTATGTACATATTCTCTATATTGTAAAAAATAATATATTGTCTCTTACGCAAGAATTTTATCGTCTTTCACAGGTATTACTTTATTTATTAAAGCATAATATACTAAGCTGTTTCAACTTTCATAGTCGTTGAGTCTACGAGCTTCCTCTAAGGTATAAAAGACACACGTATGAAACATTAACCTGGCTGAAGCATCTTTCAAACTGTTATTTTAGTAAAATTTCATCTACCATAAGCAAATACATTAATACAGTCACGAGTGTTAATTTGGGACCCATTTCAAGAAAAATATGCTTAAAGTCGTCAGTCATTAGAGATGTCAAGTTTTTTGTATTTTATAGGAAACTCAACCTTATTGTTGCAGAATGCCAGATTGACTTTGGACTTACGGTGGGTATCTAATTTAATCTCGTGACTACATTCAAATAAACATCGCAATCGCAAAAGGCTTATTAAAATTGTTTTAGCATCCCA
Source organism: Acleris laterana (assembly GCA_963966035.1). Classification (NCBI taxonomy): domain Eukaryota; kingdom Metazoa; phylum Arthropoda; class Insecta; order Lepidoptera; family Tortricidae; genus Acleris; species Acleris laterana. The sequence goes on from OZ014453.1 coordinate 10,563,099, forward strand.
AAGAAAACAACTAACGTAATAATGGAAAACCTCATTGGCTTAACGATTATCCAATTGTAAGAGCTCTTCTAAAATCAAACGATTATGCAAATCGACTAAAACTCGAATCGCAATTAATCGAATAAATCGATCGAGCTTAGCTCATCACTATGCCGCGTTTTAATCTCAGCAAACGTATTTGCGGACTATTGATTGTTTGAATTACTTTGCTGTTTCAAGTAGGTTTTGTTACGTTTTGATGGAATACTTGTTTTATTATGTTTGTGGGGATGTATTAAGTTTTTAACCGTTCGCTTTCATTTTACCTTGCACTACGTACGGCTAGCTATAGGTACTCCTGTTAGTATTTTGTTTAGCCTCTAACGGGAAACAATGGGTCGGAGTTTAAGTAGTCCCGTGAGAGCGAACAAAACACATTTTAACGCGTGCATTTTCAATTTGGCAGCATGGCTTTTGTCAATACGATCGAACGTACACGGCTGCCCAATTGTGTATGCACGCGCAAAAATGTGTTTTGTTCGCTCTAACGGGAGTACTTGAACTCGCCGCTGCGATTTCGCTCGTTCGTCCGACCGTTGTTTTTGAGAGAAACACCCCTAGTAAGTAATAGTTGTAAGAAAAGGATTAGAAAATAGAATATTCCAGCAGTTGAAGTACCAGTAGGTACTAGCTAGATAAACTGTTTTCTTAGAAAACAGTTTGCTGAATAATTATTATTTAATGCCTTTTGAGCGGGTTTAAGTTGGAGTGCGCAACGGCGCGTGAGAGTAATCTAGCTGGCAGCAGCTTGCGGCAACACTAATAACCTAAACGGACGGACAGCCGACAGATTTATAGTTATAATAGTTAAAGTGCGGCCCACGGCGTCTGGGTGGTGCAAATGTTTGTGATTTGGGATTCTATGTTTGTGTAAATAATGGTTGATACTTGAATAAATATTCACTATGGTAATGGTGACTCTTATTAAGCGTAAAAAGAAAAAACCACTCTCGATAGTTGACGAGGGTAAAAATCTACATTTGCAACATTTGCTCGCAATTTTAAAACATCAAACAAGAATCAGTGAAAGGGATATAACTCAGGAAGTCGTATTTGACTCTTTGATTGGACCTTGTTAGATTTTGACAGCTCATATTTTGACTCTGGTATGGTTCCTTAGCAATTCCTTTTATGTTGTCCGGCAGCATGAGTATGTCATGCTTGCTCAAAGGTCTTTGGTTTCGTCAGCATCGTTGATCAGGTCGACAGTTCCCCGAACTCGTGGTTGAGGGAGGCGATGACTGAGATACGAGTCATACTCGTAAACGGGTACTGTTTGTGAGGTCCGGCTTATTCACGTTTGCAAGGACTTGTTGTTCAGTTATTGATTCTGACGACGGCTTGGGTTTTGACGTTGAGACTTCGTCGTGTTCTTCTCCGTTTACTTAATATTATGGACTATTTGTAATGATTTTATTTGTGCTTAGTTTCAATAATTAATATTTAGTATTTACTAATTACTTTGTAATGTAACTAACTTTTAAGTATTATTGTGTTTGCTGAAGTTTCCTGCGGCCCTTCTTCTCCACAATGGTCTTGTCGGAAGCGCTAGTATATTCACTCTATATTACCGAAGTGTAAAATCTTCGAGAAGATGTGCATGGCGATTGATATCAGCGCCCTCTATTATGTATTTAGTCAATCTTCGATAACAAGTTATAATTTTTTAGTGCAGTGTACGTAAGATAATGTATGAAAATGTGAGTAAATTTTAGGCGGTCGTGCTACGGATAGGTTCAGAACATGTGTTTGAATAGTCAAGTTCGTACTGGGTACTGTTAGTGAATGATCTTTTGCCCTTTTTTATTACTAGATGTATAAATTTACTTTAATGTTCAGAGTATCATGACGTTATCAATAGAAGATTCCTTAACCATGATGTCTTCCTAAACGAGTGTCTTGCGAGCGACTGCTTCCATAATGATGGGTTGCAGAAGCCCATCTGTCATGCCACATCAGTTTTCTTAATGTGCTTTAAATCACGATTTGAATAACAAAAAAAGCAGCCAACCCGACTGAAAGTTCTTATTATGTCATACGATTCGGTTGTCTTAATAAAGCTTTCGCTTTGCAGACGCTAGTCGGCAGAAAAAACAAACACATACATATACATATATATTATAAAAGCAACCCTTCTTTAGTTGAAGACGGATAAAAAAAATGACTATCTATATTTATCGACTCAAAATCCAACAGAAAAATAGTTTGGAATCTCCATCTTGATGAATTGCAGAAGACTAATCTGTGCACTAAAAACCACGATTCACAAACGCCTGCACTGAAAAATCTCTTGCAATCAAAAAAATTAAATGCCTCATTCTATTTTTATTCATGCCATTTCCAACTAAAAACTAGCTAGTTCGGAATAATTCGCCAATGCTGCGAAAGGCTTTATTCTATTGTGCGGAGGTGTCTGAATCCGCGTCACAATAGCCTATTGTTGTATTGTGAACCCCTGAACGTACCTTTCGATATTTTGCTTCGTTATTCCTCGCTCTCTAGCGTGAATGCTTAATTTGGGTTGAGAATTTATCCTTTGGAGAGTACGTTTTAAGGGGTTTTCTCTCTTGTCTTTTTAGGGTTCCGTAGTTAAACTTTCAGTTTCACCATATCCATCCGTCTGACTTTATGTCTATTTGTCTGTCTACCTATCTGTGCACACAGTATTTTTTCTCAGAAAGCACGAATGTCTCAAAGCTTGTTTTTAAATTGCTCAGTTAAAAATATCAGAAATTATTATTTATTCATTGAATTTTTCATGACGTATATGTTCCCACTCATTTACCTATACAATTGGGATTGTTCATATTTTTACAATTACTCCAATTCGAAAACCATTTCGAGGAATAGGGTTTTAATGCCGTTCTGCATTATTAAGTTCTCGAAATATTTATCTATTTTGGACATTTCGGCAAAAGTATATTTAACCTTTGTATGACTTTCGTTTTCGGCTTGAAGCCCTCCTAGGTGTATCTTACGGGTTAGGCGAAAACAGCTTGAAATAGTATGTTTTAATACACTATTACAATCACTATTTTTCGTTGCATATCATATAATTGTTATAATTTATTAGAAAATGCCATCCCAAATTCAAATAATCATGTCATCCATAAAATGTGTGCTAAATAAATAAAGATATTAAAACAAAACTATTGGGTCAAATACAAAATTAATTAATTAATTAAACAAAATATTGGTGTCTTAAAATTTCATATTCTTTCGAATGAGAAAGTAAAAACCGTAAGTTATTTTTTTTTGGTCAATCCCAATTGAAAAATAAGGTTTTTAAGGGTCAAACATAATAAACACGTAAACAAAGGTTGAATTGAAATGATACCTCCGCCATCTTCAAACAGGTTAGAGCAAACGTAATAAATCCATTGCACGCTAAAGCATTTTGTTGCCAAAACAAATATGTACATAGCTTTATGGGGGAACAAAAAAGGAGTGATCGGAGCGTGTAATATGCAAATCTAACGTTTTCCTGAAGAACCACCCGCATACATATCCATTTGGACAGGATAGCTGGTTTTGCTGAGTTGAAAACGATAATGGCAACCTTGGACTTCTCCAGCTGCGTCTGCGTACCAGAAGACGCAGCGTAGGTAAGCCTCCAACAAGGTGAACCATGTGGCTAAGGTTTCGGGAAGACCGGTTCTTGTGGCAAAACCTTGGGGAGGCCTATGTCTATACAGGAGACGTCTTTCGGCTGACGATGATCATGATGATGATGATGTTTTTATACTGCCGACATTTAATTAATATAATAAATAACAGGTGACATTAATATATAAGGACAGATATTTGTATAATGTGTGCGATTATTTTGTTCTTGAGTATTGAATGTTTTATAATGATGTATTGCTTTTTAAGTATGTACTTCTTTATATGTATGTTATAACTTTGGGAATAGGTAAATTTATGAGAGTACCGTAAAACGGGGTGAGTAGGGATTAAGGGGTGAGTAGGGGCACAATCTAAAATGAAGTATATGTTACTAATTATATGACTGAAATCATTTCCAATAGACGTAACGTTATTGTCCATTTAATAATTAATTGTTCTTATTTGTAACTAGTTATGACTTAGTTTAGGTTGTGTCCCTACTTACCCTTTAACCCCTACTTACCCCGTTTTACGGTATATCCTCTGATGTTCGATATTTATTTTTAACGAATGTTAGCTATCCAGTTAGAATAGAATCGGGATCCCTCAGCTGGGTGTTTGTCAAACAGAAGCGGTTTATGCGCGATCTAAATCAGGCTTGCGTTGTTTACATTCTAAAATTTGCCAATCTTCAGACATTATGGAAGGAATTGCTTTCACATTATAGGTATTAAATCTTACTTTTATAAATCGCGATCACGTCAGAACGGATCAACAGATCTGGATGTAATTTTGGCATAAAAATAGGTTAGTTAAAATAGGTTAGTCTGGAATGGAATATACTTCTTATCCAGAATTGTTAGCAAATTATTGGAGTTGTTGGTAATTCTGTAGCTCTGCCTACCCCACTCTGGGAATAAAGGCGTGAGTTTATGTGTATGTATGTTCTTATCCTGAAAATTTGACAATTCCCAAGGTTATAGAAAAACGCTCGCAGTAGGCAATTAAACATCTGAGACAGTAGAAAACACAAAATAAAAAGATCAGAGATTTGTAAAAATTATGATTCCAGAAACCTTTTAATTACTACTTACCGTCCACCATATAACCTAGACTAGAGCGTTGAAATGAGTTATTTTTTTTATAAGATTGCTAAGTAATTTGAATTACAAATGGCTTACATAATCCAAATAGCATTATTTACCAGTCGACCAGGACACACACACTTTGAAGTATATTTTTCTTTCACTTTGTTTAAAATATGCTCCAACATAAAAACACTGTTGATGTGATTACCTTCCCAATTTAACAAAACTTATCAAAAATCAAATTCTAGTCACGAAATCAACATATCGTATTTCGAATAGGGACGCGGAAGTTAACGATCCGTCGGTAATGGGTGAGATTACCTTAAAATCTATGCTCCAACAAAAAACACTGTTGATGTGATTACCTACCCAATTTCATAAAACTTATCAAAAATCGAATTCTAATCACGAAATCAACATTTCGTATTCAGAATAGGGACGGGGAAGTCAACAATCTGTCGGTAATGGAAGGGATTACCTTAAAATCTATGCTCCAACAAAAAACACTGTTGATGTGACCTTCCCAATTTTATAAAACTTATCAGATTTCTAATTCTTATCACGAAATCAACATTTCGTATTCCGAATAGGGACACGGAAGTTAACGATCTGTCGGTAATTGAAGAGATTACCTCGTGGCTGCCTAATTCTGGAAGTGCTTAGTGGCGCTTACTCGTCTTACATCTCAGAGACAAAGGAAGACAAACTTAGTGGAGGGGAAATTTGTGAGTAACAAATTTTACTAAGCAGGGAATTTGAGGTATCGGCTGACAATAGATGTTTTGGAATTGAGGCATTTGTTTCCGATTTTGTTAAAGGATCTTTCGGGTTAAGAGGCGGTGAAGCTCGACGAGTTTTCAGCAGCGTCATTAACTAGACAATTTAAATTGAACTGGGGGGTTATTATGACATAGCAATGCAGTTCTGTTTACGCTGAGAGAACAAGACAGAGCTATGCAACTGCTATAGCTTTTAGCTTTACGTTCAAGGTAAAATGAACTGCATAGCTACGTCATAATAACCCCTCTGAAATGACATTTATTGCGTGTAGGTATAGACTAAGGTTACAGTTTGCAGTTTCATTCGCTTTTAATTACGTTTTACTTAACCCTACCATTACAGGTGTATACACACGCCTACGAAAACGTCTACGGTGCATTAAAACTGTTCGTAACGTGAGGCGTGAGTAATGTTTGTTTTGTTTTTTTTTCTTAGCCCCTTGATCTCTATGAGTCCCTAGTAGGTGCCTCTTCCGGCCAGAAAAACTTTTTTTTTATACTCTTCTTAACTAAACAGCTAAATACATTTCAACCAATCTCGAAAACATCAAACGTAAATTATCTTTAAAATATATCTACTTATACAACATTCAATCATTGACAAAAAAAGGTGTAATTTGAAAATTTAAGTATAACACGCTTGTTCATGTTCCGTCAAAAACATTCTAACTGTTGTTTTTGACGTTAAAGTGAACAAACTTCGAGCGAGGATCGAGAATACAGAATCATGGCGTAACTTTTTATGGTAACCCAAAAGTTTTTGACCCGCAACGCCTTCGTTAGGCTGGTACATTGTAAACTGGTTTTAGGGAATTCATATATCAAGCTAGACTGGGTACGAGGCACAAATTACCTATAAGGATCTTCTTTTACAAAAAAAAGAAATAGAACGTTTGTCATAAAAGTGACGGACCATTTAAATTTAATTAGTGTCGTCAAATTTAATAAAATATTGGAAACCTGCAACCTAAAAGCTGTTACAATACCCAAAATTAAATCTTAACTATGTTTGAGTTATAGAAACCTGAAAATTATCTCACTGATATTATAAATGCAAAAGTTGCTACAAAGGCTCGACGGATTTGGATGAAATTTGGAAAGGAAAAGCATGATAACTTTTAACCTGGATTAGCATACAGAATACTTTTCATACCGGAAAATTAAAAAAATCCTGAGAGAATAACGATAATCGAGATCCCCCGCAATATGTGACGGCGGAATAAAGAATTCTACGCGGACGAAGTCGCGGGCAGAAGCTATACATCTATAAAATGATTATGACTTATCGTAGTTCAATATGATTTAGATTTATAAAAGTTGGGAATAACGATTATGTATGATATGACTGCTCTATATATATATAAATGAATATTACTGTATACTTTATAAAACCTCTTTTTGTTAATGTAATTACGCTAAATATAAGTGAAAAAACTCTGTTTGTGTAAATTTTTGTTAAACTACCAAATCAAATTATTTATAAAATGAGGTACCTAACATGTTTTCCATATTGTCGTTTTAATTTACTATACTTTTACTGAAAACTTTATCATTATCCATTTGACGCATAATTTCACATAAATGAATTTTCTGTATACTTTATAAAACCTCTTTTTGTTAATGTAATTACGCTAACCATAAGTGAAATTAAGCTTCAAACGAACTAACAAATTGTAATATATATATATGAGTTTTAAATGTGATGGTGCGAATAAAACTATACGTTATTTATTTTAAGCCAGTTCAATAAAAAAATACGGATGAAGTTACGCTTGGACAATATAAATATACATGGTGATTACAATTTTCCCAGCAACAAAATAACATGGATCAATTTTTCATCGCCCCAATCTATCACCATCGGAAGCAGCCGTCAAGCATTTTTTGTCCCTTTCTCTAAATCGAACCGATCGAGTGCCAGGCCCAGATGTTTATCGCCGTGGCCACTGGGACGTGTAATCAAATGGCATTTGTCAATTCGGAAGTCAGAGCCCTATCCGAATTTATCCTTAATCTTTAGAAGCTTGTAGCATGATCACTCATTTATAGATTTCTATTTGTTAATATTAATTTATTTTAAAAAACGAAGAAACATCTAAGTAACATTATTTATCACATTTGAGGATTCCATATCGAAGTTTAATTCATGAGTCACAATTTTCTAAAGCAGCATGCCTAACGTTCTTGTTTTGCAACAAATATCATATATGCTTTTAAATGAATAATTTTATTTAATTTTTGAGTAGATCATCAAACTCAACGCGGGACTCATTTCAACCCCTGATTTATTTAAGACTTTAGAGGTTTGGCAATTAATTACAGTTCTAGAGTCAACAACATAAATAAGTGATTATTTATGTACCTTGTCACTTTAACGTCGTGTTTGAAATGTTATACGAAATTGTTAAACGATTGAAAGCGACAAGGTACAGAAATGATCACTTATTTATGCCGTTGACTGTACAATTTTTTTATATTAATATATGGGTGATTCTTCGGGGCCCTGATTTTTGACGTCCGAGGGCTTAGTCCAATGAACTCTTAGTTTAGAAGGTTGTTTTTTTTTTCAGAGGTGACTGATATTCATGTTTAACTGGGACACCGGTCGATTTTCGTGTAACTGATTCTAAACATAGATAAAAAAAATAAAAAAACCCATTATTCTTATTACTCTGTCGTGTCCGTCCTCCATTTTCTTGAAATCATATGATAATAACTTAAATTTAGTCAACTTTATCAATATCTTGAGTGACCACATAAAAAGAAGATTAGTTGTTAAATTAAAAAAAAACAACAAATATTTTTTACATGCAATATTATTCTTATAACTGAGGATTTAACATTTGTCCGCCGTAAAATTCTTATTACTCTGGAGCGGGCTTCAATCAGCTGTATCATAAAGACATTTAAAAACCTAGCGAAAACTCCCACGTGGGCCGGTTTTTAGTCGCGTTCCGAACGTGCCAGGTGGTGGACGTGTCGGCTGATGCTCATCGCTCCGGAGTTACGAAGGAAAATATATCATTACTCTGTCCTTGGTTTACGTAATATTCTTATCACTCTGTTAGTTTTTTTAATAAGTGTGTAATATTTAAAAAAAAATACTTGTGCTTGTTTAACTGCTTTACGTGCTATCTTACCGTAGCATTAACGGTAGCCTTCCAATATGTTTGTATTATGAACCATCAGCTTGTTTTCATATTTTTCTTACTCTTCTGTCCCTTATTGCTTCGGAGTTATGGACAGCGGAATAAGAAAATCGTCAGTTTTCATAGTTTTTTTTCACTTTCGATGTTGTGATTTATTAATTAGAGACTCATGCAGCCGTTTTAACCTGCTTCAAAAACTTATGTTATCAATCCGACACGTATTTAGGTAAGCAATTAATTCACATATCGTCGGTGATACTGCAATACCGCGTAACGAACAATTTAGATAAAATGCAAAATACACCTTATCATGTAAGTCAGTAAGGTACATTTTACAACTTATTGAATTTGTTAGCTGCGCTGTTTTGCAGTATTACCGACGATATGTTAATCTATTAGGGCTCCCAAACAACTAAACAAAAAAATATAGCTGATGTTTGTATGTTTGTTTGTAAATTTGTATGTACCTATGTGTTTTTTCAAGCATTTCCCCGAAACTATCAGTTGGACTGTGACCATTATTTTTTATTAGCTTAAATTTACTTCAACATTGGGAACAGTGTTGAACAGTGCAAGTTTCATCAAAAACCGCTCAGTACAATTTCAAGAAATTTCAATTTCGTATTTTTTATGTATAAAAGTATATTTTTTAAAATAAAACTATAACACTGCTTAAGCACGCCTAAAATTAGTTTTCTATGATGCTTATTAATACAAATAATAAATTATTGTATACCTAGGTACTTCAATAATAATTGCACATGTTTTATTTTTATGTAATTTAAATACCGAGAAAATCACATAATTTTTAATATTTTAAACCTATTCTTACTTCTCTGTCGTCAATTTCTTATTCCTCTGGGCACAAAAGTTAAAAAGTTAATTATTTTCTTTAAGAATTCATAAAAATGAGTGTCAAAACCATATTCATGTTTCTAAATAAGTCTACTTTCGTGGGAGAATATATTTATTACTTAAATATGCAAAAAAAAATACGACAGAGGAATAAGACAAAAATCACGACCTCGAAGAATCACCCATATGAATACCTAGCGAGAAACCTGAAACTAAATATGACAAATAAACAAAGAAAACAGTTTTGAATGCAAGTTATATTTTATTTACAAATAGAAGATTTAAAAGTTCTGAAAAGCGAAGCCGTATGCTATACTCAAAACTGGTTTGGCTGCCAATTTGTAAATCCTAAAAGTCTCACAATCGTGTCGAACCCACCACTTTCTACCTTGATTTAAAAGCTCTATTTTACCTTTAAATCTCAAATCAAGCACCGTAATCCAATCGCTTAAGGTGCATTTTGCTATAAATTTCGTTTCGTCGAACGAAAACATCAATTGGTCACGTGAACGTTTTTAATTAGTCAAAGCGACTAAGTTCGCTCCCTTTGTGCGTCAATTTCGTAATTGGCTGTTTGTTCAGTTGTTTATTCGATTGATAAAAAGATTGAACGATTCGATACGGGATCGGTATCGAGTGTGTTTATTATTCAAGTACCCTGTTTAACATATTTAGTGTCGAGAACTCAATATTGCGTAAATCTTTTATGAAAATCAGGGAGCACCAAGCGTCTTAAATTTCGTTTAGGAAACTAGAATTGTTCCAAAACCTTTTTAGTACTTTAGTGCTAGGTCAGCAGTATGATCTGTATCTTTTTCTTTTGTAAAATAACAACACCTAATAAGTTTTTGTTTGAACTGTAAACATTTTCATTACTTTCTAAAAGACGTTTAAGATCACGAGCAAAAATAAATAAAACAGAATATCAAATTAATTTGATGAAAAATAAACGTAATGAAACATTCCATTTTCATAATAGTCTTGTGTATTATTATTATTAAGCACAAAATAATACAAAAAATTATAGCGTTTGATGATTCCAACGTTTTCCAGAATCGAATCTGAAAATAAAACATTGACTTTGGCAATTTACTTCAAAGAAAACATAAATCCGATGTGTAGTACGATCCTGATAAGGATTCAATCACATCAAAGTGTTGAACCTGACGGGAGAGCGTAAACAGGGCTATTTCACCTAGGAGACGGTTTTCCTGCTTAATAACATAAGCCGAAGGGTGCTGCCTACTTATTTATATAAATAAAAAACGTCCTGTATAATAGAATATTAAAGTGTTCGTCATGTATAACCATCAAATACATCGAACCAGACAACGCGCTCAAAATTTCTGTTTTTTTTTTATTATTAGAGCGTTTTTAGATCTTTTTGAGCACCTTATTGATGCTGATTGTATCGATATGTTTTTCTAACATAAGTAGTATAATTCCATGCTTTTACGGTGGCTGAAAAATATCGTGAGGAAACCTGGATATTCAAAAAGTGTAGTGTGTGAGATGGTGAAGTTATAAACCCCAGCAAAACTCTATGATCACTAATGTTAATCATTTAGCATTCGAACATTATTATTATACATAATCAGCCGGTTTATACTTCATCGTCAAGTAAAGTCAATCAATCACGATGAGAGAACTTTGGAGACAGTCTACAACTACAAGTTACTTATCGGTCTAGTGAAGTAAAAATAATGTAAGCAATACTTGGTAAAATGGCGCCCAACAAGGGACTTATATTGCAGACGAAATTTTCAAAGAATCATAATTTGTTAAAAAAGATTGCGTTATAAATCAAATCAGTTTCCACTCAGAAATCCTTACTTGTCTCAAAAAATACCTTAGATATAAATTAAGATAACTTTCGGAGATGCGTTTCTTTTCGGAGCACGTAGCGATTTTATTGTCTACCCACAATATAATTTAGGCCCGCGAGGACAACAGGACTTTACTCGTTGTTTATATGGCTGAGGATGGCCTAACGTCGATACGGTATGAATAAATAACTACTAATGGTACATTACTTTGGTAAATGAGAAAATAGGTTTCTCATGAAACAATGAAAACGAAACAAAATGTATCGGTATTCAGTAAACGGTCGAGTAACTTTATGAAAATAAGTGACGGAATAATGAATACCATCGCACAAAGTGATTAAAATTAAGTAAGTAGGTATTTTCATAACATAATTAGTACGATTACGAAATATTGCCGCAAGCACGTTTCATTTTGGCTTTATATCTCGACAAAGAACTCACCCGAAGTTTTATTTAAGTGTAATTGTAGTAAAATAATTTTCGCACTACTAAACTATTATTAACTGAAAAGTGTTTTAAGTACTACCTTGAACAGAAGGTCATCTTTGACTATAAATATCTGCAGCACAAAAGTCATAGTATAAATAGAGAAGTAGTTCATCTGCGGCCTTTTAGGAATTTCTGTTATTTATTGCTGCTCGGGCACTAGGTCGATGCGCGTCGCTCGATACTTAATACGCATGCAACCAAAGGAGACGACGGCTCGTTCCCTACTGAACTGGCTTGGTGTATTTGCTTGCAGCGTGAATGAATAGAATAGAATAGAAATCGTTTATTCGGTGTTAAAATTAAATTAATAAGTAATAATTATAAAAAAGTGAAGTAATACAAAGTTAGAGTAGGTACTTAATCTAAAATTATCACCGAAAAGGTTGCCACTCAGCATGGTGTCAGGCTTACTAGCCATGATGCTGGTTTTCAGGGCCACCGGATTGAAGAGAGAGGAGAGCGCTCTCAATCCATCCCACTACAGTTTGTTAAGAGTACTGCTTAAACTAAATTATTGACAATTGTTTATTCACAACTTCTGAATTATAGCGTGCATTTGTGTTTGTGTGTACTTGAGCGCGAGTCAGTGTGTATGTTGATATTATTTTTATAATCAGCTCGACGAATCTTGATCCGTATGACACTGACAGTTATTCCCACTACACAACCTTGTAGTGGCGTCACCGTTACATTAGAATCGAATTGGAGGCGTCTAAAAATGACATTAATTAATTTTAGGTAGATATATGCCATTACAATGAAATTCCGTTGGAATTATAACAATTCTTAACACTTACAAGAAATTATCTCAATCAGACTTTACGTTTACGTCGTGCAAAAGTTACTTCGTTTGGAAGATATCGACTAGTGCGGAAAAGTATCGGTAAACAAATGTCGATAATAGAAACGAGTGTATAAAATACATTAACATAGTACGCTTTCAGTGTCCGATTTATAATCATTTAAATTATAGGTGCTGAATGTTAAAAAAGTTAAATGAAATTGCTTTTATTTCCCTCAAATTATGGATATTTCTGGGGACACCAGTTCTTGTTTTATATAAGATTAGGTTTTATTAGTGTCAGTTTTTATGTGTGACATAATTAAGTAATAAATTATGAGTGACATTAATTTTTTCATACTTAGGTTTTAGTACATTCTCTATTATCATTCTATTTTCATGATAAAATATATAAATGACATCATTACAACAACATAACAAACATTAGAAATGCAGATTATATTTTTAAAACCATGTTTACCAACGTGGCTGAATGCAAGTCACGCTTTTGCCTACAAAAAAGTTAAGTTACATCGACACGACCCATCACTAACATGAACTGTCATAGGGATCAAGGTTCGCCGGGCCGATTATAAACAGTAACTAAGTTGTACAACTAAGTGAAAAAAAATCACATATTATGAGTACAGGACGTGTGCTAAATGTTGGCCAATTGGATATTTGGTAAATATTGTTTCATTTTATGTTTTAAGTTTGTAACGTTTTGATGAGCGATGCCCGCATACATGCAAATCGCGTGGTACACCTATGTTTGAAGACGAACTACTGTTTATACTGTGCGATAAGCGCTGAAACGTTGCCGGTTTTGAACCAATTTTAAAACGTCCTTTATATCCCACGTTGGTCAGAGTTTCATAGAAAGTTTTCCATTCATCTGACAGATGCAAAAAGGTTCAATCAAAAGGCTTAATTAATATATTTGATTTCTAAAGCAGATTAATTAATTTATAAGGCATTCATTAATTAAGAGCGATCTCTTGTGGCTGCAATTAAAAAGGAGTTAGGGGTAAAATATGATTTTATTATTTGGTAAGAAAACAATAGTAATCGTGTTTCTACTAAGTATGGCAATAAAATATCGTTATCGCTTATTATACATTCGGCAACGTTAAACGATACCTACATATTGTAACCTTTTTAATCGATTTGAATAAAGGAGGAGGTTCTAAAGTCAGCTGTTTGCATTTTTTTTATTTATGTTCACAGATTTCTCCGTCAATTATGAACCGACTTTGAAAATTATTTCTTTGTTTAATAGGGAGTACTCACATTAGGGTAGGGTAGTCACATTGCAACCAAGTCAGTATCTAATGAAGGAATCTATGGAGAATTGAGGGAACTCCTCAAATATTTTAAGAACAAGTAACAAGTCCATTTGCATTTAAAAAGTATCATATTTTGGTGGTGTGAAAGTGATGCCCACATATGGCCACCGGGTTTTCTCGACAGTACCTATTTCAGGGGTGGTGATAAGATATCTCTATTAATATATATTAATATACTAGCGGCCCGCCCTCATTTCGCTTCGGTTTATATGAGTTTTTGTAACACCCGTACATAAAAACCTTCTTGACTCACTCTATCAGTTAAAAACAAACCGCATCAAAATCCGTTGCGTAGTTTTAAAGATCTAAGCATACATAGAGACAGACAGACAGACAACGGGAATCGACCTTGTTTTATACTACCTATATGTAGTGATATTAATATCAACTGATCGACTATAAAAAAACACATTTAAATTGTTTAAATATATGCACTATGACTCCCCCACGACGTTCCTTGCGGTGACCTTGAAATGTCCTATAGTTTCTTATGAAAGTGGAACTACATAAGTTTTTCGTTGCAAACATTTCTAAGCATGACCTTAACCCAACAATTAATGAAAGTGTGACAAAATGTGCATGTAAGAATGCGCGAGCAATTTGTTTATATACCAAGAGCAATTTAATTTCACTGAGAAAAATACGGGGTCAGTGTGTAATTTGTTTTAAACTTAAGTTTTAAGCGAAAAGCGAGTAACTTCTGAATTATCTCGAGATTTCATGTAGTTCTAAAATAGGTCGAAAACAACATGCCCAAAATGTGGCGAAGGAAATTCACTAATAATAAGGAACTTTAGTACTTTAACCTCGAGCCTACCAGGGGTACTTTTTATGGAATATATTTTTGAAACTTTAAGATTATGTTGCTTAGGTCTTAATTTGCTTAGTTTATTATGTCCTTTCCAAAGGAAGGATATAGAGACGAGCTGATAGCCAAAAAAAACTAGTTTTTTTTTATTTCAACACTACCCACCCTACTTTTAAACAGATATGATATTTTTTGGTTTAGCTTTAGGCATTATTTAAATGTGATAACTATGCTCGTAATCAATAAATATTTACAAAAAAAGTATTTAAATAAAAATCTGTATGCAACCTTTAGGCATTATGCCCACGATTTTTAGTTATTTTTGTACAATAAATATTAAAATACCCAATTACCGTTGACTTAAAATGGTTTAAATCGTTTTTACAACCAAATTAAATTACAATGAGCTGAATAACTAAGACCGTCGCTTGATAACAATGCTTTTATTTAACTAAGGAACAAACCCTACGAAAATCCGCCATTCTCTAAACATAGTTTGCGTCTGTGAACTACACAAGATTTAATAACCGTAGATATTAAAGGGGACAATGCAGCCAAAAGCCATGCGCCAGCAAAGGACTTAGCCACGTAACAATAGAATAAGTAAGTAATATTAGGATAGCATAGTGTTCACTGTTTTAGAAACTCCAAGCTGTAAATCTGCATAATGTTGTATAAAAGATGCATAAATGTTTTATGATACGTCATCTGAATAATTGTTTTTTTGTAATTTATTATTTTCTTGATCAGAGTGGCTAGTCGGCTAATATACTGCTTTTGCGCGGTTAGCTAGCATTAGAAATGAGAACAAACCAATTAGTACTGAATTTTCGTACAAAGTGGCTCGATTTCTTTGTTCCCATAGTTTTACTGCATAGTATTTCAACGTAAATTGACGCAACCGTGCAACGTTAATATGAGTATCGAGGTGCACCTTATTATGTGTACAAGATGTCTATGATGTTGTGATTTTATAGTAGATTGTAAACTAGACTAAAATAGGCTGTAATTACGGGAGATGTTTACTCACCCAAGCAAAGCAAGGGTAGCTCTATTAGAGTTAAACACTTTACTGTTTACATCGATTGCGAAAAAATAAATCTAAAATTAAAATAATAACTTCAAAACCGACACATGAAAACATAACAACTTATACCGCTTTCTTTTTTACTCTCTACATATATTTAAAAGCAGGAAGAGACAACTGTACAGTTTGTTTTTGGGGTAGGTAACCTAGGCAACCTCACAAGTGGTACATTTTCAAAAGGGAGACTGAAGCGGTGGTGCTCTATAGGCTATCTTCAAGGAAATTACATTGTGTTTTGGTTTGGTCCTACTGTGGCTATATGGCTAGTTATGGGTAATTTAAACCATTTTCTAGCGGAATTTGTTCATAGCCATTTTACTCCCTATGTCTTTCAGAACCATATTTTTTCCAACTTAATTAAGTTGCCCAGGAATCCAACCCACTTCTTTTGCATTGGACCAAACGGCGCCAGAACTCTGCAGCTCGTTTTATTACCACCCTGACCTTTCCACACAATTATATGCATATTTCACATTCACTTGGACCTCGTCCACTAGATTTCCATATGTAATATAATCGTATGTAACTGGATTTAAGAGAAAACTCTATACGCGTGTAAGACTTAGTTTTGAAAAGAAATAAATAATATTTATGGTGTTATAATTATAATAAATAACAGTGATTATGGTTATGATGAGATGGCTAAAACCGGTGGACCGACGAACTTGAAATTTGGAGAAAAATAATCTAGGATATCCCAGGCATGCACTAAGGAAGGATTTTTCGAAAGTCTACCCTGAAGGGAAGGAAATAGGGGGAATAGCAGGAAGTTGACTCTACGCGTTAAAAGTCCTAAAGTAAGGTTATATAACTCTTTGAACAGTAGTTGGTTATAGCACATCGAAACCGAATTTTGCTATAGGTAGCCGATAATAGTATAACTGCATTGCATGGGTGTCTATATTTTATTACATAGTCACGGTATGAAACGGTCACTCTTAACAATGACACTTTTGCTTCACTGTGGATAAAAATAAAAGCAATGTGATTTATAGTCGTGAAATGAAACAGCTCGTAAAAGCTTGTTGCTAATAATTTATAATTAATACTGATACTGATTAAAAAGTTACTTAATAAAATGGCTTAATAATCAAAAAATAACAATACAAAATTACAAAAAGACAAAAGTCAAAAACCATTATAATAATAAGTATGTAAAACTACTTAATATGAGAAGTAAACTAGATATTTCTACTACTTTGAGCATGATAAGTAAAATTCTTCTTAGAAAAGCCTTGCATCGATAATCCTATCTTATATACTTTATCCAAGCCAGCTCGTGTCCGATAACTTATAAGTTTTCAGCTCTTTTCTTGACTCCGAGCTCTTAGTAATAATTCCGTCGGCTCTTGTATCGGATTAAAATAGAAATCGCTCGTCTAAGGTTTCTATCGAACCTTTCTCGTCTTTGATATTTAATAAATCTACAGGTTTATTTAGAATTATTATTAGTTCTTTGAATGGATTTTTTTTTTTATTACAAACATTTACATTTCGTTTTTTTATTCTTATCATCTTGTCTTTGTTACTCTCGTGTTCCGCTATTCGATGTTCCAATAATAATGTTTAATGCTAGAGATCCCTAAGAGGGATAAGTTCTACTCTGTACCTTTTGTGATTTTGTCTAATTTTTTGAATATTTTCCTCTTTTTTCAATAAACTGCTACCTACTACATACATTACATGACTTTAAAGAAATGTCTTTAGACAGTTGTCTTACGATGTATTACGCAAGCGTTTTACTTAGCGACAGGATTATCAGGTAAGATGATGGTGTTAATCTGATTTGATGCCACATAAGGCTAGCTTAGGATAAGTTTTCAAACCACAAAATTAAGTATCCAAATTTTACCAAAATAATTTCGTTCAATTGAAAAAGAATAGTAGCTAAATGTTATCTGAAGACCACAGACAACTTTCGTGCAAATTAGGATACTAGTACCTAACAATTTTCACTCTTAGGGTCTAGGGAGGGTACTTAAAAGTATTTGCTTTCTCCTGTTAATATTGATTTCACATTTCCATCTTCTCATATACTCATATACTCATATACTCATTTATTCATAATATTATTAGAATATTACATGTCACGTTATAATAATTACAAAAATTACATTTAAAGTTAAGGTACAAAATTAAATTATTTATCCGGTACAATATTACAATGTCTTGCTGGTAAATTTACTGAAGAATTCTTTTATGTCGTAAAATGCGTTATTAATTAGTATTTTTTTTAATTCATTTTTAAAAGAATTTTCGTTTGACAATTTTATGATGCTTTCAGGTAAGGCGTTGTAAATTTTTGGGCCAATTACGTGGGTAGTTTTGGTAGACTTAGCTAATTTACATGTTACCGTCTTGAGTTTTCCGGCGTGATTATTTCTTAAACCTTTATGTGAATCAGATCTTACTGGGAAAGAGTCAATGTTTGTTCTCGTGTAGCACGCCATGTTGAAACTGTACTTCCTCATGCTTATTAAGATTTGTTCAATAATTTTCCAATCCCTGCCCATGTTTGCCCTTCTCTTGGCCAATTTCGATGACACTAGGTACACACGACCCAATTCGAGCCAAGTATTTGTTTCACGAAACAAGTGTGCTCCAAACTTAATCAATTCGCTGAGTGTTTGACTTCATTGGGGATTGTAGACCGAATAATTTGGTTAAAAACTGATTGGAATTTAAATAGCTTGATGCTTTGCCTGGCATCAAGTTTCAAAACTCAATTTGCGTAGAATTTTGAACGTTTTGGATTAACTTTTCGTCATTAAGTAAGTACAATACATGACAAAAAACGAATTTGGTTGATTTGGCTACTTTTCAATTTTTGTTTTATCTTAAAGTTGACGTAGAGAAACCTTGCATGCTGATTCGCATTTTGTATTTTTTTTTGTGTTGTATAGTATTTAATTAAACATAATTATAAATATGTGAGGTGTTGTTAGAAGTTTTAGAAATTTAGATCAATAAAATTGTATGTACCATTTTTGTTAATCTAAGTAACTCTTAACACCCAGTATTCATAATGAAATCGTGAGTAATGTTATAGTGAAGTCAAAATATAAAGGACAATCATGATTTTGTGCAATAAGTTGGAAACTGAAATTGAATGAGTTACGATTAAAATTAAAAAAGGGAAATACAATAAAATGTCAAAGGTAATTATGATGTATAACAGAAACCCTGGTCATAATAAATTTCCTACTTAATAAGTTACGAAGGTAGATACTAGGAATTTAAAAGCACTCACGTTATTATTAAGACCTAATAAAACAAATTATGAATGAATTAAAAATGTGAAAGCAATTTTGTTCCTTCATTCGTGTAGGTTTGACGTCAAAAAGTTATAACGTACACAGAGAAGCGTATAATTTATACAGCAGATAAATTATTTCAAATCAAGCGTAAACACACCCTTTATTAACGAAGGCGGCTCAAGTTGCTTAGAATATAATATTATGATTGTTAAATCTCAGGCTTTATGTAGTGTTTAGGTAAAGTTTATTTTAATAAATACTTACACTGGCTTTCTTGTTATTAGCTACTTAGCTGGCATTCGACCAAAGTGGAATAAGGTCTTATACCTTGATTAAACGCCGAATATATATATACTACTAACTGACTAATCTCGGAGTAGAGAAAGTCTTATTCCAGTTTAGTGAAATGCGGCCGTAGTAAAATGTAGATATAATGTCTACTGCATAAACAACGCTATTAATAAAACACCAACGTGTAAAAAATCGTGTTTCTAGAAAAAAAAACTAGTTAAATTAGCGACTGTTAAAATAATCTACGGGTAAAATATTCGAAAAAAATTAACGCGAACATTATAAAACGCTTTATGAAAAATCGCTGCACGAAGAAAGATGAATAATTAAATTTGCGATAGTGAAAGAACGCTATGTGAAAATTCGCTCTATGAAAGAACGCTATGTGAAAATTCGCTACTATGAAAAAGGCTATTGTGATGAGTTTAAAATTCAAAATACATTATACCTACTAAAAGTGGCGGATCTTAGAGCAAAATCAACTGAAAAGTGAAAAGTTGAAATTTAACCACAGATTTAGGGTAGGCAAACATTTCACTCACGAAGGCATTATTATACCATCTGTGGGGTTATTATGACCTATCTGTGCCATTCATTTTAATTTGAAAGAAAAAGACAGAGTTATGTAACTGCTATAGCTCCGTCCTTTACACTCACCGTAAAATGAACTGCATAACTATGCCATAATAACCCCCCTGATAGTAAATAGGCCCTGAGGGGTATAGAAGCATGCAATCCTGGGTAGTGATTCTGTAAACAACGCCGGTCGTGCGGACTGTCGAGTGATATCCAAGCGGCGAGATTAAGTAGTCCCGTCAGTGCGAACAAAACACATTGTAGCGCGTGCATTTTCAATTAAGCAGCCTTATACGTTCGACCCATCGTGCTGCTAAATTGAAATGGTCCTATTTGAAAAAATCTTTCAGTGTTAGATAGCCTATTTATCGAGGAAGGCTATAGGCTATATATCATACTCACATAAACCGAAGCGAAGTGAGGGCGGGTAGCTAGTATCCTATATCGACTTTACGTCAGGAAAAATAAGAAACATCTTTTTGTATACTTTGAGAAATTATAAGCACAAGAAAATACAAATAATTCGAATTAAAACCCGTTAACTATAAGTTATATTATAACACATCAAAATTGAAGTACGTTTAATAATATTTATGTTCCGAAAAGCGGTCTTATCGTCACAATATTGTGTATTTTACACCCTTCTGTTTATTTTGAAACCCCCGCTTTCTGGGATTTGACGTATGATAATATTGGAGTGTAATGAATCACCCGTGTGGAAGGATTTATATGTTTGTGCGTTGTTATTGTTAACGCATGAATGTGTCATGTAAAGTGGAAAGTGAAGCTTGTATACCAACTATTATTTTACATTTATTTTGTTTGGGCGTTATTATCTTGTCACCTCATAATTGCCTGCGATGACAAAATTTAATGACTATTTCAAGCAAAACTTAACTCAATTTTGCTAGTGTAAAGCTAAGTATGGTCTTTAAATGCTTTTATGCTTTTTACTCGACTGCTAAAGGAGGAAGGTAATGTGTTTGTCAGTGCATATAAGTATGTATGTAAGTTTTATTCCTTTGTGGCGGTCTGGAAACTATACGCGTGGGATAATATGTATGACTCTTATGTCAATCGATTTGTCTTAATCTTATGAGAGTCACTAAAGATATGACATTGATCAAAATTAAATATGGCGGCAACCAGACGACATATTGTAAAAAAGAAAAAATAAGTCGGTGAGATTATGATGTGTCTGGTATCATTGTATAGGTATTTAATTTTTTTTGGTATCACTTTACATTTTGAATGATTATTTAGAAATTATTACGATTTAAATTTGGCTAACCGACAGTTGGGTTGCGTTTTGTTATTAGTCTTAGGAATGAATTTCTGAGGTTGTAGCCTTGAGACAAATGTCGATGGATCTCAGATTCCGCTTACCATCGGCGTATCTATTCTACTTTGTAAAACCATATTGCCTTTGACAAGTTATTGTATTGTTTTCAACTTAGCAGCCATTACTGTCAAGTAAAATAAAAGCTATATCGTAACGTTGACATTACGAAAACACTCATCTCAATCTCTCAAGGGTTAGCTGGAAGAGATCCCTTAAAGGGATAAGTTCGACTTTGTACATATTTCTATATTAATTGTATTGTTATGGTTTTTCTTTTGTACAATAAAGTGTTTACATACATACATACATACATACAAGTGAAAAGCAATAAGGTTTTAACCACGGCCCAGTTGGCTTTAAAAATATTGCTCGTACAGTCGAGTTCATAAATATAATGTAGGTACACTTTAGTACCTTGTAACTTTAATCGCTGTGACGATTCATATTGGCAGTTTAAACATGACATTAAATATACAAGGTACTCATGAAAGTGTACCTACATATAGTTATAAACTCAACTGTACTTATGTCATACTAGCTCTACCGGCGACTTCGTCCACGTAGATTTCGATTATCGTTATTCCCTCGGGAACTTTTAAATTTTCTGGGATAAAAAGTAGCCTTTGTGTTATTCCAGTGTATAAGCTATCTCCATTGCAAATTCCATCCAAATCGCTCCAGCCGTTTAGACGTAAAGACGTAACAAACATACACACTCACAAACTTTCGCCTTTATAATATTAGTGTGACTACAATAACTGTTGTTCTCTGTTGAATATGGCCTCACACAAATCCATAAAACCAGTTTATAAAACCTACACCAAGTGACTCCACGGTAATTAGTTTCATTTTATAATTACCGACCAACCGCTCCTATATTCTCGAAATTACTGTTCCTTGCGCCAAAACCCACAAATATCAAGAACAGCTGCGGCCTAAGCGGAGCTAGCACGCCAACTTTATTGCCAAGTCAACATCATCCGTCCCTTTTACACTAATTTAATAAGAGCAGGCGAAATTATATTATACCTGTAGCAAACACCATTCTAGTGTTTCTCCTACAAATGAGTTTTCCTTAAACTTTATTGCTTCTTGTACAAAATGGCGGCGTGTTAGTTAACTAAGGGCCCAGACAAGATGCACTACGCTAGCTAGCGTTTCTCTTCGTTTAGTTTTTAAACCAATCGCGTCACTGGTAGATGACGTGATACGAAAGTCACGTGATGTGTCAGTGACGCGATTGGCCCTCTGTTGACTAAATATTTTCTCTTAGTTATTGATTGATTTTTCTTCACGAGATAATATACAATGTCTATGTGTATGGAAGGTTTTATTCATTACTAGCGACCCGCCCTCGCTTCGCTTCGGATTATTTGAGTTTTCTATAACACACGTACATAAAACAAAATTTATTATACATAAAAACCTTCCTCTTGAATCACTCTATCTACTAAAAAAACCGCATCAAAATCCGTTGCGTAGTTTTAAAGATCTAAGCATACATAGGGACAGACAGCGGGAAGCGACTTTGTTTTATACTATGTAGTGATGAAGGTACGATATAAATGCGATAAGGAGGCAAGATAGGGTCACTCAAATTGAAATGACGCTCTTAATTCTTTGTGATATAAGGAAAAAAACTGATTAAATTTTGATTACAATCTGAGTTGGAATTGGAAAACATTTTTTAGACCCGCTTTACTGACTCAATAAGGAAGGTGTCCTGTTGTCAATTTTAATTATACGTCTCCAGGATAAATGTTTTGTATTTTATTCGGTTTTTTAAGATGAAAGTTAATTAACTTCCGCATCTTATAGCAAGTATAGTTCTGCTGAAGATATGCAAAATCTATCTTTGAAGATATGAACGGTAAAAATGCTGCGTGGGACTATTAAGAGCATTGTAATTAAAATGTTCTTTTTTTTAGCTTATTAAATTACGGTAGCTTAATAAGTTTAGTGAGGGAAACTGTTTTTTTTTGTTCTTGTCACAATGTGAACAAGACAATGAAAAACACATATTTTAGTTGCCTTTACTGTACCTACTATCTAAACTTGAGGAAATAATACTAAAGGAGAGAGTGAATGAGAACTTACATTTTATATACGTAATACTCTTAAATCCTACTTAATAAATGCGAAAGTCTGTGTGTGTGTATGTTTGTTACTCCTTCACGCTGCAACGACTGGACGGATTTAGATGAAATTAGGAATGGAGATAGCTACATTAGCTACTTTTTATCCCAGAAAATTTTATATTCCCGAGGGACTAACGACAATCGAAATCTACGAGGACGAAGTTGCGGACACAAGCTAATACAATATTAAAACATGTGATCGTGTATTTATAACACATTTATATTATTCGATACCTATAGAAAAATACTTCAAGTTATTTTCTGATTAGTACCCACATTCTATTACCTCATTCTTGTGAGCATGTTGTCAAATTTCTCAAATTGCTTCTTTCCGCGCAGAGTAAATGAAATGAGAGGAAATAATTGATTTACTAAATTGAAGACATCCGGGCTCTTTTACACGTCTGTGTTTTAGAGTGAATCTACCAACACATCACAGGACCGTCATTGCAGACAAGAGAATTACCGCCGTATTTTAGAGATCAGACACACAACTGCTCAAAAAAAGGAGTGTAATGTTTCAGGGTTATCTATGTATGTATATGTATGTATGTACGATTCTTTATTCCACCATACCTTCTAAACGCCAGAGCCAATTTAGATGTGAATGGTATCGTTAGAATTCTTTCACCATACCTGGTGGTATAAGATATGGCAAAATGATATTAATATATTGTGTAAATGTATCGATGACTATTTGAAAAAATGCAGTCAGGTTTTTAAAATTTGCTTTCCATTTAGTTATTAAACGTATGTTTAATAAATCGTTACTGAGGAACTACTTAATTATCATTAACTGACTAAATTCCGCTGACATTTAATTTACAAAGGGAACTTTTTAAAAAGGTGTTCTGAAAAAAAAACATTAAATATGAAACTTTGGGAGCCGGGTCCTTGTCACTCGTTATTCGAGACTAAATCGAGAGAAAGGGATGGAGCTTAGGTAACTTTGAATTTCGATTTTCAAAGTAGAGCCTTAGGTCTAGACGGAGATGGCAAACGGGCTGAAAGAGGCACCTTCTAGAGACTCATGGAGATCAAGGGCTTTTGCCCAGCGGTGTGAAACACAGATAGGTTAGTAATTTTTTTTTTTTTAATGTAACAACCAGTTAAATCTACCAAAACACCTTTTGTCGCTCGTTATCAGTTCTCAGGTAAGCGTATTTTCTTCCTTTGCGTGGGTAAGAAGCATGAATAACACATTTAAAGTTCTTGTTCAAAAAGGACGAACTCCAATATTTCATAAGTTAAATTGAACCTTATTCTGCATGCACTTATGTCGTCAATGTATTGAAGTGAACCAGTTGTTGTGGGGTTATGGATGTAGATGTAGTTCGCAGGGTAATTCTGAGAGAAACGCCGTTTTGTTGTACATTGCGTGCTGATAATGGTTGTTTTTAATTTAGAACGTTTGGGTTGGACCGGAATACAAGGATTTTTTATCATGTTTTTTTTTAAAATAGGTTTTGTACGAGATTTAATACCCGAATTATTATTTAATCAGTGCAAAATATACGCATAGTTACTATTTATAAGTACAACCTGTCACTAATACACTGGTAAACATCTTAGCCTAATTGTGCAAAAAGTGGTTACAGAATTATTAATAAGTTTTTAGAGTTGTTAGTAATTCTGTAGCTTTGCCTACTCCATTCTGGGAATAAAGGCATGTATGTAATGTTATATATGTGTTATGTGTGTATGTTAGTGCTGGTTTTCGGTTAAATGTATGCTTTCCAAACATCCTGAACTCACAGAGTCCCGTGATTGGTAAAGTCATTGGAATAAAAATAATAAAATACGTATAGCACGAAACACACTGTTGTGGAGATCCCCGGGAAAGAGTTATATTCTAGTTGTAGACCTAGAGCCATGTGAAACTTGTAAGATAAAGAAAAAGAGTCTTGACGAACAGCCGAACAACAAAGTAATCCAAGCCATCTTATAAGGGTTAGGTTTTTCAATATTTAATCCAATAACAAAGTAAAGCAATTTATTCCAAGTAAAAAAAAAAATTAAGGTATTATGTACAGTCACAACCCGCGAATGTTACGCCACTTGCCACTCTTCTTAATTTAGCCGTGTAACTACACTCGGGTAATATGTCAAGTCTGCTGTCAACCCAAAATGCATTACACAGTTAAATTAAGAAGAGTGGCAAGTGGCGTAACATTCGCGTGTTGTGACTGTACAATAAGCGGTCCGCAACCTTTCTCAAACTAAAAGCTAACAAACAAGGATTAAGCGACTCTCAAAATAGTTCAGCGTATTAGTACTTACTTGAAACTTAGGCGCTCTTCACCTAAACCCGTATTTACAGAGCGTAAGCTTTATTTGCTGTTTCCTAACATTTCTATTCTCGCCTTTCGAGGATGATATTTTCTAGAAACCCACCATTTATAAGTTGGAATGAAACGAACAAATAAAGATCAGAGAGATTCAGTAAATTAGTCACGTTAGAGCTTTTTTATAGGTCGGTAATATGGACTGAATCTACCAGGGCTTCGAACAAGGCCATCAATGCAGAGAAGAAGCGATATAAGAAACTCCAGCAAAAGGTAATTTTTGTAGTCATAGTACTTACTTTTTTTTTTTGTAACTTTTTAAAAGGTTAGTTTAAATATCAATAAATATAAGCCTCAGCTGTGGCATGCAGCAGCCGTGAATCAATGTTCGTTGTTTTAGAAGATTTGCCCAATCTTTATGACATGGTGTTAATTTAGAATGTGTTGCGATACTTGCGATATGTCGATGCGATAAATCGTTTCATAATTTATGAACGCTTTTTGGTTATATGGCTATGAGTAAAATGACCATTTAAATTACATACATACATACATAAAATCACGCATGTTTCCAAGAGGGGTAGGCAGAGACCACTGCTTTGCAATTACTACAATCTTGACCAATTTCTTTCGCTTCTTACTTCAAGCCATGCACGCACGTCGGTTTCGGGTACTTAAGATTTGGCTCTTTTCTAGTATTTCTCCGATTTGATTCGAAGAAGTACGCCTAGGGCGGCCCCTTTTGATCCTTCCACTCACTTTCGATCTGTAGGTATTGTAAAGAATGGTGAAGGTACCGATTATAAAACACAAACTTCACTGCTTATTCTTTTATTTAACTCGTAACTTATAAATATGCACAAGTGATGCGCCCGGCCCGCAGGCCTAGGAGCGACTCTCGAAAACTAAACAAAAATAAATAACCGCCGTTCTATCGAACCATTTGCTTTTAAATTTAAAATATTAAAAGCAAATGCGACGTATAACCTAAAAAGGTATAGTGAAATAAGGTATATTTTCGCATTGCAACCTTATTTCACTACATCCCTCGTCCCTCTGGGAACAAGGATGAAGCCTACTTGCCCTAACATCTACCTACACGAGGAATAAACATTAGCTACTCGTCCAGTCATGCCGGATAGCCTGCTGTGCAAATAATGTGTCGTTGTGAATGCAGATTAATAAAGCGACATTAACACAGTGGACTTCCGCCCTACAAAACCTCGGAAAAGAGGGGCGGCGAATAATAATGAAAATTAACCTGCCTGCCTGACCCTACAAAACAAATTTGACAATCCATGCATTGAGGATGCTGTATTGTCTTACAAAAGTCATATTCATAAGACTCAGTTTCATTATGACATTTATGACTAAAAGAATCTGAGCGCTACCACTTAAGGAAGCCGAGCCTTGTTGCGGACCTATGTCCCACTTATCCGTCAGTGATTTGACATCCGTCAAGTCACTTTCGGACTCATTACATCCTAAAAACAAAGTTAAAAGTTTTATTTTATTAGAACCCTATCTCAATAAAAACAACAAAACATTATATAAAATAGAAGCGCCTGTGTCACACATCTCGGCCTGAGATATGGACACAGCGTCTTCGCAGAATGATGATGGACTGCATCTCTTCCTGATGTCACATCAGGTGAGTGCAGCATCAGCAAACTGCCAAGCACAATCCAAAATTGTGCAGCTTGCAAGTCATCGGTTTGAGTACATGAAAAAGAAACATTATTGAATACACAAATCATCAAAAATCTGCAACCCTTATCAAGACTAAATTCATCTTCATTTGTATACAAAACACTTTCACACACCATTTAATATTATAAATAAGCATTAGAGTTATTTGATAAATTGTTTATTCCAATCGCCATTATACAGGGTTATTGGTAATTCGACGTATTCCCGTTAGGAGGTGATAGGGGTGACTATTTGCGGTAATTTTAACCCCCATATGCATTATGCAAAAGTGAACCATTTTTGAGTTATCATGTTTTTTAGCTTTTTTCAAAATAAGTCAAAAATGCAGCATCAAAAATTAATTAAAAAAAAAGTATCCATTTAAATCTATTTTTTTCTTCTTATTTATAAAAACAATAAAACTCTGGTTATTTATCAATATTAAAACAACAATTATCGGTCCAAATTTAAAAATGCGAGACTAAAAACGATATTATTTCTAGATTTTTTAGATATCTTTTTCCACTAAAATGCCTTAAAAACAAAAAAAAAATTATGAAACTTGGTTTGCAGATTAATTTAAAAACATAACCGTTTTCTTAGCTCTCCAAAAATGCATAACAACTAGGAACTTATTTCAAAGAAACTGAAAAAAAAATGATCACAAAAGAAGCAGGCGGAAATTTGGATTCGAACTAAACACAAGGTAGTTCTTTAAAAAATCCCATAAAATTAATTAAAAACAATACCCAATGTCAATAAAACAAAAAAACTATTTTAAAACAAAATTTAAAACCAGTAGCAGTTTAATAGTAATAACAATTAACAATTAATAATAGTAACAATTAACACATTTTTTAATTTAAAGTTCTTGCTCGAAGTGACTTCCCCTATTGCGTACGCAAAGTCGCATTCTTTTTCTTAGTTGTGACTTAACTACCGAAGTAGGTAGTCAAATTATTACGCATTGCATTTGCTGCATTTATAATTCTCATCTTGAGTTCTTCCGCGGATGACACAGGCGAGAGGTCGTAAACTATGGATTTCATGTGACCCCAGACATAGAAATCAACCGGCGTTAAATCCGGACTTCTCGCGGGCCACGGAATGGGTCCTCCTCGCCCTATCCAATCCTGCATTATGCACTGTAGACCACGCTTTCCATTGTGTTACAGAGAGTCGTGTGGCGACGGTGTTTGTCGAAATTGTTGGTTCATCGATAAATTCTTGCAGAATATCCTCTTCGCAATTAACAACATGGACTGGGGGTCTTCCGGCATTAATTTGTCTTCTCTGAACACAACCAGTTTCTCGGATTCGCCTATACACTCCATTAAAAACGGATACATGGGGTAACCGGCGATTGGGAAACCGACGCGAATAATCATGACGAGCAGCTTCACTGTTACCGTTGCAAAAGCCTTTGGCTACAAGGCAAAACATGATATACCAGCAAGACGGATGTCCTGCACATTTTGGTGTCAATGTTAGGCGATGGCTCGATAGCCATTTTCCTAATCGTTGGATAGGGCGAGGAGGACCCATTCCGTGGCCCACGAGAAGTCCGGATTTAACGCCGGTTGCTTTCTATGTCTGGGGTCACATGAAATCCATAGTTTACGACCTCTCGCCTGTGTCATCCGCGGAAGAACTCAAGACGAGAATTATAAATGCAGCAAATGCAATGCGTAATAATTTGACTACCTACTTCGGTAGTTAAGTCACAACTAAGAAAAAGAATGCGACTTTGCGTACGCAATAGGGGAAGTCACTTCGAGCAAGAACTTTAAATTAAAAAATGTGTTAATTGTTACTATTATTAATTGTTAATTGTTATTACTATTAAACTGTTACTGGTTTTAAATTTTGTTTTAAAATAGTTTTTTTGTTTTATTGACATTGGGTATTGTTTTTAATTAATTTTATGGGATTTTTTAAAGAACTACCTTGTGTTTAGTTCGAATCCAAATTTCCGCCTGCTTCTTTTGTGATCATTTTTTTTTCAGTTTCTTTGAAATAAGTTCCTAGTTGTTATGCATTTTTGGAGAGCTAAGAAAACGGTTATGTTTTTAAATTAATCTGCAAGCCAAGTTTCATAACATTTTTTTTGTTTTTAAGGCATTTTAGTGGAAAAAGATATCTAAAAAATCTAGAAATAATATCGTTTTTAGTCTCGCATTTTTAAATTTGGACCGATAATTGTTGTTTTAATATTGATAAATAACCAGAGTTTTATTGTTTTTATAAATAAGAAGAAAAAAATAGATTTAAATGGATACTTTTTTTTTAATTAATTTTTGATGCTGCATTTTTGACTTATTTTGAAAAAAGCTAAAAAACATGATAACTCAAAAATGGTTCACTTTTGCATAATGCATATGGGGGTTAAAATTACCGCAAATAGTCACCCCTATCACCTCCTAACGGGAATACGTCGAATTACCAATAACCCTGTATTTAACCATGTTAATCATCAATTCTTCCATCATGTCTGCGTAACCTTTTTACCTGCCTATACCTTTCTATCTTAACGCCCCACGATCCTACATATAAACTATTATCCCAATAATTCATACAGCTATAGGTGAACAAGGCATCATACCATTGTTATAACCCGAGTTTATTATGAACTCATATGGGTCCACCCAAACTATACAAATTAACTAACCCTGTATAATCCGTTTGCCGTCGTGAATGATGAAGGACAATACATCCTTCCCCTGAATTACTATGTAATGTTTAGGGTTTACACTCAAGATCAACATACAAATTACACCTCAATATAAAAAATCCCGGTCAGGTCGTTCCTAACAATACAGTCCATACCATTTCATACCTCCTTCTATGATCCATCATCCAACCAACTCACTTTCCACGACTCTAATTCCAAAATTGATGACTGAACACATTTACACAAACAATATTTACTTTGTTTACATACCATTTCGTTTTATAATGTATGACATTCAAACGTCAAGAAATATCTGATAGCTCACAGCTAAGCTAACGAAAAATTAAAAAGTTATTTGGCTGCGTCCACACTTTTGAACATGCTAACGCAAGATGCCATTAAATGTTAAATATCGTGATCAACGTCACGTCATTTATGACATAATTAAATACGTCGTAAGTGTATTTATTTCTTAGAAGCGAAAATAAATAGAAGTAATAATAAAATTACACGTGATAAAAATTAATAATTCGGGATTATAAATTCTAACGCGCCTAACATGAACATGCCCGCCTATATTTCGCTAGAAATTCCTACGAAGAAATACATATAAAAGATCTGACTTTTTAATGGGAATCCTCCGTGGCGGCGTCTTCTGGTAAACATCGCTCCTCTCTCGTCGTGACCACGTCGTGGATTACTTCTGGAGCTTGTCCTGGATCCATCTTCGATGATCGCTGCCGAACTCGAAACTTCTGCTGCACTTCATCTTCTCGCAATGCACAGCGGAACTGGAATATTACTGACCCGTACTAGGGGTCTAATTATAATCAAGTGCCTTTAATCTCCCCTTTTGATGGCCCCATATTTTTTTCTTCGGTGCAGTTAAGTGAATCAAATAAGCGTCGATGTTGACTATGGTGTGGTTTCTATCACTTCCATTTCGTCCATATCGTCGTTTATGATAAAATAATGCTACTGATGATGAAATAAAAATATATTAAGTATGTTTGTAACTTTCATTTCCCGGGTGGGTGTTGAAGATGATGAGGCACAGCGTCTACTCATCCTCCTTACTCTTCTTCACTCATTTTGGTAGAGCATCACTTTTAGCGAACTGTTGCGGGTACGGGTGACTTGATCACTAACCTCCACCATGTAAAGAATGGTGAAGGTACCGATTATAAAACACAAACTTCACTGCTTATTCTTTTATTTAACTCGTAACTTATAAATATGCACAAGTGATGCGCCCGGCCCGCAGGCCTAGGAGCGACTCTCGAAAACTAAACAAAAATAAATAACCGCCGTTCTATCGAACCATTTGCTTTTAAATTTAAAATATTAAAAGCAAATGCGACGTATAACCTAAAAAGGTATAGTGAAATAAGGTATATTTTCGCATTGCAACCTTATTTCACTACAGTATATCTCTTTTGTCAATCTTCTTTCATCCATCCTTTCCAAATGACCGAACTATCGAACCATGCCCATTTCAATCTTAGTCACTACATTTTCTTTTATTCCGCATTTCTCTCAGACTTTTTCATTCCTTACTCTATCAATCAGTTCTACACCACACACACTACGCAAAGAGCGCATTTCAACAGCATTTGTACACGACTTTCATGCTTGTCCTACCACACCCAACATTCACTACCATACATCAGGGTAGGGGCCAGCACTCAATTGTGAACAGCGAGTCGGGCTTTTTGTGAAACGCCCTGTCTGCTCACAAAGAAGTACAGGGCCCCATTAATTTGATTCCCCGCATTCACCCTCCTCTCGATATCCTTCTCACACTTACCATCTCTTGTAAACATACTTCCCAGGTACACAAAGTCGCTCACTTGTTCTACTAATTTAAACTAACAAAAATGAATTAAAAGTAGGCCATAAAAACAACACATGTTAAACAAGGATAATCATTGTTACTTGATCAACACATAATTGATTAAAATCTTAGTAAATATTACGTCAGCAAATAATTAATTTGACCTTCTTTATAAATGCAGCAACTGTATAATTAAAATACAAAACTATCCATAATAATTACGTGACATTACAAAATTAAAAATCAATTGTTTGTTATTCCCTTTGTTTAGGGATTACAACCTTGAGGTTAGGATTAGCGATTTTTAGACGTTCGAAAAAGACGAAGGAAAAGCTCCCGCAAAGGTTGGAACAATTAAAAAGTTAAGACAGATGGAGTTTAAAGGTTGAAATATGAGTGGGAGGTAATGTGATAGGGTTTATAGTATGTATGTATATACAACCAGAGGCGGCCCTATTATGATTTTGATGCGAATAAATGTGGATCATGAACCGTCTCATAAACAAACAGTAGAGTAGAGTTTTATAATGATCTGCAATATATTGAAGGCGGGATCGTTTGTTTAAATTTCTGCACCAACACAGATCTTTATTTAAAAATGAGTACTTTTTTTTTAAGAAAGCAAGCTCGTCTTTTAAAACCATACTTTCTAATATAATACACGCAAAAGTAACTCTGTCTGTCTGTTACTCTTTCGCGGCTAAATTGCTGAACCGATTACGGTGAAATTTGATACAAAGATAGCTTAAACCCCAAGGACATACATTACCTACTACCTACTATCTACCAACTTCCACCAGAACAGCCATTTGCAAGAACTAGTAAATATATAAAATCAAAACAGACTAACCAACCCAAACCCTACTTATCTAAACACAGATGTAAGTGCACTCAAGATGCAACAAGGCACACACATTAATAGGTCTAATAGCTCTTAAGAGCATGTCTGCTGCAATATGCATTGTGCCTGTAACGCTGCAGTGCTGTGCATTTTACGACGGAACCATGATCTGGTAAGACTAGTTCATATTAACAAAGGGGCCGTATTGCTCTTGACATTCGTATTGTAAACGTTATTATAGCTCTTATTTATTGGTCTACTGGCGACCGAGTTAAAAACAATCCAATAACATTCAATTGCAATTTTATTTTACAGAGTGGAATACAGCCTTTGCTTACAAAGCATCTTACAAGGAGGACCCGGGTTTTATTCCCGATTGTTGTGTTGATCTGATATGTCTTTTATATGGCAAAGAGTGAACACACAGACCACCTCGTGGTAAGTGGGTCCTGTGACCAAAATATTTTCCATTCTCAAGACTACAATCTTAAGACCGCGAATTTTCAACTCCGAAGAGTAATATAAAATGCCCCACAGCATAGATGCCTAAGATGGGATTAGGCAGATGGTTTAAAAATTGGTGACCTTAGCGCAAGACTGTGTAGAGTGGAGTGAAAATGAAGAGACCTTTGAAGTGTGGATGTGGACTGAAATGGTTGCTCACGTCTTGAGCACGGTTAAGTCTAGTGTAGTTTAGTCTCTCGGTGTCAGTTCAGGCAGAGGATTGATATTACAACAATATAAAAACGTTTAGTTTTTTGAACCCGCCTAATCTGTATGTTACTTTTTTATTTATATATTTTTTTGTTTTTATATGCACCACTTTTCGGCTATAGAATGATTGTAAAAGACATGTCTTTTCAATACTGTATTGAAAGGTTCTTCCGCAGATCGTACTACTATCTTACCCAGGGTAGGGTATTACATGATTGCAAATGTTCATTGCTCAAAGCCCATATTTCACAAATCAGTGATAAGTGTCAGGTAACAATTCTGTATAAATCACAAAGTTAACAAGAAGTTAAATGTCTTGGATTAATATAAGCTGCGTCATGTATATTGAAATATTACCTATCACCCTGTCATTGAACGACGGTGAAATGGTGGTAGCGGGTTCTGTGCTCGTTTTCCTTCATTATGCAATAAATAAACTGACAGTTCATAATATTCATATTTCACCTGCTTTATCACGAAATAATGGGCCCATAACCTCTTTATAATGTAAATAATAGCCAGGAATAAAGGTCTAATCAGAAATTAGCGACATGAATATTTATGATGGCGGAGTGGATCGCTTTCGTCTGTATTATGTAAATTCTTTATTGTGCCCTATTAAATAAAAAAGACGCATTTGCAATTTGATTTTTAAAGCAATTTCAACCTTCTGCAGTTATTAATAAAGTTATAAACGATATTGAAGTGTTATGAAAATTGTGTCCTTTTCATATTTTGCGTAGTTGCTTATAAAAAGGATAATAATGCCGGGCTTTTAATTTAAATTTCAGGTGTTTTTGAATTTTTTGATGGTAAAGCCAATGAACATAAGAGAACTTACAATTTTTACTTATT
Source organism: Acleris laterana (assembly GCA_963966035.1). Lineage (NCBI taxonomy): Eukaryota > Metazoa > Arthropoda > Insecta > Lepidoptera > Tortricidae > Acleris > Acleris laterana. Next base: position 10,597,445 of record OZ014453.1, read on the forward strand.
TTAAGCAGGAAATGTTGTAGTCTTAATAAAAACACAACTGTAAAACTACTGTTTAGGTGTCCAGAGTTCATCCAGTATCAGTAAAAAGTAGAGGTAATCTAAAAAGCATTTGCGAGATTTAAAAGTGGCACATCTCACATTATGAATACTTTTCCAGAAAATCACGATCATAATTCTAAGCGCCAAAAAAGGAAACATTAACTCACATAAAAAGTACTCTGCAGCTTACGTGTATGTTTTTTTTTAAATTAATTTAAATACTTTATTGCGCATTAAAATAGTGTAAAAAAGGCAGACTTAATGCTACAAATATTTAAAACTTTAGGTGAATCAGAAAAAGTATGCAAGTTCAATCAAATTTCGATCTTTTTCCAGTAACTAGGAAATGTGGAAAAACAAATAGTGGTACACTCGACTGTAAGGAGTCTGTATTCACTTACACCTTTTTCCATGTATTTGTAGCCCATTGTACAATAGGGGCTGGTCAAGGTATCTCTTAATTAAACAATGTAATTATAATAATAATAATAATAATAATATCAGGGGACTATATCACACCAATTGACCTAGTCCCAAACTAAGCTCTAGGCTTGTACTATGGGTACTAGACAACGATATAAATACTTATATAGAGAAATATATACTTAAATACATAGAAAACATCCATGACTCAGGAACAAATATTTGCGCTCATCACACAAATATCTGCCCTTACCGGGATTTGAACCCAAGACCTCTAGCTTCGTAGGCAGGGTCACTACCAACTAGGCTATCGCGTCGTCAAAACAATAATAACATCGAACAATCATCAATCAATCAATCAGTCAATTGAACATTCTTCAGTCATAATCATGTCAGTCGAATCAACCCTTAATCTCGTGGTCGTGTTTTTTTTCTATTATCAGAGGCCAATATGCATTACGCTAACTAGCGTTTCTATTTGTTTCGTTTTTAAACTAATCACATCACCGATAGATCATGTGACATTTGTCATTTACGTGACGTGATTGGTTTAAATGTGAAACTAATAGAAACGCTACTAGTTAGCGTAATGCATCTTGGCTAAGACCCCAGGTCGAATTTCCTTACTTCTGCACCTTAAGAAGGAATCACGAGCGGATTTCTATTGCAGTTGAAAGGCTTTTTGAATTTTTACTTTCTCGCCATTAAGGCCATCTATGTAACTGAGAGCAGCAGCTTCTCTGGCATCTACCCAGGCTTGTGCCTTCGCCTGAGTAAGACTACCTTATATAAAACAAAAGCCTTTATTCAAAAGCATTTAGAACATTTCCATTTGATTATTACGTCAGCTATATTAAAATAGAAATGTTTGCTAGAATAAAGGCTTTTGTTTTATAGAAGACAGACGGTCGGTCGGTTGTCGAATTTTGATGTAATTTGAAATGGACATGGCTCAGCACATGAATAACACATAGCCTTTTTTTTCATCCCGGAAAACTAAAAAGGTCAAGAGGGAATAACGATAAACAAAATCTATGCCGACAAAGTAGCAGGCAGAAGCTATACAAAGATGTACTTTAAAGGCAGTCTTTTTGGAACTGCATTTGGCTGAAAATCAGCGCTGTAGGTGTCTGACACCTGAGCATTTTGCTGAGCCAGTGTCCGTTTCACTGTCGCGAGGAAACATACTCATATTACGTGCTATCTCTGTTACCTTCACCTGTTTCTTTAATCATTTGTAAATTTATGTCTTATGGTTAGTGAACAAATATCTTTCTTCGGTTCGTCCGTCGTTCGATCGTGTGACCGAATTTTCATTTGGCCTAAACTGATTCTCAGATGAGTCAGGCAACTTTTTGAGTTTTATAATTATATCTGCATTTCGGTTAGGTTAGGATTGTATTATAACAACACTAAAAAGATTTTAAATGTAAGCGAAATGGCTTTAGGATAAACGAGAATTCGGAGAAACGATGCAATAGGACAAATGACGATTAGGGATTCCATAGGGGAACCGTTTCTTGGTCTTATAAAATAATGAATAAGAAAATTAATAGTTCAAAAAATATTTTATTTTCAGTTTTTAGTTATAAGTGTCATAGCTGCAAAATAAATATTGTAATTTACTGTTCCACTAATTAAAAGAATTAGTCATTCTCGTGGCGGATGTAAATTTAAATGCACGTCACTTAATATGCAGATGAATGCAATGCATTACATTTCCTTTCAGAAGATTACTCGTAAGCACGTTCGCGTTTTACCGTCCAATGAAGTTCCAAGTGGCTGTAAAAAGTTTTTGTGACACGTACAAAACACATTCACTTTTTTCAGTAAAGTTTACGTACAATTTAATTTAAGTTAATTTTAACATTATTGTTAGAAAGGTTTTAATTACAAGTAGCTTACGAAAATAGCTCTTAATTGTTTACACCAGTAGGTTCATTTTTTGTACCAACTAGCTTCTGCCCGCGACTCCGTCCGCGTGGAACTCGTTTATATCGTAGCTCCATACAAATTTTCACCCTCTATTTTACCTCCTTAAGGGATGAATTTCGAGAAAAAAACTATCCTATGTCCTTTTACAGGATTCAAACTATCTTTGCACCAAATTTCACCTAAATCGGTTCAGCGGTTTAAACGTGAAGAGGTAACAGACAGACAGACAGACACACTTTCGCATTTATAATATTGAGTATGGATTACATAAAGGTAAAAATAACAATTCTTGTTTAATGAAATAGCATTGATAAAATAAAGCATTGATTTAATTTTAATTCTACTTCTGTGAAGAGTAAAAATTTTTTTCTTATCAATGAACTTTATTTCATTTTCCAATGCCACATTCTATTTAAAAGTAAACATTAAAAAAACCTTAGTGTAAAACCGGGGCATCCTTGAAATGTAAGGCTGGCAAGTTTGCGGCGGTGCTCCATTTGCTAATGACCGAGTTTCCCCGCGCCGCGGTCGCCTGTGGCAACCCTAATACAACGCTTTGACTTTACTAATTAACCTAGTCTTTTTGCTTATCTTGCTTTAGTAATGACGTGTATTAGGTTTTCTTTATGCATGTGTTAATGATGGTTTCTGTAAGGTTTTTTTTTAATTAATTTTTTTTGTTTTTAATCACTAACCTAACGACGGTACATGGTAAATTTTTGTGTAGGTATTTTGGTACACAATTTTACCTCTTCCGTCATGAATCATGACTGACTTTGCGGGTAATTTAAAAAATACCCGTCAGTATGAATGAACACACACTGTTAAAAATCTTCGCCTAAGTGTGCAAAATGTGGTTACAGAATTATCAACAAGTTTTTAGAGTTGTTGAAAATTCTGTAGCTCTGCCTACCCCACTCTGGGAATAAAGGCGTGAGTTTATGTATGTGTATGTATGTAGTATGAATGAACTGCAAAAAGCGTCGGCAGCCTAGTGGCTTTGGGAGTCGACTCGTGATCGTAAAGTACCGAGTTCATATCCCCGTGGTCATTATGTAGCAACGAGTTTTTCTAACTTCATTACCCGATGCTCGTATGGTGAAGGAAAAGTATGTGAGGAAATCTGTTCATACAGAGGACTCTGTAAGAGGGTAATTGCACAAAAGATCCTAAAGGGCCGAAGTGTATTCGAAAGGGCCCATCTGTAAGATAAGATAAGATGTATGAACTGATAGGGGCGTTTAGTGTTTTAAAGATAAAGATAAAGATAAAGATAAAGAGACATTTATTCGCAACAATTCAATACAGCATTAGGTTCATAGATACAAAAAATAAGATACAGAAACAGTTGCGAAACGGTCCCAACTCAGCATTCGCTAGCCGTAAAGCCTGCACTGGTCTTCCGTTGGTTGAATATGATAGAATTCGTAGGTAGGTTTGAGTTATGCTAGATTTACAACAGGCCTGGAGGGCCACACCACCCAGGAACAGGAGCTCCTTAGTAGCAGACCTCCGTCGACACAAATTTATTTGAAATTAAGAATGTCGACGGAGCCTGACGGGTCTGCCGCGCATCCCTGTTTTAGTATACATGCAGTAAATAAATAGAAATGGGACTACCATAAACAGTTCTCCCTCGTGGTTCGATTAATGGGACAACTTAATGGGACCACGAAAAAACGGGGCTAGTGACATACTTAATTGGAACGCGTAACGTCAATTTTATTGTCGAAGCGGGTCGTTGTGAATGGAATGGGGCTTTATTTTCTCAAGGTAACTGTGTCAAAGTTGTAAATGTGTAAGTAGTTGTACACTTTTTTACCTAGTCGCTTTTACGCCTTTGACAGATTAGTGCAGCAGTTCAAACATGATGTTAAATAAATAAAGTGACAAAGCTCTTAAGTATGCAGCTACCGTACCTAAATGACTACGAAAATCCGGGTCCCGTTATGATTGTTGATAAATATTAAAAGGAAATTGAGCAGATTTTTAAGACATTAACTGAAATATGCGCCGTTCTTATATTAATAAGTTCATGTTACGTTAAATACATTCGTCTCTATCAGTAGTTCTAGTTTGTCAGAAATTTAATAGTTCAAAAAATATAAAAGACTAGCGACACGCCTTCGCTTCGCTTCGGTTTATGTGAGCATCATTATATAGCCTATAGCCTTCCTCGATTAAAAGGCTATCTAACACTGAAAGAACTTTTCAAATCGGACCAGTAGTTCAAATTCGAAATCAAATTCAAATTCAAATGATTTATTGCATGTCCCAATACAAGTATTTGAAGATGGAATAATAAAAAGGTATTCATTGGTAGGTTCCCAAAATTAACGCGTTCAAGCAAACAAACAAACAAACAAACTCTTCAGCTTCATAATATTATATACTATAGACGTGCTCGCCATGATCGCTCGGCCTGATTCCCAACTCGGCCATACTTCCGGCTACATGACGTCATTAGAGAAGCTAACGAGAAAGGTAACGATGGTATAGTTACTCAACTCAATGAGGTTGAGGGGTGAGATATTGATCAGTGGCAGAACCTGTGAAGTTCTAATCAGTGAAAAGGATAGCGACGGCTCTATAAGAGTCTTATAATGAGAGGTTTTTTAATGACTGGAACTGCTGGTTTTTAATAGTTCATAATGAATGCCTTAGGGCTAAGAATTGAAATATCGATGTTTTGGAAACGGGTCTCTATTGATTGCCATAATTATTTTTAGTCATAATGTGTTTCAAGTCATAATAAAATTTTCGCAAGTCATAATGCACTTTTCTCAGGACACGGTTATTTTTTCAGGATTTTTATAAAACTAACCTAAACTAACCTAAATAATCTACACGATAAACGTTTATCAAAAACTGTAACTTCAGCCTGAAAGAAGTTATGACAAAAAAACGTATGACTAACAATACATTATGACCAACGATGTGTATGGCAGTCAAGGGGATCCGTTTGGAAACATTAGAGATAACAAAGAATCATATATATAAACACATACATACATACAAGTAAAACACATTACCCATCTTCTTTGACAGTCGGGTGAAGAGAGCCACAGATCCCACTAACCACCAGCTCTTAGTTTGCCTTAGCTATGTCATATAAAAACGCTCGTGTCTTCCAACTGTCGTAACTTTTTAATTAAGATGTAGAGAAAATCTATATCTTAAGTAAAGTTCTGTCATGGCCTCATGGCCTAGTTAACCTCAGGCCTGCCCTCAGGGCGCAGTGTAAACTTAATATACGACAAAATAATGAAGTCCAAGTAACACACGCAGGCGTGTGTCAACAGCCCTGTACGTCTGCTGGGAGGTTAATACTTTAATATCAATGATGACACAGTGGTTCAATCGATTAAAAGTGGGTTTGTTAAAAAAAAGACAGCACAGTGGTCCGAGTATTTATACGAAATTTAAATTTGCCATTGAAGGACACACGGAATAAATTTCCTAATAAACTTTAAACATATCAACTAGTATAAAGAATACTTATAAATAATGGTTTTAGTTTGTTGAAATTAAATGTACCTACCATATACATATTTAAAAAAAAAACTAGGTTTTATTTACAAGTGACTTGTACAGTCAACGCCATAAATATGTTAACACTTTAGTACCTCGTCACGTCACTTTACCCGCTATGACATTTTCAAATGGCAGTTTAAACATGACGCTAAATAGACAAGGTACTAAAGTGTAAACATATTTATGGCGTCGACTGTACCTGTGACAAGCCAAAAAAATTAAGAGAGCATAAAGTGCGATTTGCTTGAACAATACATATCAATGTTGTTATTAATTTAAATTGATATGACTGTGAATCCTTTCTAAACTGAATTCAACGTACACATACTCAGTTCACGATCAAAATCCAACTTTTTTTTTTTTTATCTGTGTTGCCAAAAATAGACATGTGAGATAAATCTCCCGGTAGACGTGCACAGGGACAGTCTGTTGCATTATTCATGTGTTGCCCGCCTTCGGAACTTCAAAAAGTAATTATCTTCGAGCTTTAAAATATAAAAATGTGTGAACGGTCTCACTTTGTGGCCGGCGAATGCTAAGTGGGGACAGAGTGAGTGTGAATTAAATTATAACAACGAAAGGTTTTAAACGAGGTTTTAAAAATACACTTTACATAACATATTCGCACTGAATTCGAGAGAAACGTGTAAAAGTATAAAATACCATAATTATCTATTTATTTTTATTTATATACCTTTGGTTCCCAATATATATATAATTATAATTCCCCGTGTGGTTGCCGGATTAGAATAGTGCCACTCCAAGTCTTCCCGTGGATGTCGTAAAAGCCGACTAAGGTAATAAAGGCGTGTAGTACTGTTAGGCGATGGGCTTGCAACCTGTCACTAATACACTGGTAAACATGTTCGCCTAAGTGTGCAAAATGTGGTTACAGAATTATCAAAAAGCTTTTATAGTTGTTGGAAATTCTGTAGCTCTGCCTACCCCACTCTGGGAATAAAGGCGTGAGTTTATGTATGTATGTATGTATGGTTCCCAATAGAATCTCTAATCGTCATTTGTCCTAATGCATCGTTTGTCCGAATTTTCGTTTATCCTAAAGCCAATTTGCGCCTTATACAATGTTGTTATTATACAATTCTATTCTAACCGAACCGAATATATAATTGGAAATCTTATAAAATTGCCTGACTGAGCTGAAAACCAGATTAGGACAAATGAAAATTCGGACAAACGATATGTTTGCACAAACGTTGTTAGGGATTCCGAGGTACACTCTGGACCTTTGCACGTATGTCATTACGATTTTAAAAAATTTGGTCGAAAGCATGACATATTTTAGGGCTTTATTCTAATCGTTAAAATATAATTGCTTTTGACATGTTTTTGTATTGTCAACATAATAGCTCTTATTTAATTGACAGTAATGGCGACCGAGTTCATAACAATTCGATGACAGGTAGGAAAGCATGTATAAAAACGGATAAATAAATAGTACTCTTCACACTGTTACAAATGCCCTTCGTTAAAAAGAGTCGTCTATACAGGGTGTTTGGCAGTCGGGTGTAGGGGTTTTAAGGGATGATAGTAAGGGTCATTCTGAACATTTTTGACCACATTTACTATTATGCTAAGTTTCACGGTTTCCGAGATATTGATCATTTTAATAGGATTTTTTGTCATTTTTCCTTATGTCCGTGATACGAAAAACCCCTTAGGTAATTCAAGTATTAATTTAAAAAAAAACAGTGTTATCTTGCATGACTTGAATCACTATGAAATAAGGAAGTTTTAAAGCTACATGCCATTTTTTTTTCCTTACAACTTTTTGAGTAACCTCACAAAATTGGGTTTTCAATACTTGGTGAAAAACACTCGGGGTTCTCTTAGTATGGAGAAAGTAACTCTTGCGCGTTTACTCAAAAAGTTGTAAAAAAAAAAAAATGGCATGTAGCTTTAAAACTTCCTTATTTCATAGTGATTCAAGTCATGCAAGAAAACACTGTTTTTTTTAATTAATACTTGAATTAAGGGGTTTTTCGTATCACGGACATAAGGAAAAATGACAAAAAATCCTATTAAAATTATCAATATCTCGGAAACCGTGAAACTTAGCATAATAGTAAATGTGGTCAAAAATGTTCAGAATGACCCTTACTATCATCCCTTAAAACCCCTACACCCGACTGCCAAACACCCTGTATAAATGACCGCTACCGATTGAATTTAAAAAGTGTACCAATTTATAGGTGTACGTGTTAGTGTGTGACTCTGCATTAGTGTGCGTAAGTTTGCAGTCAGTGATGTGCGGTTTATCAATAATATTGGCTACAAGTTGTGTTGTACACAGAAGAAAAAGGTGGTAGGTACGCTTGACATAGGTATGGCTACACGGGATCTATGTTTTCCTACATATACGATGACATGACAAAAGTATTAAGGTGTTACCGAGGAGACTACAGCTCTCGGTCGTCATATCATGTATAGTGCTTCTATTTTCTTAATGTAGTTCGGCAACCTTCGTCTTTGTATGAAACACGAGTGACAGATATACCGTCAGTTGCGAGTGCAAGGGTGATAGCGATAGCTAACCGAACTGTATTAAGAAGCTGGGAGGACTATAATCGTCCGCTGTTGCCTTTTTTGAATAATCAAAACACTTACGCACTTTACATTATTACTTATAGGCTTATAGCATTCACTTTTATGAAAAACGTTACACCATTTGTTCCTGCGAAACAGATTAAAAAATCATGCAAACGTTTGTTTCCTTGCATTTATTATTCCATACCGCCAAAACGAGACGAAAAAAGGTCCGGAAATGAAATTTAATTTATCATAGCGTATAATGTATACGTTTTTAGAATCATTTTTCATAACGGTTTACGGGGAATGTTGGAAATATGAGTCGCCATTTTGATGAGCGTGATATAGACTTTGTTATGGCGGAAACGAATTAACAGACAGATTATTTATGTTTCCGGTATTTATCTAAAGACTAGCTGTAGCCCGCGACTCCATTCGCATAAAAGTCGATTATCGGTATTCGCTTGGGAAATGACAAACTGGAATAAAAATAACTCTATATTTACGGTTCTATCTCCATACAAAATGTCATTAAAGACGGTTTAGCGGTTTATATATGTATGTATGTATGTATGTACTAGCTTTTGCCCGCACCTTCATCCCCGTACATTTCGAATATGGTTATACCCTCGAGAACCTTAACCTATGTGTTAATCCTGTGCATAAACTATTTCATCTAGTTCCGTCCAGCTGTTGCAGCGTGAAAGAGTAAAGAGAGGAATGTTTTTTTTTATACACAACTTTAATTCACTTCATTTCCCAAATTTTAATTTCCCAAAAAACTTTCCCGTCGCAGTTTAATATTTTTTTATGTAGTCATAAGTGTAACCTAACCGTACGTAGCGAGCGGTTTCGATGTACGGGATATATAACCAAAATAATACAAAATGCTTTTTGGGAAAGGGAAATTTGGTAAATGATACATTTGACCAACAATACTTTGGCCAAATGGCAGAATGTCAACAAACACATTTTGAAATTATACTTATTTTCCTTAACTCTAAAATCTCAATTATAGCGAGAACTTTAGCAAGCCGCTAGGAAAATATAACTGGAAAATAAACTACTTTCTGATTGGAAAGATTCCGATGCAGCACGAAATATCAGGTGATAAAAGTGTCGCCTAGCTGACATTTTTCATTTTACGGTGATCTAAACTCTAATATATTTGCAGAAAATAACATACTCGTATGAAACGTTCTAAAATACCACAGGATGCATGTCCTTTGCACGTTCGTGGGACATTTTCAAGCAGATTCTTAATTTAAAATTGCTAACTGACAAATAGTTTGGGACCTTCTTACAAGATTGTAATTTTTGTTCATTACGTTTTTTTTATTTTGAGGTCTAAATCCTTATTATATTTTAAAACATAGACAGACCTATTTTTTCCACGTTTTCCGTGTTTTGTGTGTAATTGCAATGAAATTTAAGATCAAGGCGTTTAGTGAAACTTCGTACAAATAATAATGAAAAATATGAAAAATAATTTATTTGGCACATAAAATACAGTTTACATTATTTATACGTAACGAGACTTCACCTAATATATACTTAAATACATAGAAAGAAAGGCCGTGCACGCGGCATACTAAATACTGGCCACTTACATTTCGTAAGGTCTTAATAAAAAAAAAACAAAAGTTTCACGTTTCACGTTCAGGTATTTTATGTAAAGATATCTCCAAGTTCTCCCACAGCTATAATTCTGAAAAAAATACATGTTATAGCTCATTTGTGAGTGTATCATTGGTGAAAAAAGTAGAGCGGTCTCTAAAGTGTAAGTAAATAATAAAAAAATATGAAATCTTCAGTCAGCATTTTTTTTATGACATAATGAAAATGTTATTAATGTCAAATAATCATCTATAGTGAATGTACAATATTTGTGATGCACGCTAAGATAGGTTGAAAAAAAAAAGATATTGAAGAAAAATCATATTTTCTTTTTTTATTTTACCTATACAAAGAACTATTAAGTTTGGTGGGCTGAAAAATGTCGTCCTTTTTTACGTCTTCGGCGCCTGTTAACAATACTTATAATATAATTATACTTTAATTTCGACTCACCACTTTTTTCTAATATTCTTACAAACAACAATATCCAACTTATTAATCCAGGTAAACCAAGTGCAAAAATTACAAAGGCAATGCAAAGCTGGTGCGAAACAAACAGAAAACTTTTCTTCGCTCTAATACCGTCGACACCCATTAAGAAATAGCGTAACAAGCTGACGGAGTATAAAAACTGCATAACTCAAGAAAAAGATTATCCCAACGAAAACATAAATGTGGAAAGAAAGGCCAAGTTCAGGTAAAATATGTCAAGCGCTGTGAGATTTTAACGAATGCCATGTTCCTTTGGCACATAAAATTGATTATGAATTTATAACTTGGCCAGTTTAAATATACTAGTTTTTTATTTTGAAGTTACTTTGTTAATAACTCATTATCATTAACACTTGCCTCTCGCCTGTGGCTGAATTAATTAAGAATAAAAAACTGGCCAAATAAAAAAATCATGAAAATAACAAATTTTCTCTAAAAACAATTTTAGAACGTTGTATAACTTTTTGCAGCGCTTATTCAAGCAAACGTCAGTGAACGTAGCAGCCGTTTATACAATTTTGTATTTTTAGGTATTTGGAGGAAACTTAAAAGGTACTTTAAATTACAATTTAAAGGTATTACACATTTTGAGTTATGGGGAGGTCGAAACTAGCTCGAAATGGTTCATCTAAATATACACCTTGGTTCGCGAACTTGACTAACAAACTGCCGTGTGTCTAGATTTCACAAAGCAAGAGAGGATGCAAAAGCTTACTGCAATCCCAATGGATAAAATAACAATGCAGAAAAATAAAGTAGCTTTAGTACGATAAAATATGTTCTACAGATGCATTCGTTCTAGTGAACGCAAATTTGTCTGAAGCGGTTTTGCTTGTTATCTTAAATGTAAAATTTGCTTAAGTTTGTGATTCTTGCAATTTGGCATCGTCAGTAGCAATAACCTTCAACTTACTTGTGAACTTAATGTGGGTTTTTGAGGTCAAGACACATTATTGATAAATACGTTAAACAGTAAAGGACCCAGTGAGAGCCCTGGGGCACGTCTGAAGGAACCTCTAAAATCCTCAAATTGTGTTCATTGACCACGACTGAAAACAAACTTTACCGTAAATATGATGAAAAATGCAAACCATTTTAATACACAGATAGTCCATAACCTGAATTAGCTCATTATATACTTTTGTCCGAAGTAATAGTACCTACTTGTTATATTCTTAAAGCTAGACAATCGTATAAATAACAGGAAGTGATACTATCAGACTAAATGTAAGTACTTATTTAGTTACAAGTACAAACTTGGTTCACTATTGTAGTTTTTTTGTCGCAAATACCACAGTATTGAACGCGGCCTAAAAAAATGTATACAACGAGTTATTAGATGTAACTAAAACATACTAATAGTTTAAAGCCTTAACCATTTGTTAAATCTGAACCAAAATTATTTATTTATTTAAGCCTTATTGCACAAAAAAAAGTACAAATGGCGAACTTAATGCCTAATGGCATTTTCTAGCAGTCAACCAAATAATCATACAGAAACTAACAAAAGTGGAACATAAAAAAATAAAGACAGAAAACAAAGCAAAGAACATATTTTACAAAATAATAATATTTCACGCAAAAAGTTCTAGCAGACGGTACTTACATGATATACACTATGTATCTGTTGTTATACCTATACCTATATAAAATAGATATATAAATACATAAATAATACAATAATATATAAACCTATGGGTATAACAACAGAGACTAAAACATATTCCATGATGGGTCTAGCCTAAAATTCTAGACAACATCTTATTCCAGCAAATGCTTACGAAGCAGGCTGCAGACTTTGCTAGAAAGAAAGTCTATATTGTGTCACATTTTCAATTTTGTTTTCAAATTTTAACCGTCAGTGTCCCGAGACAAGATGCAATTCGAGATCATTATTGCTATCGAAAAATAACGATGCGCAACGAGCGCTTATGTCAATTCCATACATTTCGACAGTTTTCGATGATCACCTACGTAACGTTTACGTAATTACCTATTTTACTGACAAATGCCAAAGGGTGCTTAAAATATGCCGACTTTATTTGTATTTACTTTGACCTAAATAAGTTAAATATGCGTTTTGGCACAATGGTCCTTACACATTCTCGTTAACGTTACTTAATTACTTTTCGCGTGTGAGTTAAATGCGCAAAACGATAAACATTATTCTTCAGTTACGCCCTTTACCATAAAACCGCGTTTAAAAAATAAATAAAAGGGCAGTGTGAAATAATGGCAGACTCATTAACCCACGGGTTCCGTCGCTTTATGACGAAGAATAGAATGGTCTTTTGTGCCCTCGGTTAGATAAGTGTTGAATGGAACTTCTATGCATTGTTCTAGTATCTGACCTTTTTAAAATACGACCCTTAATGTCAGAAGTCTAAAGGTCATTTCTAGCTATTAATAAATACATAAAAAAATTATAGGATTGACGTAAGCTGTCAGTCGGTCGTATCGAACGCGTACGTCAATTCCATATATCGTGACATTCTAAACGACTCGTGTAATTGCTTTGGTATCTATCGTAATCTGCCATTCTTCGGGCGTATTGTGGTCGCGTGCAGTGGATAAAGCATCCGACATACTCGCACGTCAGAAAGAGACGGTTGTTTCATCCACGGCGATAAACGCAATCTGGAGTGTTATTCTCTCAAAAACAACGGACGGTCGAACGAACGAGCGAAATCGCAGCGGCGAGTTTAAGTAGTCCCGTCAGAGCAAACAAAACACATTTTAGCGCGTGCATTCACAATTAGGCGGACTTATACGGTCGATCTTATTGACATTGTAAATGCACGCCCTAAAATATGTTTTGTTCGCTCTGACGGGACTACTTAAGACTGCGCCGAGCGTACGCCGGATGTACAGTGGCGCCCTCATTACTATTATGGTGTTTTCTAATAAACCAAAGTATTTTCTTGAAATTGGCCAGTAGGCTTTTGTACTACAAATGAAAACACAACTGATAAGGTATATCAAATAGTTAAATAACAATTCACCTTCGAGTTATCAACTTAACAGAAAAAAGTGGCCACCTTTTCCCGTTAAGCTGACTACTCAAAGGGTAATTGTTATTAAATTTTATTACGTATCCCATAAATTGTGTTTTTACTTGGGCTACAAAAGCGTATCATCTGATTGCAAGGAAATTCTTTAGTTAATTAGAAAACACAATAATAGTAATGAGGGCGCCACTGGACGCTCGATGTTTGCTCGGTGCAGTCTTAAACTCGGCGCTGTGATTTCGCTTGTTCGTCCGATCGTCCGTTGTTTTTGAGAGAATAAAACCCCAAGCTTAGTTTATTTAACTAATGTTTAATTTGTGTTGTGGTACAGACCCTTAGTGCGCGAGTCTGATTCACGCTTGACCAGCGTTGCTATTGCCTAACGCATTCGCAATCTCAATTGGCTTCGAAGCGGAAAAATTGTTTTTATTTTGTATGTAGATAAGCCTTCGATTTTCAAAATGAAAACCTTTTTTTTTTTTTTTATGGCATTGAGTAGACAAACGAGCACACAGGCCACCTGATGGTAAGTGGAAACTGTGACCCATAGACATTCGCATTCACAAGAATGCAATGCAATCTTAAGACTGCAAATGCGTTGCCAACCCTGAGGACTAAGATGGAATGCCTCTATGCTAGTCATTTCACCGGCTCTCTTATCCCCAAACCGGAACACAACAATGCGAACACTGCTATTTGGCGGTAGGTTAATGGATAAGATGGTGGTAGCGATCCGGACGGACCCTGCACAAGGTCCTACCACCCGCAAAACCATTGCGATTGATTGCGTTAGCCAATAGCCCCTCGGGTTTAATAACTTTGCAAGCAAATATTGCAAAATACCTACCTCTCGTCTACAAGTCATTTTATGACCACAACCCAATCTTCTTAGCATAATTTATGTAGTCGTTACTTGCAAAATGCATGGCTGGCCGGCTTGCGGAATATTAAATAAACCACTCGCTAGTCAATTTACATAATCTTTTGACGAAACTAGCTATGGAGAATTATATAATAATTATATTTACTAAAGGTATTTGTTTATACAGGGCGTTGCCTACGTTTAAATTTATTTACGTAGTAAGTTTTTGCTTGTCAGTTTAGAAAGTTTTTTTTATTTGAATCCCTGAGAATAATTTTCGCATTTATTATTAATTAAATTGTATAAGTAAATTAAAACAAAATCGGTAAAGTGCCAGTCTCAGACTCGTGGACCGAGGATTTCATAACTTTTCAGATTATTGTTTTTTTGTGTTTTTTTTACTAGCACTGTAAGTAATCACATTAATTTATATGTATATACCATTGCCATTTTTACTTCCTATACATATAAAGTAAAACGTGCCAAATAAAAATTGTATGGTCTCATGCGGTCAGGTTAAAGCTTTTGTTTTGCTTGTCTTGCTTGATAGTGACATTAATGTTTAACCTGCTTCAATAAAATAATAAGATATTCAATCATACTTACCTCGTGGAAATACAGTATTTGTATTTAGTTTCATCGGATTATGACCTCAACGCACAATAAATCCTTTTTAAACTTAATAGTTTAGGTTTTTGGGGATAAATTCGGTTGCGAGCGTTAATTTGGGGCCCATTTCAAGAAAAATATTCTTCAAGTCGTCAATGTCATTAAGAGATGTCAAGTCATTTGCAACTTTTAGGAAACTCAACCTTATTGTTGTAGTATATGAGATTGACTTTGGACCTAAAGTGGGTACCAAATTTAATCTCGTGACTGTACTTTCAGGAAGAACATATGGTACATGGTATAGTCGGTAAGAAAAGGTTCGTCCATTTTTGACCTTAAGAACTGAAATAGAGTCGAAATGTGACGAACCTTTTTCTACCGTGACTATACGTAGGGTACTTTTGACCTGCGTTAAACTACTTCTATGCGGATGGGAGCGTGGGTAACATCTAGTTAAATATAAGCCGGAAGTCGGGTAGTTCGACCGTTAAGGAAGGGTTTTTCAATCGCGTTCCAAGTGCGCCATTTTGGTCATTTCCGGACCAGGATTAGGCAAGTTTACACTTAGTGACCGTATTCATAAACTGATCTCGATTGTACTTAACTAACCGTACGTAACTTCGGACTTGCGATAGGATACCAACGGAAGCACGTGGTTGAGTTTGTTGATGATTATAAAACTACGTAAACAAGTGTAGTATAGTTATGTCTGGGCATTTCGTGGCGTGACATAATGTGTAGGTTCAGCTTTAAGTAAAATACGTGACTTAGTCTTGTCTAAGTTGTGATATAATGTGTTTCAGAAACTTGATGACACGTGGATAGAATACAGACAGATTAATGTAAATGACATGTGTTTAGAACGTGCTCGTACAGTCCTCAGCAATATTTAAGCCAATATTGAACACAAAAAGTATTAACAATAGCATTAAGAGGCCACATTCGTAACTTTGGTAGGACAAGGGCACAATTGCCTGGGTAGTGATTCTGTAAACAACGCCGGTCGTCGTGCGGACTGTCGAGTGATATCCAAGCGGCGAGATTAAGTAGTCCGTCAGTGCGAACAAAACACATTGTAGCGCGTGCATTTTCAACTAAGCAGCCTTATACGTTCGACCCATCGAGCTGCTAAATTGAAAATGCACGCGCTACAATGTGTTTTGTTCGCACTGACGGGACTACTTAATCTCGCCGCTTGGATATCACTCGACAGTCCACACGACTGGCGTTGTTTACAGAATCACTACCCTGGTATCACATTGGACATTGGACATTGATTGAGTATTACGCATATGTGTCTAGTCTATGGATATATTAATCTTGGTCATAATTCCTTGAAATCGTTAAAAGTGAAATCACGATAGGAACGAAGTCCTCGATAGTTTTATTTTTCTAACAACACATCTTATTCGCGTGTTTTTCGTCGAATCTTCAAAATCTTACCATGAACCATGATATTTGATTCAATAGTTGAGTACTAATAACTTCTTCATTCTTCATTCTGGTAGATACATAACTTCAGCTATTTTCGTAAATCGATTAAATGTATTCGCGTAAGCTGGGTAGTGATTCTGTAAACAACGCCGGTCGTGCGGACTGTCGAGTGAAACCAAGCGGCGAGATTAAGTAGTCTCGTCAGTGCGAACAAAACACATTGTAGCGCGTGCATTTTCAATTTAGCAGCACGATGGGTCGAACGTATAAGGCTGCTTAATTAAAAATGCACGCGCTACAATGTGTTTTGTTCGCACTGACGGGACTACTTAATCTCGCCGCTTGGTTTCTCTCGACAGTCCGCACGACCGGCGTTGTTTACAGAATCACTACCCTGATGAGAGATCGCGTCAAACGCTCGCCAACTTTATAAAGTAAGAAAAAAATACTTATGTTTTGTTTAATAATAATACATGGTCTAAACACGATTTGTTAGAGTATTTTGGTTATTTCTCAGTAAGCCTAGACATTAAACCCAAATGGGATAACTAAACTATTCCGGGCCTTTACAGTGAATAGATAATTTTGTTACTCATTCAAGCGCTAAGATAAGCTTACCCTAATTCATTCAAATACTTTGGCCCAGTGGTTCAGAAGGATCAGAGTATATTTTTTATTATATGGGTTGTTCGAGCTTTTCAACCGCCTCACTTTTGTGGACATATTTTTGAAGAATTGGGCGTATATTTTGACGCCGTTTTTGGATATTTGTTAGATGTTTGGTAAACTTAGATACCTAACCAGAAACGAAATCGAAATCTGCAGCCTCTTCTACAAAAATGTGACCACGAAAGTGATTCGGAACAAACGCTCAAATAATGACCCATATATTAGAGTTAAATTGGCCATTTATCGCAGATTTATTGCCACTAACTAAATAAAATGCACAAAGCACAAAAAAAATATGTGTATGTGCACTGATTGTTATGGTATTTTTGCCTAAACTCGTATAAAAACATACAAACATAACTTAACGCCTGTCTTCTATTGGGGTAATCCTTAGGCCATTTTTGTGGAATCACTACATTTGTTAGAAACATGCTCAGCTATAATAAAGTAAATAAACATAATACATTACATTACATGTCCGTTTACTTCAGTAAAATAATTAAATTATGATAAAGACAAAGAGAAGTGCGAGAAAAACCAATGTGAATATTGGAACTAAGTATCTTAGGTATATAACTTATACATTTTTATGTACGGCCAGTTTTATAAAAAATAATATCTATATTCTTATGACCCCATTAAACGGTTCAGATAGGAAAGTATATTTATGGTATTTTCATAGTTATAGCTCTATAATAATTGCTGTTCTACACTGAATTCATCTCTCTAATTAAAATCGAATGTCAGGCGTAAATTTAAATATGATTTTATATCGCAAATTATTGCTTAAACACCGCTATGTAAATAAATCGTGCGTGAAAACGCAAAACGCAAACGATAATTGAATTACGATGCTTTAATCAATGTCCCTAGTTTGTTCATTCAGGGCCAGACAGTAATTTATTTACAAAATGTGCCAGTTTTTAATTACGTTAGAATTAAATGATATATATTTTTTATTACATGAAGTACCTATATTCACGTCTTGCTTATTAGAGCTTGCAACATGTCACTAATGTACACTAGTAAACATCTTAGCCTGTTTGTGCAAAATGTGGTCACCGAATTAACAAGAAGGATTTAGAGTTGTTGGTTATTCTGTAGCTCTAACTGCTCCACTCGGAATAAATGTGTATGTGCAATTATGTATTAACATCGCAATCTTATTATGTACTAGTTCCTGCCTGCGACTTTTTCCGCGTAGATTTCAATTATATTCCCTAGAGCAATTTTTATTTTTTCGGGATAAATGTAGCCTGTGCGTTAATCCAGGGTATAACCTATCTCCGTTCCAAATTTCATCCAAATCCGTCCAGCATTGCAGCGTGAAGGAGTAACAAACTAACACACACACAAACTCTCGCATTTATAATATTAGTGGGATGATTTCAAACATTTTTAAGCCCAAAATGTACAGACAAAATCCTAGAAACTACAAAGAAGAGAAATGATTCGTAAAATATTTCAGTCTCATGAATTCTGAGGCAAAGAAAGGTACCTATGCGCTACCCCGCTGTGCAAACTACAAAATGTGCAAGTACGAGTCAGCTGCACTTGCTTGAAAGTGCGGGAAGTTAGTAGAGCTTATACGAATTCATGCAATTCTTAGCCTTTGTGGTGTCGCGTGTGTAAAGGGTGGTAAAGAAGAGCTGGTAAAGTTTGCTGACTTACTTTTCGTCTTGTATTTAAAAAACCGGTCAAGTACGAGTAAGTGTTCGACCCAGGGATTCGTGTTTAGGAAAGTATACTTTGAAGTTTTTACATTATTTAATTTCATTTTTGACCTTACGCAAAAGTCGGATACCAAATTGAAACAGATAACAGATGACACCACTAAGACTTAAACTAGTGAAAAGAATATCGACGGTGGAAATTTCAAATGTCGTAAGGGACATTTTGTCGTAAGTACACTAAATATACCATTGGAGTCAGTTTTTTTTTTCCTATCTGTCTGTGGTATTGAAATTTCGATATGACCCCTTCTTAAAAAGTTATTAGATGGTGAAATTTTGTCGTATCTTCCTTATATTTAAAACACTATGTTGTATCAGTCAATTTTTTTTTTTTAACGTCTTGTGGTATTAAGCGCAAGGTCGTATATCTCAATAATTTTAAAATTCCTATGTTGTAAGGCACTAACAAGAAATGACATTCCCTTACGACATTCAATTAGTTAAAATGTGTATATACAACTTTGAATTAATATTGTTGTAAGTATCAAGTACATTTAGTGCTTCATCCGTTACAACAATATTTCCATGAACATTGAGTCGATTACTATTTGCAAATTTTGTTGTATGTAGCAATTAACCAAAAAAAAATTAAAACTCTGATGCTGTAAGTCACAAAAAATACAATTAACAAAATGTTCTACATTAAAAGCAGCTTAAAAATTAAACTTACACCTCAAAATACTTACATTTAAAAAAAAATAACGTTATTTTATGTTACTTATAACATCAGGTTATAATTTGTCGTCGCACTTGTAACATACCACCCGGGAGGAAGGGAAGGCGGGAGGGGTAAAATACGACAGGTTTGTTGTCGCTTCGCACCGCGTCCAGTGACAAAACAAAACAACAATACACACAGATTAAAGCGAAAAAAAGTAAAAAAAAAAAAAGAAAAAAAGTTAAAGTTAAAAGAAGTTTAAAGTTTAGTGTTATAATTATTTATGTTTTGTCGCGTGTGTTGTAACCATGTCTCAACGAAAACGACGTTTGGATCCTTTTCAATCCAGAAGAAAAACATTAGAAGCAATCAATGTTTATCAAAGCAGAATGTTACGGTAAGTTTTAAATACCTAAGTGTAACCTTTTTAGTGCCATTATTAAGGAATTATACTGATATAAATATAATGTTTTCATGAATGTTTGTTTAGACTTTTTCCTTATGTGAACTAACATAATTCTAAGCCATAGTATACCATAATTGAGAGGTTGTTATTATTATTATTATTGTTGTTATTGTTATTGTTGTTGTTGTTGATACACTAGCGGAGACAGACGAGGAAGATGAGGAGAAAGGAGACCCAGAAGACTAACAGTATTTTTATTTAAGTATGCCTCGTTTTTTCTTACATGGCCATTTCCAGAATCTGGGTCCAAAAACAAATATAACTGTTAATATGTAGATTTCAGGCTGATTATTTGAGTATCCTGTGTAATTAATTGTTGGTTGTTTTTTTACTATTTGTTACTAAGAAAAGTTGGTACCTATTTTCAGTATATTCCACTTTTCCGTTTATTTAAAACTGACACCTGTCATTCGAATCAAGTAAGGAAAAACGAGGTAAAGTGCTATATTATTTATGTTACCATATTTTTAGTTTTTTGGGATACGTGATTATTTTGGCCTATTCCCAGTTGTCCACAGTGTGGACAAAGGGGGTGTGGACAACTGGGAATAGGCCATTATTTTTGTCCCATTGATTGACTTAATCTTAAAGAATAATTTACTTGTGATCTCATTGTTGAAAGTTCCTTTTAATTATAAAGGTCATACAGATTTGAATTAAATGTCTTTTTTGTGATCAATGCAAAGCAAAATACAAATCATTTACAGCCCAGCCAAATTGAGCTTTTACAGCTCTTTACTTCGAGATTATATTCAAGAAAGACGCCAAAACTTAACTTGAATAACAAAATCTGTATGACGCATAACTATAATAATGTTATTTAGATGTGTACTTTTACTTATTACCAAAAATTAATAGTACTCACAATGTAACAAAGTTTTTTTTTTGTGATTGTTTAACCTTGTCGAATAAGACCAAGTGCATAGATTAAGGCATTTGATTATTTTATTGTGATTTTCATTAGCTTGGATAGCACTGCTTCTAGAAACCCGCCCTCGAGCTAAAACTGTTCGAGGCGTTCTATCATAAGGCAGTTTTTGTTCTTCGAAAATCTCGGACGCCTCGAGAATAAGGCTATTATAGTGCTATTTTTAGCTGGTAGCAGAAAGGTGAATTGATTAAGTTTCTTTTATTTAATAGTTTTCACACTTTTATTTGGAATAATAAAAAAAATATATAGTACCGAACCTTTTTTTTTTCCTTCTTTCCCGTTTTACACTTTCCCGCATCCAAAAGTCTTTGAAATACATAAATTTAGTATTTAAATCCTTGTTTTCATACGTTTTACTAAGTACTTACTTCACTAACCTAGAAATTATAATGACTTTACATCACAAAAATTCGCAGTAAACAATACTGTAAACGCAGTTACCACATAAGATAACAATTTAGTTCTAGGGCGTAAGACATTTTGTCGGATAAATAACGTGTCTTCGTAAGTGTAACGGACATTTTCTTCTTTTTTTTTTTGCGTAAGGGACACTATTTTCTAAACTACTGCATAAATTGATATTCAATTGATAATTTATTGTAGACGAAGTTATTTGAAAAGTATACATCTAAGAATCATCTTCATGGGATAAGTAGTCTCCAAGTTATGAATTTTAAAAAAGTGAAATTTTGTTTTCTGGCTCCCCTGTAAGGTAGGCGTTTGTCCCTTACGACATTTGAAATTTCCACCGTCGATATTATTATATAACGGTAAGTGTTGTAATTTTTTTTTTTTTTTTATATCAGTTAATTTATAAATCGTCCTCTGTATCTCGTTTTTGTTTTCTTTATATACGATTTAAGTATCTACTGTAATTAGCCCTTTTTAAGCTTTCTACAACTAACTACACAACTCATTTTCATAACATAAAACTCATGTACTATTTTGTCAACGCTGTTAAACTGCGTAGTGGCTTTCAACGATTTCAAGACAAAAAAACATTCCAGAATCATCGACTCCAGTACCCTTACCATGAGTTACAATTACCGTACTCGCTAGCGAGTCGAATGCTCTGTCCCTCGCAGACCTCGCAGTATTCTTATAGAGTGCGAGGGACAGCATTCGACTCGCCAGCGAGTATGGTAATTGTAACTCGTGGTAAGGCTACAGTAATTCAAAATTCAATTTCCAGTCATTATGCCAGCACGGTCCCTCGTGCCAGTTGACTGATTAACATGATTCGAACCTCGATCACTGATGATGCTTTTGTCATTACGCTAATTGATTCACGCCATGTTAAATATTCCATCATCTGGGAACGGTTTGATCGGGAAATCTACTTAGTCATCAGATAAATAATAAATGAAGATTGGATTAATTTTAAGTGCTGGTTAATCAACGTTAAAGTCAGATTGTATTCGATAGTAATTTGCTAAAGTAGACTGAAAAGTCTGAATATCATTAAGACTATAGGTAAGTTCTAACATATAGTTATTATGTGACATTGATAGTGAATACAGGATATTCCCTAAATGATTCGATGAAATGAATATACGATATTAAAATGTCATAACAACTTAAAAAAAAGAACTTTGACAGCTGAAAATAATAAAGCAGAGTTAAAGCTAAGTAATTAAAAATAAAAATAAAATTGAATAGTATTAACATAATCCTACTAGTACTTCTTTACATAGTATGAAACAAAGTCGCTTCTGCCGTCTGTACGCAATGGATTTTAATATAGTTTTCAGCAAAAGAGAGTGATTCTAGAAGATTTGTTTTCATGAATAATAACTTCTAGTCTATGCACGAGTGTTACAGAAAACTTACTTAAACCGAAACGAAGCGAGGGCGGGTCACTAGTAATATTAAAGATGCGAAAGTTTTGTGTGTGTGTTATTTTGTTACTTCACGTTGCAAACGGCTAGGCCGATGTGGATGATATTTAAAATGGTGTTAGACTATATTCCGGATCTACTTTTCATCCCGGAAAAGAAGATAAAAAACATTTTTAACTTAAAATATCAGTTCCTAGGCAAAGTATTTATTCACCTTACTAATAATTAACCCCAGTAACTTTCAAAGTAAGTAAGTACCTAATAAATTAATTCCGCTAAGCGTTCTCGGGGGGCTGTTACCTAAACGTCCACAGTATATTAGGACATATTTTCTACTACATAGAATCATAAATTGGACGCTTGGCTGGACCAAAGAGATCCCAGTTGAGCTATCCGCTAGGTTTAACGTCGTTCCTAGAATTTTTAATACCATATTAAATGTTAGGAATGGCACGAATGGCACGTAGCAATATGCAAGTTGCAAAACATTCTCAGAATTTATTGCAAATATTTAAGGAAACCTTTGAAAGCTTGGAGAATTTTCTTTTAAATGTTAAGAATATTAAACCTAAAATTTCGGATATGAAACTTTCACAATTTGATAAGGTTCTTGTCTAAGTGTTTGTAAGTTCCGTTCAATCAAAAATATAATATTGACAGTGTAGTTCCAAACGAGTGAACCTTGCGGACAGTTTTTTCCCGAATTGAAAGGAAAACTCGAATAAGCAAAGTAAACATAAAAGATAAGTATTAATAAAAATTGAGAATAAGAAAAACATTAAAAAATAAAACTAATATTTAAAACATAATTCAAAAATGGTATCTGACTAGTTTGGAAACTGACTTTTAGGTAAAACAAATTAATAAACCTGCAAATGCAATAAAACAATAAAAACTTAAAAAAAAAACTCTGTTGTTGTTGTATGACACTAGAAATAACAAACTGGTTTAAATTTATAGGCTTCTAATATTTCGAATATGTAACATTTGTTATGGTCACATCGGAATGAATAATAAAATTCAAATCGCGGTAAGAACCCGTGTATTATAAAATTATAATCGTGAATATCGAGATAGTTCAAAAGATCTCCAGTTTCTCATAATGGATCGATGTTCGTTTGCTTATAACACAAAATATACCAAATTTAATGACGAAATTCCTTCATTCTAATTGAATAAATGGCATTTACTCCTGCTAAGGGGTTTTTTCAATGTCGAGTTATTTAAAGAAACTACCATAGACTTATTACATACTACATAGAGAGATAAATCCATAGATATCACACGCAACGAAAGAAGGTACACAGATAATAGATTACCTATTTTCTTAGCTCGAAGCACTTCTAACAAGTTCCCAAAATTGAATGACACTTAGAAAGCCTGCGTCAGTTTGATATTTAAATGTCATTTTAACCACAAAAGGGTATTATAGGGTATTAACCAAGAAACCTTTCTTCCTTTGTTTTTATTCAGGCCAGCTCCCTCTGCAAAGCCATAAAAATAACCAAGTTATTGAAATGTAGGTACCTAAAGATGCCCGAGACGCGACCGAATTCTTAACGAATTTACCTTTAATACATTATCAACACAAATTCAGAAGCGAATAGGTACATTGTTTAGTGCTACTTTTTAGTAGATAGCTAACGTGTTTAAATTTCTGTTAAATGTGCTTGTTCAAGACAAGACTTTGTTGCCGCCTTTAAAAAATTAACAATCATCATCTGCTCTTCAAAAACAATTTTCATTTATATTTCAGTAATGGGACCAAATTAAAATTGGCTTTCAAGATTTTGAAATAAAATGTCAGGGGTCAATTTTATATAGATCCACCCAGTAACAAAGTAAGCTTGAATAAGATATCAATCATGCAAGACTCGGTAACATATGCGGTCGTCACACAAATTTTAGAAACAAATGCAGCAATTATACAAATTTTTGCCCTAACCGCCTCTGTCTGTTTTTTACGATGATTTGCTTAAATAATACATTTGCACAAATAAATCGGTCAATTTAACCGAATTAATCGCCAGCAGGTATCGGAGAGCCAGTTTTCACATATATTTGTGGTTAATGCGGTTACTGCCTGATGTGCCCTGAAACGGCTACACATTGTTGTTCAATTTGGGGATCCCAATTGTTACCAAATTGCGATTTAAACACTATAATTTCACATATTGTGCATTTCTCTAATTAATACAATATACGCTTAAACCTTTCGGAAAAAAAAACTTACAGGTCCAATAAAGTTCGGAATCGAAAAACGTAAAGCTCGGTGGAAAAAACCATTTCATGTGGGCTAGTAGAATTCACTCAGATTGTACACACTAGTCCTAAACTAAGCGCTAGGCTTGTACTTTTTGGAGAGTAGACAACGACAAACATTCTTATATATCTTTTTCTTCTTCTTGGCGTGTCGACGGCATGTCATATTTCAGCTGCGAGCCTAGTATGGCTGCGTCTACATATATCGCGTGTCAAATGTGGATAAAGCATCCGTCACTCTCGTACTTATATGTATAAGTGGAAGCGATAGACGTGGCTGCGTTTGTCTGTTTGGGCACCTGATCAATATTCTGCCATGCGAACGGCATTACTAGTGGCGTCGGGTGCGTATCTACTCACATAACTTTTTAAGTCCTATTATCGGAAGTCCGAAAATGTTTCTTATACTATTTTACATCATAATGATCATTCTTCATAGTCTTCATAAAAAAAAATAGTACTAACGATCGGAACTCATAATCATCTGAATTTATAACGCCAATAATAATGAAGCCGTACACTTTTCACAATTTCTTAAATATCTTACGTGTAATAAGGTTAGGTTAGGTTAGGTTAGATTTATAAAAAATCTCAAAAAGTAAGTTTCTTAAAAAAAAATACATTATGAATTGCGATTATTATGACTTAAAAAGTATGAACAAAAAAGTATGGGGAAAAAAATTATGAAGAGTCATTATTATGAATACAAATCGGTAGGAAATCAAAAAATAGGAATAAGAATTTTATGTCAGTCAATATGGACCCAGTGGCGTCATATAGATCTCACCACGTGCAGGTGTCGGGGCACGCGGGGCAGTGCAGGAGATGCGCCATGGACTACGGTGGAGCACCGCTAAGGTCCTCAGCGGTGTTGCCCCACTTTTTCACCAAGTTTTCTCCGCATCTACCAACCTGAGTGCGCGATTCAGCCACTTCCACGTGCGCCACGGTAATGAATGAACCGGTGGAAATCTTTCCACAGGTGGAACAAAGGTCACAGAATGTTCCAATTCCCACAGACGGGACCGGGCCTTTGGGGCGATGGTAACCGGAGATACACAGCCGAGGAAACCTTTGCGACTTTTTAACCGACACGCTACGGTTTGACGTCCATATAGCCCTCTATATGGACGTCAAACTGTAGCGAGTCGGTTGATGATGATGATGATGTCACGCATCTTGCTCCTAACGGCACCTCTCAACAGCATCAAATTTTATTAGAAGGTATTGTTGTATCGTTTGTGGGTCTGTGTGTAAAACCCGGAACGAACTTTTTAAATTTAAATGAGATTTGTTTGAGGCTGGGCCGTTGCGATGCGATCAAGTTTCAAATTGAATTGGCAACTGCAACTCATTTAACTAAAAAAATAGTTTGTTTATAAATCTGATATCTATGAAAACAAAAGTTGGTGAAGTGTGTATTTATCGTTTTTATTCGATAACAGGAGAGTTCGGGTCCAAATAAATATTTAAAAAGTTTTGGATTATTCTGAAAAAGTAGGCTCTAAATGAAGGGCAATCTTCCACTTTCACTTAAGCATAAACTCGTCGACGTTTGTATTATTTCCATCCTAACCTACGATGCCCAAACTCTGTCAGTGACTGAAGCCCAAAAATTCCGACTCAAGAGTTGCCAGCGAGCAATGGAGCGCAGCATACTCGGTGTTCACAGAACTGACAAGATCAAAAACACCGCACTGCGCTCCAAAACTGGTATTGCGGATGTGGGTGCCAAGACCGCTAAGCTTAGGTAGGACTGGGCTGGACACGTCTGCCGAATGCATCCAGAACGATGGGCCAAGGTTGCCACCGAATGGACCCCACAAGATGGCCATCGAAGCAGAGGCAGACCAAAAAGGAGATGGCGGGATGACTTAGACGCGTTTCAAAGCGAATGGCGGGAGCATGCATGGCGGAAAAGTGGGGAGGCCTTTGCCCAGCAGTAGGACACCCAAATAGGCGAATAAAAAGTACAGGTAGTGACTTTATAGAGTCCTTATCACTTGATAAGTAGGTTTTTTTTTGCAACGATTATTTTAAACATTGCGAATATGAACTCGCTGATTGGTTGTAGGCCAAAAGAAGAACCATCCACCTTGGAAGTATTATTAGGCGGTATAGAAACCTTAGCCATTTTCGGTACGTATTTAACCTTATCTTCTACCTAAATACGAGCACGTTGGTCGACATAAACTCCCAATATCCTTTGAAGAAAGTCACGGGGACGCATTGCTAAAGATAATAAACACACCATAATGTAAAGGTATATTTGACCAAATATAATCTTCACCGATTTGTGAACCTTGTCACCTTAAGATAAGGTTCACTATAATTTATTTTAGACATAAAGTATTAGTAATTTATTTGCTTATGCCAATAAACTTGTCCATGCCCTTCTTTCTTATTTATAATAGCGACCCGCCTTCACTTCGCTTAATAAACAAAAAAATATATATACATATAAACCTTCCTCTAGAATCACTCTATCTATTTAAATAATCGCATCAAAATCCGTTGCGCAGTTTTAAAGATATAAGTATCCATAGGGAGAGATAGACAGACAGCGGGAAGCGATTTTGTTTTATACTATGTAGTGATGATTACCCAAGCATTAAAGATTTTGAAAATTAAGCAGGCAATTTCTAATATACGCACCTACAAAACGTGAACGTAGGGATTTGAGTGCTTTTATAAAAGAATTCTTCTACATTAAATACTAGTTATAGTTGCTATAATATAGTGAAGATCAAAATCGCGTAACCACCAGCCATTTTAAGGTATATTTTCATTTGTAGGTCCTCATATTCTATAGATATAGTAATTTGATTCTCACATATTCTAATATAGGCTAGACCCTTTTTGGACATAAATCTTGGTGAAAAGATTAAAATGCAATCAAACTGTCTTCATAAAATATAGTCTGGCCTAGCTAAATAGCGTTTGCCTCGATATTACATACGTGTGTTTTACTTGTCGTAGTTTTTTAGGGTTCCAAAATAGAACACTTATCATGAGAATTCAGTGTCTGTCTGTCTGGATGTATGTCACAGCAGTTTTTTTCTGTATCTCTAGAAGCTATTACTTTGAAATTTGGCATAGTTGTATAACTTATTTGCCTCCACCTGTTTTTTAATAAAAAGGGTTAACATTATTTTTCTAAATATTTGGAAAGGGGTCTAGAAATAGGGGCTTGAAAATTTAAAGTCATCTGCGTATAACAAACATATGGGCTCAATTTGAATATTTCAAAGCTATTTTCGTGACGGTATTTTTGATTTATATCACACAAAACTAATAAACTACCATCTTAGCCTGCTTGTGCAAAATGTGATTACAGAATTGTGAACAAATTTTAAGAGTTGTTGGTAATTATGTAGCTCTGAATTCTGTAACTGGGAATAAAAGCTTGAGTTTATGTAATGAACAAAAAAATACTGTTCCCTTCCCTTATCTCCGAAGTTAATGAACCAAAAACACTGTGATAGCTATGTAGCCGAACGCTATTAACAAACTAGAAGTACTGTACATTTCTAACAGTTTCTTAAAAGTGATCGCCATTTTTAAATTTTCCATGAAACACGACGATAAGTAAACTGTCAGCTGCATGTGCCTGAGAGTCAGCAGAACGCTAATAAGACAGCTCTGTACCCTTACCATGAGTGACAATTACTGTACTCGCTAGCGAGTCGAATGCTCTGATTCTTATAGAGTGCGAGTGACAGAGCATCCGACTCACTAACGATTAATTGTAACTCATGGTAAAGGTACTGGGGCCGTAGGCAAGATGCAAACGCTACTAACGTTTTTCTTCGTTTCGTTTTTAAACCAATCGCGTCACTGGTAGATGACGTGATACGAAAAGTCACGTGATGTGCCAGTGACGCGATTGGTTTAAAAACTAAACGAAAAGAAACGCTAGCTAGCGTAGTGCATCTTGTCTGGGCCCTCAGATACCGACTAGACCAACATCATTATTTATGTATTTACATTGCGATGATAGTATCTACGCACATGTAGAAATACAAAAGCAATAGAACTAAATGAAAGAGAAGGTATTTTTTTTAATTTCAAATAGAAATACGAGTAGTTACATGAAATACTTTTCAATCCGAAATGAAAGCACTTAAAAATTATTATGTTTTCATGCACAAGTAAAATAACCCAAGGGTGACGCACCTGTTTCTATTACACGTATGAAAATGCATTCATATTTCGTACCTGGATTTACTAATAAATGGAGTTCAGAAGAGAACTATTTTATTCTAAACTAGCGACCCGCCCTCGCTTCGCTTCGGTTCATGTGAGTTTTCTGTAACAACCTTACATTAACCAGAATATACTCGTATTATTACATGTAAACTTTCCTCTTGAATTAAACTTGAAACCAAACTGAGTTAACAAGCTGCCTTCAACAAAAAAACACATTGAAATCGGTTTATCCATTTGAGAGCTACGATGCTACAGGCTGACACAAATATAAACGTTAAATTATAACATCTCTCATTTTGCGTCTAGGATTTTTAAGTTTTTTCTAATTCTTAAAATAACGTCAAATAACCATGTTCCAAAAACGGTAACACCAAACAAGCCCTGTTTCGCCCTGTCAACTCTAAACACGGGGTGTTCCATTATTCAGTTCCAAGCTCCACGTTCGAGAATGCAAATTATCGCTCGCTTGTTCATTTTTCTCCCGCGTCCACCATTTTGTACCCACCTGTCTTCCAACAATAGCGATTTGCTGGGGAGAACTTATTACATCAAGGAAAATATCTGGAGCAATAAAATGTGGACTGATTTAATGTAGTATTTTGGTACAACGTGTTGTAACATATTCATGAAACATCATGTAGACAGGTTGTTATATGAAAGAACCTTCCATTTTCACATAAATATAAATCATAGAAGTTTACCTACTTATTTTAAAACAAATGTCTTTATAACGTTAATTCGTATTAGATCATAATACGGCAATAGTGGAATATAATGACGTTATAATTATTATGAGCAGCGTTAACACGACTCTTTTAAAGTCTGTCTTGGAAGATAGTTAGTATTTTTATATCAAAATGATTCTGTTTAATAAACTATTCATCATTAATATTTAGCATCAAAATTTGTTTAATATTTACTCGTATTTAAATGGTTAAATTAAATGGAAATGTAATTCTTACTAAAATATTCGCATTTATCATTCGGCTATTTCTATTTCAATAATGTATACTTATTTTTTTACTTTGCAATAACGTTTTAACACAAATGAATAGCGGGCAATATTCCTGGGACTTTTATTTCAAAGTAAAATGGCAACACAACGCAATATTGTATTGTTAGATAGCCAATTTCAATGTCTCAAAGTGTTTTCTGGTTTATTGTTTCGCTTTTGTATTTTTATTTTGTTAATGAAATTGGTTGTATAAGCTTAACCTTTTTTTGTACACATTTATCAGTTTTGCTTTGTTCTAGCTCAAAGTAATGTGTCTAGAAATGAACTTAACAAATGCAGTACAGATAAAACTTACAAGTTACACGTAACTCATAATATATCTGGTGGAATTAGACTAAATTCTTCAAGGATTTTCAATATAAAGGTTGATCTATGCATACGAGTATACAGGTGATATGTAATTTAATTGAATAGATCTCGTGGTTTCACCTGATGGTTCAAACGGAAGACCAGCGCTGTCTTTTCTGGTAATAGAGTCAGAGCTTATTTGACTACATTATTTTTTGCGTATCTCTCTACCCTTTGTTGTAAAAGTTTTATTCACTCATAAGCAGCAAAAAGGTTACTTACAAAATGAATACTTATCTGCATAACTATTAAATGTTCTAGTTACTTAAGTGATAGAAAACATCGAAGAAAAGCTGTTTACCAGTGTTATTAGCGATAAGTTTACGTTATGACATTAGAAACATCAATGTCAGCAGTGTCTGTCAGTCCATAGCTAGACAGTCTTCATCCATTGTCGCTACTCCATTGTTGCTGCCACTATTCATAGGGTGCTCTTTACTTCGTTTTCCGATGCACGGTTTCTACTAGTACGGTCGGCGTTATAAATAGTTGCGCCCTTTAGTGTTTTGTCACTTTAACGTCAAAAATCACGAGCGTTTAAGCGACAAGGTTCAAAATTGTGCAGTTACTGTGTGTGCTGCTACAATTACTCGAAGACTCATCTGTTCTAGTGGTTATCGCTTCAACTTTACTGTGAATAGGTATTAACGGCTGGCGCTCTTAGTTGCCTATTTCTTTAAACTACGTCGACAAATTTGATTCTTCACCAAAATTTAAATTTCCGGAATCTCTTAAACACTTTTACTAAGCCATGAAAGAGGCAAACATACCACCTACACCAACACGTAAGGTCACAATTCTAAGGACTAAGACGGAATTTTCAAGCCCTTCACCGGAACAGAACAAAGTGAACACACACTACGTGATCCGGACCAACCCTACACAAGGTCCTACAACTAACAATTCGGAGCATAACCCTTTCCATAGCTTTGTCTTACCACCTCGCTAAAAGGCTGGTTATCCGCATAGCTGTGCCAGGCAGCTACGCGGTATGCGAGGAAAAATCAACCAATAGGATAGTGAGGTTAGTAAAACAAATTAATCCTATTGGTAGATCTTTCCTCGCAACACCGCTTAGCTGCATCGCACAGCTCTGGTGGAAACGCAGCCTAAGGCTATCTGTCCACTGAAGCGGAGAGGTGAGCGAGGAAAAAATCCACCAATGGGAGAGCTGCGCTGAGCGAAGCTAGGAAAATAAATTATTCCTATTAGTGGATATTCTCCTAGCTAACCGCTCCGCTGCTTCACTCCGCTTTAGTGGACAGGCAGGTTTATTTGGGCCGCCGTAACCTGGATCAATGTCAAATATAACCTACGGGCAGGTAAAAGATTGAGAATAGGCTTGGAAAGACCTTTCAAATAACTTTCATGTTTGTGTATGTTTGAGAAATCATCCGCTTTGATCATTTAAAAGAAAGACGTGTGTGTTATTTTACCTGAAAGAGCAATATTGAAGTTATATCAATTTTATCCTAAGCTAGCTCAAGTATGCCCCAAGGAATCCTCTGGAATACAGACACTTTATGTTCTTCCTAACTAAATTTAATGGATTTGGTCTGAGGTAAAATGTGACGTAGCGTCTGGGGATGAGGAAAAGGAATTTTACGCACGGTTGACTTTTAGGGATATTGCCTTTGTAAGCAGCAGTAATTGTAAGGTTTCATAAAGACCTGATTCTTATTTAAGCATTGCACTATGTTGAACTATGCATTTGAACCTTCATCGTCTTGGTCAATAGTGGTGCAACTTACCTTTTTTTTTCACTAATGTTTTCCGGTTTATTATTTATTTGTGAAGTGGAATTGATGTGATTTGCACATGTTCATTAACTAATAATTTTCAAAAACAAACCTGCCGTTTAGTAAAATTACGTTTCAACAATTTACTTAAATAAAATAATTCACTAAATAAGTGTTCTAAATAAGTGTTCAATATAGAAAACAAATGTTAATAGTATGTTATGTTATTATCACTACTACAGAGAAAATATTTTTCTTCGGATCTTATTTTTAATGGTCGACATTTACTAGGTATGTGCAAATAGATTAACTTCGTTAGGCAAATTGTTATAAATTTTATTTCGTGATTTTATTTATTTAACAATATTGAAACCTGAAAACTTGTAAATAGTGCCCTAAAAAGCAAAACAAAAGATTTCCAATTTTAGCTGTACTTCACTGAGGTACAAAATGCATGAAAATTAGGAAAACCTGTCCAACTAGCAAGCGAAACGATTCCGTTCGTAACACAAACACCCTAATTCTAGCGTCGGCAAAATTAAACCCAAAACATTCCGGCACTTTATATAGTTGCGGTTTCCTGACACGGCACTTTCCAGTGAACGGAGGAATACAGAAGGAGATGATACATTTAGAATACAATAGTTTCAATAGTTATTTGACAAAAACATATTTATGTAAATCTACAATTTCATTCTACAGTCATAAACTGCTGGCTTGAACTAGTCTTGAACATTAAATAATAAATTACATTAGGAATGATGAAGGGAGAGCACAGTAGGCCTAGTCAAGATGTAATGTTAAAGTAACTGTTACGTCCTAAGGTTTAGGATTAAATAATTAGATCATAAAACAACAATATAACGTTTACTTCACACGCTCACTCCAACCAAGCAAGCAACTTACTGACAGCTCATTGACAGATGTGGTTGCTAGGCACTCCAATCAATTCAATCTTTCCCACTATAATGTTTTTGATCAGCATGTCTTACATGGCCAACCATCGCTCCCTTTCTGCGCTCAATAGGTAATCTCTTATATCTTTCTTTTCTTCTTTACCCTTGCCAATCGCTCAATACTTCTTGATTTGATACTTCCTTCCAACTAATTCCTTTTCTCTAGCACAACATCTCCAACGCCTTCAGCCTCTCTCTGATCCTCTGTATTAGGGGTCCTTGCTTCTGTATAGTGATATACTCCATATGTGCGATTTTAAAAAACGTTTTCGTGTTCTGTAGGATATATTAAGTTTGAAAATGTATTTTATGTTATTGTATGACCTGATTCACTACAAATAAACAAGAAAAATTATATACATTCCATGGAACAATATTGGAAGAAGTCAAAACAAATTAAATATTACACTATCTTATTTTATTTATTTATCAAATTATTGGTTATCTGTTGTACATACTTTTCTCTTTTCCAGTTAACTGCATATCATTCGTTAGCGTAGAACTTTCCACTCAAACAGTCGCAGTGAGAAGAGTTCTGGAAACATCGATTTAGTTTAGAACTTTCAACGAGAATTGTGTTGAAAATGTTGATCAGAATCTCAACATATTCACTGACCATATTTACTATGAAATAGTTATTGGCTTAATTTCTCTGTTAATTTCATAACTATTTTTTTCTTTAGCAGGTTTGATTGTTCAATAATAATAAAGGCCTGGCATGCGCAATAGTTTCTTCAATAGCCTAGTTCACGAATCGAAAGTTTCTTCAATAGCCTAGTTCACGAATCGAAATCAGTTAATTCATAGTCTATTATTAATGTTCCCATTCTTAAATAGTCCCACACTAAGCGGTGGTTGTCTGTGTGAGGATACTTCTTTAGTGGCCACTTGCACCCCCGCCTTCATCACGTCGTTCGCTACAAATACGAACATTACGAACTCAATGTCAAACGAAACGATTATGCGGATTGACATAGTTACTGGTAAACTTTTTAATACGAAAATAACAGTTTTTACACCCGCGTATCGATATTACTCGTCGCTACTGAAGAATATTGTAGTTCCGTCTATAATAACCACAGATCTCGAGGAAAGCCAATAAAATACGTCCGCCCGTTATTACATTTTCTTGGAGGAGAAAGATGATAGTTACCTTTTGAATATTTATTTATTTATTTATTGGGAAACAAACAGCTTAAATATTACAAAAAATATAAAATAATAAATGGATAATACAAGAGCCAAAATTTGGAAGAAGAGAAAAAAATACAACAAAAACTACTAGCTACAGTTATTTGTTTGAACTATTTTCACTGCGGAAATAAATTGCCCAGGGCGCATGCTAAAGGAGTCAATGTGCGAGTATTTAATGTTGTAGGTTGAGCATGCTCTGACGAGATAGGAAATATGACATATGAAACAATCTAACCTCATTATGTTCATACATTACAAGTCACATCACTTTATTAAAAAACTCGTCTAAAGGGTCGCTCCGTGTTTGGCTTCGACTCCATGTACGCCTTCCAAAGGCCCAGGACTTCAATAGTCCTGTGTGTTTGGTAAATACATACCAATAATACCATTGTTTTACCATTCTGCCGCTACAGTGACTGCTTAAAAGCCCCAACTAACTATATTGGCAACTCTATCATGTGCTCTGAAATTACCAGTACCCAAATTTAGTCAGAAACTTGCGTGAACACAGTCTGCATGTAAAAACTCAGTTCATGCTAATGTAATTATGAAGACACAAAATCAACTCAAAAATGCAATGCTTGGGATGGAGCTTGAACCCAATCCCGTTTATGGGACTGCGCTTAATTGGAGTTACCGGGTTATACATAGCAATGCATAAAAAATGCAATAGGATAGTTATAGAGTTATATATAAAAAATGAATGTTTCTCTTTATGTCCTTTATAGAATCGTAAACTATCCATTTGATCATGTGATGATCTTCAGCAAAGTGTTGGGAATGAGTCTACGAAGGTTTCTGAGTTGGTACGACCAATTATGCATTTATGTTTTTCCTTCAAATTTATTTTAGTTAGTGGAGTAGCAACGCGCGCAGGGTACAGATAGTAGAGTTATATAACAGATTAATAAAGCTAAAATCGACTATTGACAATATGAAGATTTAATGAATGAATTAATAATTGATGAGTGTTTGAATAGCTCCTTTGGAAAGTTGCATGTTAAACTTAATTATTTTTATAAGTTTTTTTACAAATTACTAGTGTTTTCCAGTATGACAGGTATTTAACCTTAAGGTTCTCAAACAGATAAGTCATGTACTTACATTGTTGTTTTTATGAAAATCTCAATTGAATTTACAACAGATATCTAACTATTGAAGTTGGCGTTTCCTCGCTCAACAAATTAGTTTAGCCATTCAACGAGGAAATGCTGCCAGCATCTTTGGTACAATGCCGCAGGGGCCATTCTTAGATTTAGGGCGGATTTGACCTAACTGGAATAAGACCTTATTCTCGTTTGGTCGAATCCGCCCGTAATGTTTTATTCATATAATTATTTTATGTTGTTTTTCTATAAATACTATTTACTATTGTTATGTATGTGGCGGTAGGTAACTGATAGAAATGCACGAATACACCGATAATTAAGACTAATTTATCGCACAATACACTTCGAATACTTGGATGATCGCTCGGGTCACTCTTCGCTCATTGAATGCAAAACGGACACATTCCAAAATAATTTGCTCTTGCATTAAAAATCTTATACAAATAGATTCTAATTTTAAAATGCAACACTGACTCATTTTGGAATGTGTCCGTTTTGTAATCAATGAACGTCTTGTCCGCATTGTTCGCTTTCCAAGTAAAGAATGCCTGTACCCGCTACTGGTCCGTCTTTTTATAGTCCCCGTGTCCGACCGTCACAGAATGATTTTCGAAAAGATCGATGACCTGTCGAGGACGACTGAGACTATTCGTTGATACACGTTACGACCTTGGCTCTTCGGTCGGGAGTGTTCCGCATAATGCTGTCTCATTTTCAATCGTTTTATCTATTTCACTCTTAGTGGAAAATTAGACGCCTTATCCCATCGGCGTAACACTATTGACCAAAATATAAAATCCTGTCTGTCTTCTACAAGATTTTCTGTGAACAATTCAATTTTAAGCCTTTAAACCTCCCTAGCAATCTAGATGTTAATTCTTAATTTCACGCTCCAGCTCAAAGTAACCACTGCCCCCCCAAGAATTTCTTGGGGGTTGTTATTATGGCAAATTAAACGGTTATTATGAAAACACAGTTTCACGCTTCACTTGCCTCGCAGCGGTGCCTCAGTATCGTAAAATGTTAGAACACGGCGAATTGGTTTCTTTAAATTTTGCTATTAAAATCCAGTATATTTGTATGAATTAAGGATGGTCTTCCTTGAAAAAGTTCGGATTTCCGTCATTTTTGTGTATGTTCTATAGAGTGGAGGACTTCATTAAAAACTCATTGTTTCAAGCTTGTGATGCTGCCACAGGCTTTGCTATATCTGTTAGTTTTTATTACGGTGCATATCCTAACATTTGAATCAGCAAAGTTTTATCCTACAAAAAATTACAAAACTAAATAGTTTTTAGGACATGACCGCGGTGGACAAAAACTTGGATTTTTGATAAACCTGTTAAACAAATCCAAAAAGGTGGAAACCTGACTTTAAGATTAAGGAAAAAAAGAAGGTGTTGACATTAAGGGTTTACTTTGTATCAACTCAGTGGCAGCTTCAGAATGGCTACGAAAATTACAGATGCCCTAGCCAAGATGGATTAGCGTTTCGACTAATTTTATTTTTAAACCAATCGCGTCACTGGTAGATCACGTGACTTTTCGTATCACGTCATCTACCAGTGGCGCGATTGGTTTAAAAACGAAACGAATAGAAACTCTAGTCAGCGTAATGACTCTTAGCTGAAACCTGAAGCGTACTCATTTTAATTAAAATCAAACCTTCTTTACATATATCTGCATTAGTTGAACAGATTTTAACTCGATTAATTTCGAGGGACTGCATCATAACGGAGTTGCTGTGAGCCCGTCAACGAAGCCAAAGTTTGCTGCATTCAATTTCCGACCGCCATTTCATTTGCTGAATGTGTTTGACATTTTAGGTTGAAAACTTGAAAATAATACGCCTCTTGCTTTTAACGTTTGAACTTTTGGGTTTTATTGTGTCTAAATAATTCAGCGGTAAATTACTTTTTCCACATGGGACTGGAATTTTTACCAGCGATCAACTAATGATATGTGTCGCTCCTGTGTTTAAATTCAAAGTCTTGAAATATCAAGCTGCTTGGATTGTAGAATGTCATAGTAGTAATATGTCAAAGTCTCAGAATGACCAGTTAGTAAAACACTATCATGTTTTAAAGTCAAAGTCTTGAATGTCAATCTGCCAAGATCGTAGAATGTCAGAGTAG
Organism: Acleris laterana; assembly: GCA_963966035.1. NCBI lineage: Eukaryota > Metazoa > Arthropoda > Insecta > Lepidoptera > Tortricidae > Acleris > Acleris laterana. Next base: position 10,635,207 of record OZ014453.1, read on the forward strand.
TACCCTTGCAGTTGTAAGTCCTAGCGTTGTATGACCTTGACAAGACCTTGATGTTGTAAGACCTTGACGTTGTAAGACATTGACGATGTAAGACGTTGACGTTGTAAGACGTTGACGTTGTAAGACATTGACGTTGTAAGACCTTGACGTTGTAAGATATTGACGTTGTAAGACCTTGACGTTGTAAGACCTTGACGTTGTAAGACCTTGACGTTGTAAGACCTTGACGTTGTAAGACCTTGACGTTGTAAGAGATTGACGTCGTAAGACGTTGACGCTGTAAGACATTGACGTTGTAAGACCTTGATGTTGTAAGACCTTGACAATTTAAGACCTTGACATTCCACGACAAGGACGTTTCAAGATTTTGACGTCGTCCTATCTGGACATAATTTAAGCACTTGACATTTTAAGACTTGGACTTCAAGCGCCGGATTGTGACTCTTTTAATGACACAGGATCTTTATTTTTTGTTTCGACAAAATAGTAAAGAGAGTTCTCGCCGGCAGTGTGAACAATCGATGTGTGTGTTTTTATTGACACGGGATATATTGTTGTCGTTTCCTTAACGAGAAAAGAGTCGATAGCTAATCAATTTTTCGCCGGCAGTGAGACGCGTGTTTGACAGGTCGTCCAGTTCCCAAATCGACCAATTCTTACATTGTCCAATTCCCACATTGTCCAATCCCTCTATGACAAATTCCCAAATTGACCAATTTCTTATATGACCAATTCCCACATCGTCCAATTCCCACATTGTCCGATTCCCAAATTGACCAATTTCTTATATGACCAATTCCCACATCGTCCAATTCCTATATATGACCAATTCCCACATCGTCCAATTCCCACATTGTCCGATTCCCAAATTGACCAATGCCGACATTGTCCAATTCCTATATATGACAAATTCTCACATTTAGTGGAGATAAATGTTTAAGATGAAGCGATTAAGGGCATTTTACTGACCACTTCGGTTGTTACTTTTATTCTGAAAACCATCCAACCCACTTAAATAGACACGCTATCTGGTTAGATTTATCAAATGGGGACTTAAATATAATTTCTGAATTTGACGTTTTGGGAAATTTACTTGCTGGGATATTGACATTCTGAGAATTTGACGTTTTGGGAATTGTACTTGCTGGGAAATTGACATTCTGAGAACTTGACATATTGGGAGTCTGACATTCAAAGAATTTGACGTTTTGGGAGTTGTACTTGCTGGGAATTTGACATTCTGAGAACTTGACATTTTGGGAGAGGGAATTGGACATTATGGGAGTAATGCAGTGAGACAATTGCCTTAACAGCAGTAGAACTTGGCAAATGTTTTACAGCAAATGTTTTAACCAATTCCCGGTAACCTGTAACTAGAAAGTCCGTATTACCCATTACAGGGATATCGATAGCGTTCTGATGAGATTATCGGAAACTTTCCGCAAAACCCGTTATGAACTTTAACAATGTTGGAAGAGTTAAGTGCTTTCCTGTTTTCATCTTAGATGTTAATTCTTTTATTTCTTTTCAAAGGTATACTTATTTCAAGTATTTGAACAGTTTCTTTTTATTGTTTAAAACCTTTACGGTCAAAAATATAGTTTTTTTAACATTTTAACAAGAAAAAGTATGCAGTGTTATATTTGAAATATGCACGTTACAAAGACTAATAAAGTTCAAGCACACATTTACTTAATTTTAATTATTACGCTTTTGGCAGTCCAGTAAAAACGCATTCATTAAAAAGTCATGCGAAAAAATATCTGCTTCATGAAATAATATCAGCATTCCGTAGATAATTATGAAGTTGTTTATTATTTTACCAACTGCAGTCATTTTATATGCAGTCACGTAATTTAATATGCAGAATTGTCGAGTGAAATTCTTACCTACGCTGGAAAATGAGGCGACCCTTTCACAAAGATCAGGTTTTTGCAGACTGAAAAGCAAAATAAAGTATTTCGACTAATAAAACTCAACCATTATAAATTTACTACTGGACACTTATTTTATGGATTTGACAGTGAAGTCCAGTGCTTAAGAAACTCGTTGTTTTTTTTTTTTAATGGCTTTACCGAGTCGATTGCGAGGGATTGGCAGGAGTGCGCTTAGCAGGCCTAGTCTGCGTCTATATCGCGTGTCAAGTGTGTATAAAGCATCCGTCACTCTCATACTTATTTACGTGTCAGAAGGTGACGGATGCCTTATCCAAACTTTAACATGCTATAAACGCAGCCATATTAGGGTCCCTGGATAGGAACGAGTGGCAAAAAAGAGAGGAGGCCATTGCGCAGCAGTGGGACACAAAAACAGCTTTTTTTTTATGGCATAGAGAAGACAAACGAGCACACAGGCCGCCTGATGGTAAGTAGAAACTGTGACCCATAGACATTTGCATTCACAAGACTGCAATGCAATCCTAAGACTACAAATGCGTTGCCAACCCTGAGGACTAAGATGGAATGCCTCTATGCTAGCCATTTCACCGGCTGTCTTATCCCCAAACCGGAACACAACAATGCGAACACTGCTATTTGGCGGTAGGTTAATGGATAAGACGGTGGTAGCGATCCGGACGGACCCTTCACAAGGTCCTACCACCCGGTCCTAGTAAACAAAGGCCGTAACTCCGTATACACAAGGTGTAGGTACTTCGCTAATTTCTAGTTTTACACATTCACCATTGACTCATTAAAGAAACAAGTCCATTGATATCACACGCGAGGAAAAAAGTATTTGTGCTTGTGGACTAGGTAAACAGAAGCACATGGGGTTATCCACGCGCGTCTGTCAAGTCCACGTTAATGTTGACCTAATTGTCAGCTGTCATCAGTCAGTAGGTCGGGCACTGTAATAGGGTCCGGCCTCAATCCAGCTTTTGATGACCTCTTTTTGCTTCAATATCGAGAGTGATTTTTCACGTTTTGAAAGTTCTAATTATAACGTTATTTGAGCCAGTTCTGATCAGTTATCTCTAAGTTCAAACGTTTCATTTTATTTAGGATAGAATCGATTTTGACATTTTAAATTAAAGAACACTGAACCTAACACAAACTGGGCTCTTATTATAAGGATCATGCGCACTTTTGTATGGAAATTGGGTGTGGCATCAACAGAATTGAATCCTTTACATTTAAAATGTAAATAGTTAAAACATCATTTCTTACTATAGCCGCAAATACCTAGCTTACCGGAGAATAAAAATATGGGCACTTGAAAACAAGATAATAATACAGTCTATAATTATAAACTTTAGCTAAATAAATAACAAAGTAAAGAATTTTCTTAGAATCAGAGCGTTGTTTTGTTGTACAGAATACACAATTTTTAAGATACATTACACAACAATCGACCTCTGTGTAACTCTTTTCAGTTAAGTTACTTAGGTTATGTTGATGATATAGTGTTATAATCAAATACCCACAGACCACTTACCCTATAGACTCCGCTTCGGAACAGTTTGTCTAGTATCTCATTAAGCCAAAATGGCGGGGCGCGGGGGGCGGAAAGTGCACCGTGATTGGCTAGTTCAAAATCAACGAATAATCAAGTGTGCGCGTCGTGGTGCGCGCCAATAGAACTATGGCAACCAATTAGTGTTCTGTGAGCATAAGCATGGCTTACGGGGGCGCCTTTGTATGCGGAGTCTATAGGGTAAGTGGTCTGTGCAAATACCCTAAACCCAGTTCTATAATTATCCGTCACAATACTATAATTTCCAATGTTTCTATGGACTATAATATATCATCAACATAATCTTGTTTTCAAGTGCTCATATTTTTGTTCTCCGGTGAGCTAGGTATTTGCGGCTATATTAAGAAATTACGTTTTAACTAATTCCTTTTTAATGATGTAGGTTTAAATTTTGTTGGTGCCACACCCAATTTGCCCATGATCCTTTGCGACATTACTGTCAAGTCAATAAGAGCTGTCATAACGTTGATAATACGAAAACAATAGGTGTGAATACAAACTAGAAAAATCCCTGGCTTCAACTTTAAGCTTTAAGCCTTAAGCGGAATATACAAATGCATAGAGATGTATGAGGCATGCCATGCGAAACCACGCACGGAGATTAAAGCGATTTTATGCATTAAACTTGTTTGGCCTTTAGAATTCGTCGGCTGGGCCTCTATTTCACCTAAACGTGGCTATTATTTGTTCACTTAATATTAAGTGAAGGTAAAAATCTTAAAGTATCATTTGGAAAACATGATAGGTTACAAAGTAGTAGAATAGAGAACCAAGCCGTTATACATGTCATACCTGTTCTATGAGTCAAGTAAGGTCACTCGTGTATATTTCAGAATGGCATTTGGAAAGCAAATTTTTACTTTAGCCATTTGCTTTTAATTACATTTTAACGTAAAATTTATACGAAATTTCACCCAAAAAAGATATAACAGCATGTAATTGCACATTCGCTTGAACTCCTTTCTATTTTTTTCACTATTTTTGACACTGGCCACCTGAACACCTGATTTATACCTCTATGGGTTCTGAGGCTCACAGGCATTTGCATTTTCAAGGGTACTTAGACTGGAATGCTAAGACAAACTAAACTTGGCTAAGATGCCCGTCTTTTATATTGTCCCTTTTTTTTTATGGCTTAGAGAAGACAAACGAGCACACAGGCCACCTGATGGTAAGTGGAAACTGTGAGCCATAGACATTCGCATTCACAAGACTGCAAATACTGCAATGCAATCCTAAGACTGCAAATGCGTTGCCAACCCTGAGGACTAAGATGGAATGCCTCTATGCTAGTCATTTCACCGGCTGTCTTATCCTCAAACCGGAACACAACAATGCGAACACTGCTGTTTGGCGGTAGGTTAATGGATAAGATGTCCCTGTTTTAAATACGTACATATATGGCCTATTTCAACAATTCCTTTAATCTTTGTCGTTTGTTAATTAATGTTTCCCAGTCTGTTATTCCGCTAGCCCCGGCGGCAGTTAGAAAACTACGTTCGCTGTCGTGTAACTTGTTTCCACATATCCGTTTCCTGTTTACTTTGAAATGGGACTGCGTATGTGACACTTTAAGCTATACTTTGTAAGGTATTCGTGATGCATTTCAGGATTAGGAATAATAAAATGGTAAATCATCATCATACATTGTATGAAATAGGTCGCTATTTATGTATGCCTGTCTACGTAGTTTTTTTATACATTTTTTTAAAATGTGAATAATATTCTATCGTTTAAAGGATTCCTCTAAAATTAATTACGGAATTATGTATAAAATATACACAGATCCCAAAGCCTAAATCCCAAAGTATAAATATTTACCGACACTTATTTTCCTTAGGTTTATTAAAATGGTATGCTTATGAAATTTTTTCATGAATTAAATACTTTATTGGCTTTAATATTCAATTAAATGTCCTTAGTTTCTTTTTGTTACTGTAGGTATAAATAATAAAATCAAGCATTAAAAAACATTAGCTGTTATTAATTAGGGGTCAGCTAGAGGCTAGCATCTCGTCACGCTGAACGCCCATTTGCGTTCATGGCACTGGATACAAGCCAGGAAACGTTTATAATATGCTACCCCTGCATCTGTTAACCCACTGAAGTTTCAACATCCGCCATGACGTCGTGTTGTCACACGTCAAAATGACGTTGAAGCTATGACATGGCATCCACCATAACGTATCACATGTCAAAATGACGTTCGAACTATGACGTAGCAGTATTCATCTATCTGCGTACATGGTGCTATTACTGGCCAGTACAAAACTACAGTTTATACGGGTCGTCCATTATATAAAGGTCGCATTTATAAACGAGAGTTTATATACTAGGAATCGCTCGTTATTTTGCATTAATATAGACACGGAATAACCCCTTGCTGGTTGTAATTTAAAAAGTTGTTAATGGGGGCTATTCTAAAAGCTGAATCTCGAACGTAATTATTTACACGGATATGAGTAAATGATCGCTAGGTTCGTTTCGCTATAGTAGTCGGTTCTTCGGTAGTACACGAATACATTTGGTTCACTTTATAGACGATAGTTTGACCTCATTTTGACTTCATTATTATTATTACCTCTTAAACAAATGACTAACATTGGAAAAAAAATCCTGGGAAGCTCCATCAAAAGTTGTTTTGAAATTGGCTAGTCCCAATCTAAGGTTTTGAGGCACTAGATAACGATAAACATACTTTTACAAGAGAAATACAAACTTTAATACATAGAAAACAACAAAGACTCAGGAACAAATAGCACAGCCCATCACCCAAATATTTACCATTCTGGGCATCAAACACAGGACCGCTGGTCTGAAAACGGTCATTACCAAGCAGCTCAAACGCGTTACCAATATAATAAAACTAACAAACAACCTATAAATAGTCGAATCGCTGTACAAATAAACAAGTCCCAAAAAGGCTTTTTGGAATTAAAAAGATAAGCCCACGTCATTAGAGCGATAGCGGAGTGGATACGACTTACAAATTGGGGAAAGCACGCCACGCCACTGAAATCTTGATGTTTTCTGATTTGTTTAGATTCATTTGTAGTTTAGTCATGGAAATCACCTATTTTGCAGTAGTGTGTTATAATGGTCTTAATTCATATGTATGCACAAAATAAGGCGAGGCTTGCACAGTCAAGGACTTTAATTGTTAAGCCACTATGGAACCCTGTCGCATAACGTTGATCATTAATTTTAGAGTAATTTCTTTCATATGGTTTGACGCTGTCATTATAACTGGGTTCCAAAGTGGCTTAACAATTAAAGTCCTTGACTATACAGTCACGGAATTTAATTCCTAGTTCACTTTGAATATGTCAAATTGTCTTTTTTTTAATGCGTTTGTTTGCTGGAATACAGTAATAAAGGTGTTACATATTTAGGGTACAGTGTATCCAGCCTGCATGCAGGCGTGCAAAATGTTCATAATAACATGAATTAATAACGTCAAAAATTATACGAGTGCAATATAAAATTATAAAATGTAATTGTAAAATTAAAATAAAATGTCAACTTAATTCCTATCATGCTCGAGGTACATCCCGTACATCTTAACACTATAAAAACAGTGTTGTCCAGAAGCCATTTTGTGAGCGAGCGCTTAAAATCGTTACTTTCTAAAGATTTAAGGTCAATGGGTAGTTTGTTAAGTATATTTGTCACTCGTGTGTCATAGCAAAACGAGGATTGCCACAAATATCTGCCCTTACCGGGATTTGAACCCAGGACCACTAGCTTTGAAAGCACTACCAACTAGGCCAACGCGTTGGCAATTACTCGAATCGTTTACTAAATTGTAGAAAGAAAGAAAATACTTAAGTTATTGTCGAGCAAACATACAAATGCCATCGTGGTTGACTTTAAGAACTCGCTTTGCTCGCTCATTAAATTGTTATAGAATCCTCACAATTCCCCCGTGACTCCTGACTAGGGGGGGTTACCAAGATATGGCTAAGCTATTCAGTTTAGGATGAGTGTATGGGACAGAGCTATAACAGTAACACGGCTCTGTTTCGTGACTTACCGTAAATTGAATTGCATAGCCATATTATAGTAATTCCCCTGATCTTAACTGATATTATTTTTTAAGGCCGCTACGAATAATTTCCTGATACTGGTTTAAAAAACGTCTCAATACACAGGAATGTAGTAGTTCAAGGCGTTGAATAATATCGGAGCTGAGATATTAAAGATTTAAATTGTTGGGACTAAAAGTGGCATTAATACCTATTTTGATGTCTCCGCTCAGATGCACTTTATATTGTGTAACAAAATTTGTTTATTTTGAATCGATCTATCACATTATACTTTATAACTAAAAGATGAAATTTTACGGGTGACCTCTCACTTAAAAATAAAAAGGCTGTTACTAATGAAAGCACTTTCACCCAAACACTTTTAATGACAATTATAGATCATAAATAGGGTTATTTTAGTGTTATTTTAGAGGCATATCGTGGTTCTAGAATCCATTAAATCCATTTCCTAATTATTATAATTACATGACACTTTTATTTTGACGTTCAGTATGGTCATATTGGTTTAGCAGTTAAATGAAGAAATGAATTTTGAAATATTAATAAAAAAAAAAAAAAAAACGACTCCATGGATTCTAGAACCACGATTTGCCACCAAAAGTCCTAACTCTAATCATAAAATAATACTCAGGTTATCGTCAAATCAACATACAAACATACGAATGCTATAGTCATCAAATTGTTACGCGAATTCCTTCCTACAAAAACCTACTCCTATATCGACTCTTCAGCTTTAAAAACGATAAAGCCCTGTCCTTAAGTACGCTCACCTTAATCTGTTCCTATCTCATTAATATTCTAAGCGAAACACGCAACGCTAAGAAAGCCGCACGTCACTGTTCAAATTTACTTAACGGGAACGTTAACGTAATTCACGTGCCGCCATTGTTATGATCCGAAGTCGTTTGTGACGTCACAGGAGAAATAACAACAGAAGGTTAAGAAATACGTTAGAGTTATTTAATTTTGTTGTATACTAGCGACCCGCCAGCGCTTCGGTTTATGTGAGTATAGCCTTTCTCGATAAATGCGCCATCTAACACTGAAATAATTTTTCAAATCGGACCAGTAGTTCCTGAGATTAGCGCGTTCAAGCAAACAAACAAACAAACTCTTCAGGTTTATAATATTAGTAAAGATACGGTTTTTACTCGTATTCTACTGTTATCGTATTATTTTCTATGTGGCCGCCATTTTCGTCAAGTAAATAAGAGCTATTATAACTTTGACTGTTGCCTCTATTCCATATTGTATTAAAATTAAATTGTAGACATAATGGCTGCTTCTACTCACTATATAATAAGAGCTGCCATAATTTCAACATTGCGGTTACGATAAAGCAAAATGGTCAAAACCAAAGCAAAATAAAGGCCCGGAGTTGAACAGTGTCAAGTGTCACGTCACGCCGATTAACTTAGTCCCGACCTAAGCCCTAGGCTTGTTTTAGGTACTAGACAACCGTATACATCCAAGACTCAGAAAAAAAAATAACTTGCCCTGATCTACTCTTACCGGGATTGGAACCCAGGACCGCTAGCTTTCTACTACAGTATGCAGGGTCACTACCAACCAGACTATCGTGTCATCGGATGTGAGAACCGTAGTTACTTTTACATATATATAATATACTTTTGCTGAATTTATAAACTACTTTATAATTTAAATAAATCAAAATCTAACTACTTATTTTTATAAATTACTTATTTGAATAATTATGACTTTTAAGAACATTTTCAATTTTTGTTAATAAATCATTATTTTACTTTAATTTTTACTATTATTTTATTCCCTTTAAATAGTTAAATTACTGCAGAAACGTACATTGTGGTGATATTCAAGTAAATACACAACTCGTATTTGTTCTTTGTGTTCACAGGTTGGTGTTTTTGAATGGTCTGATATTCTTCCATAAACGTTTACGTTTTTTTTCATGAATGGCGCGACGGCTTTGCGTTCTAGATAATAGTAGATATCTTTTGAACCTGGAGAGTTTAAGTCCTTTTGTTAGATTTTTTATTTGTGAAACGATAAAAATCTCTTTGGTATTAAAATTAAACGATATAAAAAAATTAGGACTGTGCAGTCGAGTTCATAAATATGTGTACACTTTAGTAGGGTAAAAGTACCGTTTGTAGCCACTGTACCCTTTTTGCCCATTTAAGGTTTAAATGAGTATCAAAGATACTGTAAAATGAAAAAACTAGACGAAAATAAAGATAACATAAAAACATATTTTTGTAATTTCATAATGCTTAACATATTAGTAAGAATTTAGAGTGGTCAAAAACGGTGTAAAGATCGCCGAAACCGGCACTTCTACCCTACCTTGTTTATTTAATGTCATGTTTAAACTGCCATATATGAGTTAATATAACACGTTTTTAAAGCACGGCAACATAAGGATTAAAAAAAAAAATTATTAAAAAAAAACTCAACATTATTTTAGTGAGTAAGTAGGTACAAAGATTTATTCAAGCGGTTTACAGTAGTTCGGGGAAATTCAACAGGGGTTATCTTTGAAATACTCTGATCCACAACACGTTTCATTTCCACTGAAACTGACGTTGAAACAAAAACATAACGTGTTATTTTCAATCTTACTCGATGAGCTGAAAATTTCCTAGTTATACAAAAGTAAAACGTACTTGCTTTGCAAGAGCAATAGTAAGTTTTCTAAGAGTTTATTCATTATTTACTACCAGGTAAAATCTAAATTCCGAGAAATTCCTAATTAGAGCTATAACATCTTTCTAAAGCACGGCAACATTTAATAGTTAAAATATACGAATTCCCAGCTCCCGAATAAGCTTCATGTGAAACATACATTGTAACTGTTACAAAACTTTTATGCATATGCAACCTTATTTACAGCAGCAGAAAGTTAAATTTGCAATAGATCTAAGTTGCAGTTAAGCTATTTCATCTAAGGGTGCATTTTGCTTTTACTTGGAACCTTTGGGTCCTTTGAAACGGAATTTTCCCCTATCCTGATCAAACATGATCAAACTCAGTGATGAATAGTTCCAAATGAAAATGTCATCTTGTAAAAAATAGGATGGTGCTACAGAGGAAGCTGCTTTGTATCACTTTAATTATTATAGAAATTGAAATGTTGTGTCCACTTGGAAATTGCTATGGAAATCCATGATAGAGGAAATCCACAATAAAATAATTAATACCAACGTTTTGTACAATTTGCGGAAACTGAAAACTAATATTATTAAAATAATATTTTATTGTCAGGATCGTAGCAAGTGGAAAAAAGTGGTTTCTGTCTACCCCTCTGGTAACAGGTTTGATTTAATTTAATTGATTTATTTTCTTTCTTAAATAACTTAAATCTATCATTACCGGTTGACCTAATGCGATAGACAAGTGAAAAATAAGAATAAGAATTAACACTAGGTACAGTCAGCCATAAAAAATGTCGAGCACACCTAGTGCCTTGTCACCTTGTATGTTACTGTGTCTTGGTAATGTTTGTATGTAAGTATGTAATATTTTCAGAAGCCAACGCCATGTTTGCTTAACTTTTATCGGAATTTTGCAAGTTTTAGGTAAATATCTACCCGAATTTCCGATCCCTGAATATGACCAATAGCAAAAACGTCCTACCTGAAATGTACCCAATCCTACAAACGGCACTATGAAGCTGCATACATTTTGATTTTAATCTGAATTAATTAATTAATGTTACATTCACTTTATGCTTATTTATATTTGCATTATGGCTTAATAAATGTATAATAAAAAATAAATTAGGATATAAATCTTAAGTATAAACATGTTCGACTAAATTCACTATTACTTTTGATCCAACTTCAAAATGGTCAATTTAAGTGTAATATTCTTTTGCACCTAAATTACAGTAAATCCAGTTAACTCTCTTTTATTCTTTGTTATGTCTATAATATGCGTGTATCTTGTGGCTTGTCGTGCGATCTTAAAGCTTGTTATTATGAACGTCATGCGCAGAGAGCGGCCGAGATCAAAGGCGGCCGGGGAATAAACTGCGTCGGTTTGACGGGACACATGCTGTACAGTACACTGTATTACGGTTAAAATAACGGTTAATCTTGTACAAGACGCTATTTCTAGGGTCCTAGTGAAATAGGTTATGTCTTCTGAAGATCAAGTGAAAACGGGTTTAAGTCTAGTATACTCCGTTCATGTTACCTGACTGTTAATAAAAAAGGTTAAGTACCTATTTATATATATACCGACAGACCGACCGACCGAAACGCTGATCTTGCATCTGAAGAGGTTACACAAAAATTAAAAAAGTTTTTTTTTAAACTAAAAATAAATATAATACCATTAATAAATAATATAAATATGATTGAAAACTCCTCTAGCATTAGTATAAATCATCCTCAGTGTCTAAAATTGAACTTTTCATACATGCTTCAACTACTAGTGACTTTATTATATTTTGTAATAAAAATAAATACTATTATGTAAATATTTTCAAAAATTATTTCTGGTGGTTAGATAATATGACTCTATTACATTTCTTTTTAGGTATATTTTACAAATAATGATTAAACCGTATCAGCACCGTACCGCACCGTATTTTAATTTAAAATAATTGACTGAAATACAGTGTTGTGTTATTTATTTAAGAAATGGCTTTCCCTTTCATTAGATACCACACACGATAAGTTCCAGAACATTTTTTTCTCATACAATAAAATATGACAACATAACTTCTCTCCTTTTTGTTCCAGTGCTATGAGTGAAATTGATTTTCATGGCCTAAAGATCAATCGTTCCGATTTTCATGATTTTTACTGAATTTCAGAGTGTATCACTAGCACTATTCCTTATCATGTCTCACCTATACAGCTGATGGTCAGATGGACAACAAAGTCAAAGTCTTATAAGGGTTCTGCTTTTTAGTATCCGTTACGGAAATATAACAATAATAGTATTTCCGCAAATGCAAAAGACTGTACCGCAAACACAAGAACACGATAATTGAAAAGGGAGAATGAATCACGACTGCATTTATTCCCACTGCGGTTTCTTATGAAGTTGGAAAACAGACCAATACTAAAAATAAATAAACTGTACGTACAAACCGATGGCAAAGCAATTGAGGTTCTATTTACAGATGAATAACATTAAAACTTTATTTTTTGTCGTCACTTACAACGTAATGTTTTTTATTTTACACTTGCAACTACGAGGGCTGCTACTTATGTAACCGGAATAGAAAAAATAAACAAACGTACATGGCTAAATATGGTTTTATTGTTTTTCGAAGTATTCTCCGTGATAATCGATGCACTTTTGCATACGTTGAAACCAATTTATAAAGCACTTTTTCCACTCTGACTGAGGTATCTCCAAAACGTGCTGTCTGAACGCGTCGACGGCATCTTCACGGGTCGAAAATCGTTGACCACGTAATTTATTCTTTACATTTGGAAATAAATAGAAATCATTGGGTGCCAAATCAGGGCTGTAAGGTGGATGATCCGTTAATTCTATATTTTGACCTTCCAAAAATCGAGTCGTTTCACGTGATGTATGACAGCTGGCGTTATCATGGTGCAGAATGATTCTCCGTCGCTGGTTGTTTTTCCGTATTTTTTCAAATACTTCCGGCAAACAAATGGTCGTGTACCACTCCGAATTAACCGTTTTACGATTCTCTAGGGGCACTGTAGCCACATGGCCATTAATACCAAAAAAGCAGGCCACCATTTGCTTCAAGGTGCTTTTTGCACGAGTTACTTTCGTAGGGTTCGGCTCATTTTGAAACACCCACACCGTTGATTGTTGTTTAGTTTCGGGATCATACGCATAGATCCAGGATTCGTCACCTGTGTAGATATTATAAACAGCTTTTGAGTCACCACGGTTATATTTTTTCAACATTTCCTTGCACCATTCGACGCGAGCCTCTTTTTGATCCTTAGTTAAGTTGTGCGGGATCCAACGCGAACAAATTTTTTTCACAGCTAAGTGTTCATGTAATATCTTATTAATGCTCGTCATACATATGCCTATAGTCGCCTCTATCTCGCGATACGTAACATGACGGTCATGCATTATAAGTTTTCGCACAGCTTCAATATTTTGTGGTACAACGACCGATTTCGGGCGACCATCCTTAACTTCGTCCCTGAGCATACTACGTCCACGATTGAACTCACTAAACCAGTGATACACAGTAGTTTTGGATGGAGCTTCATCACCAAAAGTCGAAGTTAGTTGATCTATGCACTGTTGTTGCGTTAAACCACGCCGAAAATCGTAATAAATCATAGCACGAATATTTTCACGAGTGAGTTCCATTCTTGCAGCGAGATTAAAATTTAAACCCGCCAAAAACAAAAGACTAGCGTACATAAGAAAAAAAATATATAGCGGCCAGTATTAAAAAAAGTTCAAATTTTACCATGGAGGTCAGATATAGCGTTTAAAAATGTTGGAATCCTGGATTCCGGTTACCTAAGTAGCAGCCCTCGTACAATCGATGCTTCAATCTTTTTAAGTTACTTCAAATATGTGATCACTTAAATAACTACTGCGTCACTTTCACCCCTTTGCCAATTTCAAATGTCAGTTAATACCTGAAGTTAAAACGACAGAGGCCCTTGCCAAGATGCACTACGTTGACTAGCGTTTCTATTCGTTTCGTTTTTAAACCAATCGCGTCACTGGTAGATGACGTGATACGAAAAGTCACGTGATACTTATTAGGATATGACTGTATAATTTATGACGTTATATAATATCGGAGAGGAATTAAATATTTAAGTTAGTATTCAGTTTTTGGCATTAAAGGTACGCCTAGGTATTAATATTTAAATATCTCGGCTCCGATGCACTTTAGAATATTTTTTTCATAATTTACCACTTTTACGAATGGTCGCTTACCATTTTGTGACTAACCATACCTACTTATAAATGACAACTCTTTTACCTAAACCCCTTTATAATCATTAATACTTTACTGTATTTCAGCAATACTTTTTCTTATTTTCAAATGTAAACACATTCACGCAAGTAGCACAGAAATGCTAATATGTTAACTTACGCCACCAAGCGTTATTGACAAGCTTTTCGGTCGGTGTAGAGCTTTAGAAGCGCTTCGGTTGCAATTTGACGAAAAAACACCTAACTTTGTAGCTGCACACGAAACCAGTTTTGTGGAATTAATTATGTATAGGTATGTTTAATAGAAGATTATGTCACAAGGGAGCAAAATGCCATATTTACGACGAGGGCGTACACTGAACGCAGCGAAGCATTCTAACTAAAATAGATTCCTGAGCTTAGTGAGGGATTCAAGTGTTAACGGACAAGGTGGAAATAAATTTGCTACCGTGTGACACCATACTGTTTCTAGTGATTAAATAAATTATAATAAAAGATCTTAGTGATGAAATAGATTTAATTAGTTACACTCTCTAAAAGTGCTGAAATTATATTTCATAAGAAAATTCATTCCACTAACATGCAATTAATAACCTTAAAACGCCAAATTCATACAATAAATTGTAGTCGATTATGTGCATACTATTTTCATATTTCATTACGTTTATATTTTATAACTGGCAACAAAATGTAATTGAACAGAAAAATGCCACTTTGATCCTTCCTAACAGGGAAGAAAAGTCCCCTTTCCAAATAAGTGATGTGAAAAAACTATTTTAAGTACATCATGTTTATGCAGTATTTATAAGCAGAATTGTAGTACCGTAAAACTACACAACTGGTCCTAGCCTACAACAATAGGCCAATTTACTTATCACATTATTCTAAAAATATGATAGAATTAGCTATATAGCTATAGTTTAGAGCAATAGATTTTAGGCCAAACAGTACATAATACCCAGCACTAATAGTATAATGCATCATATTTTAGAATAATGTAATGAGGAAAACTAGACTACTGTTGCAGGCCAGGACCATATTTATGTAGTTTTACGGTACGGTATTACTTCCAACAATGTTCCATTTACTTCTATTGGTGGTAAATCAATTATTCAGTCAGTCATATAGATATATACAATATAAGTATAGACACTTAGACTGATATAAGTCATTCCTAAGTGTACATTTTTCTACACAAGTTTGAAAAAGGAACTCGGTAATTGCCTCTTAAATGTCTGTGAGTGCGCCGTTACAACATTTTTCTATATTTTCAGCGATGAAGAAAAATATACCAAACGTTACTCAGAAAATCAGTGGAATCTTCTTGTCAACCGAGAGACAGACAGTTCAATCGGCGTGATTCCTTTCAGCCAAAGGCTCCGGAAAATATCACGGAAATAAATTACTTAGTGCTCCATCAGAAACATAGACACGTAATATTTTTGTTATTTCTGTCATCAAACGATGTTGCCAGTTGCGCGTAAAAAATACCAGTATCAAATAAAATAAATATAAGGGGACAAAATCTCACACCAATTGACCTAGTCCTAAACTAAGCTCTAGGCTTGTACTATGGGTACTAGACAACGATATAAATACTTATATAGAGAAATATATGCTTAAATACATTAGAAAACACAAATATCTGCTGCGCTCATCACACAAATATCTGCCCTTACCGGGATTCGAACCCAGGACCGCTAGCTTTGTAGGCAGGGTCACACCCACTAGGTCAGCGCGTCGTCAGTGTTCAGTGATCAAACTAACCCATATATGCCAAGAACTATGTTTTTAATTCGTTCCTTATATACTTTCTGATTCGAAAACGATCAACACCGTATATCCAGCATGATCTTGGATGTTGTTCGTTTTCGAACCAGGGGGCAAATATGGGTTAAACACACCATTTTAAATAACCATTTTTACATTCGATTGTTCAGCAGAAGGCCTGCTGCCTAATTGAGAATGCAAACCTAAAATGTGTTTTGTACGCTTTGACTTTTACTTAATCTCACCCGTTTGCCTCGTTCACTAGTTCAATTGACCGAACGCCGTTTTTAAGAGAATAACACCCTAAGTCGGTCATATAAACTCTAGAAAGAGATAAGAACAAATTTAATCTTTGTTGGCTTATATCTTGCTTATTTTTATAGCAATTAAAAAATGATTTTTCTCAACTGTTTGTTACATGAATTGAAGCCGTGAAAAAAGTCATGAATATTTCTTATTCAGACGCTTAATACCGCCGAGGGTTTACACGTGTAGGTATAGGGAGGGAACTCTATTTAAAACTCCACGCTATTACGATGAGAGTAAAGCTACAGAGATAACAGATTAATATTCAGGTCACGTTATTGGAGATATTATTTCTAGAGATACTGTTGCTAAAATAGTCCATAGATATTTCATGTGTATTTAGAAATTCTCTAAATAACTATGTGAAAATAACCCGTGGCCGCTGAAAATAAAAATGACACTTTTCCTCATACAAACTTACCCAATGCCTTTTTGAATGATCGTCCGTTTTGACCCCACTGTTAAAGTTATTACTCAACTGTCAAATAGGAGGGTAAAATTTTGACTTGTATGTGTTGAGTGATGGTAGGATCCATAAGGTCCTACCACCACTCAATACATACAGGTCAAAACATTATATTTTATTCTTTAATCTATCGCTGTTTTGTGGTCCGGTGCCGCGCGAAGTGGAGGTAAGACAAACGGTAAAAATACATACAGTGGAACGTATAACCTCCTCCTTTTTTGAAGTCGGTTAAAAATGACTACCATAGGGATATCTCATCTTAATCCTCAGGGTTGATCGCATTTAGAGTCTTAGGATTGCAGTTCCGAGATTGTAACTAGACTTGAGTTTTACCATTGAAAAACTATATGTATTGTAGGTAGGTATATGTATTATTAAAGTTATTAGTCTCCTCGTAGAGGCTCAAACGGTGGCTATCGATATCGACAAACCAGTTGTCGTTAGACTTGTATAAGTATTGTCAGTGTTACGAGGTAATTCCATTAAACAAACTTGTTCTTTGTGTGTTGCCAACTCAGAACCTAAAAATAGGTAAAAAAAAAGTACCTACTTATGATTTTCAAGATCTAATCGAAAGATGGTCAGGAGTTGGCAACAGAATCTCCGTTGCCTTTGTTTGGACTAGTCAATTTGACTTGAAGCAGATGATGACTGTCAAATAAAAATCTAAAACAAACGTTAAACGTTTCACCTCTCAATATAAAACTTCAATAAAACGCCTCTGAACCAACCAATCATAATAAGTATTCATCCACAATTACAGTGAGTGCCAACAAAACACGCTATAAGGGTGCTAATGCACGCCATTGTTTCTAAGGGCTTTGTGCGCTCACAAATGATAGGCGTGGCTCGAGAAACGAGGCCATTTTTTCGTGCACTGACTTGTACAAAGAAGCCGGGGTTTTTGGATGATTGTTAAAGTAAATGTGAATAAAAAGTGGAGTAAGCGTAGAATTTTTGAATGGGAAGTAATCGCTAAAAAGTGAATGACTTATGAATGAAAAAAATATATTTTCAGTAGGTTGGCGAGCATGTTATCGGTCTCCACGGTCTCCACTCAAAAACACGTATGGGGTATAACGGTTATCGGTTCTTCTACAGATATGGCCAAGTCTAATAGCTTAATTTAGGACAAGGTCAATTTGCGTGAGATTGTCTCTTTTTATATGCTAATTTGTTGTTTAATATAATTCAATTCTATAACGAGAGCGAGTCCCAAAATGAATAAAAGCTCTAGGTTGTTATAACCAAATTAATATTACATCCATAATTGAAACTAATGAATTTGCCTCACGTTAAATATTTTTCTTAGAATATAAACGAAGACGAAACAAACAATTCAGACAATTTCGTAATACAATTAATTACCTATTTTAATTTCAGTAGTTAATTCCTTTTTTTTTCCATTCCTGCGGCTTAACACAGATTTTGTACCATTTCTATCACCATCATCATCATTGTACAGTCAACGTCAAAAGTAAGTGATCAAAATCAACATTTCAAAATATCTATTGTCATGGCATCCCAAATATAACATGTTATATTAAAGTGCTAAATTAATTGATGTTTTAATTAGTCAAAAGAAAGTGATCATAACAGCTGTGCAAAACAGAAGCCTGACATGACATTTCTATCAAAAGCGTCAAACGTGAATTGAATACCAAAATAACGACATTCCAACAATATCGGCAAAAGAAGGATTTATGGCAAATAATTCCAAGATGTAATAAAAACTTATTTTAAATCTTGGCGTAAGGGAGATTGCTATTTTGTCACTTCGCATGTTTTTCGACGAACATAACCGATATTAACCGAAGTACTCCGAGGTTGTCCCAAAACCAAGATTTTATAGTTAAAACTTTAATTCGAAATGTTCAACGATGACTTAAACTGTCATTGAGTTTTCAAAAATCGAAATAATGGTGATCACTTATTATGACACGTTATTGAGCTCATTTACTTTTGATCAACTACAATAGTCCGTAGCATTTGACTTAATGTATTGTATAGATAATTTTGGGACCCTATTTCATCAGTTTCTTTTGCTGTTGACTGTACGTGGCGCTTGAACTGCATGGATCAAACGTCAATGTCCAGGTTTCAGCCACCATTTGCTGCGGCGGGCGAAAATATATACAGCTCCTCTTGCCATCGGGAAAAAAGCGATTACCATTTCTATGAAGTCCCCCGAAAAAATACCCCGAACATAACGAAAACATCTGTCAAATCAAGAACTAATAACACCAACTTCCTTACGGCGACCAATTGTAACGCAATCGCCTTAACACCGCAAAAACTCACATAAAGTGTCCCATAAAAAACCTCCACGCCCCAAACCGGTGGAACGGAGAATTGATAGAAACCATAAAGAAGAGGACAAAAGAAGCTTGATCGCGTGTGTAATGGACTTACATCACAGTACAAATAAAACAGTAGAACACCCACGGCGCCAGGATCCAGCGATAAGACCACCTGTTGTTTAACTGTGTTATTTTTAATTGTACTGTTTTCTCTGTAATGTTTTTGTTTGATGTATATGTACAATACCACACCAGTGGTTGTGATGGTGCTTCAAAATAAGGATATAAAAAAACTCCCAATTAACGTTTAATTACACGGGCAATTTTTGAAAGCAATTATTTTTCGTCAACAATACGTGTGTTCTATTTCGTGTCATACTCGTAGAATAAGATGTCCGTACTGTGGGGTTATTATGAGGTATCAGTGCAATTCATTTTACGCTTAGAGAAAAGGACAGAGTTATGTAACTGGTATAGCTCCGTCTTTTACACTCACCGTAAAATGAACTGCATAGCCATGTCATAATAACCGTCCTGTTCAATACTCAAATATTTCCCGTGTTAGTACAACTTTAGAATTAGTTTTTATATCCATTGTATGTGGTTAGATACATGGGTACCACGTATTTAATTGAGCAAAACTAACTGTCAAATTAGTTGTGCAAGCAGAATGTGAAAATGCGTTCGGCAAATCGCCAATTACGTTTGTCAAATTAAAAACGTACCACACTGTCTTAACAACTCAACAAAGAAAAACAAATACAGCTTTTTGTACTGCTTCGTATTGTTAGCTGCAGAGAAAAGTAATCACTTGTAAATTAACATCTTTGACACCAAATTGGCACTCAAAAAAATGTGAGCCAACCAAGAGAGATTTTCTCTTAGTTTACGTAAAATAGTTATGATATTAGTTGTATCAAACTGATAGTAACAACAGCAAGTTCAATCGTGATTCAACTAAAATCTTAGTTAATGTATCAAACGTTCGTCTTCAAAGGCTCGTATGGAAGCGACCAATATTTTTTTCAGTGAGAGGGGGGTTACTTTTCTCTGGCGCTGACAATAAATCGAGCGGCTTACATTTACGCACCAAGCCAGTGGTTGGGCGTGATATAACGCTGATAACGCTGATTAACGCTTAATCAGTTGTGGCTGCGCCCGAGCTGCCGCTTTACTTGAGTTTCTAAAGAGCCAGAGTTCATTAACTTGTCTGTGAATATTTTCCTTGTACGGTGATTTGATTTTACACGCGGTGATTTTAGGCCGTGTTTCCACCAGAGCTGTGCGAGGCAGCGAAGCGGTGTTGCGAGGCAAAAGCACCAATAGGATTATTTTGTTTTACTAGCCTCACTATTCTATTGGTGGATTCTCTCTCGCAACACCGCTTCGCTGCCTTGCACAGTTCTGGTGGAAACGCAGCCTTACCTGTATAGTTTATGAGCATAAGTTGGTAGTGACCCTGCCTGCGAAGCTAGTGGTCCTGGGTTCAAATCCCGGTAAGGGCAGATATTTGTGTGATGAGCACGATTTTTTTTGTTCCTGAGTCTTTGATGTTTTCTATATATTTATCTATGTAAATATTTATATCGTTGTCTAGTACCCATAGTACAAGCCTAGTGCTTCGTTTGGGACTACGTCAATTGGTGTGACATTGTCCCCTTAGTATTTATTTATTTATTTATTTATCTGCTATTATGCGTAATGCGGAATCACAGTGTTTGGAATTCCGGGAAGGTTATAATGCAGTCCATTTGACGCAACCCCCAAAATGGAGTCATATTTCTATGTAATGTAAAAATGTATGTATGTCATTATGTAAACGGTTTTTAATTCCCTTGTAGAGACTGAATAGATGTTCTAATTTCGATCGTTAGATTCGTCCCAGCGGCATCACGACTACTTTCAAGTGCCAGTACCCTTACCATGAGTTACGATTACCATACTCGCTAGCGAGTCAAATGCTCTGTCCCTCGCACTCTATAAGAATACAGCGAGGTCTGCGAGGGACGGAGCATTCGACTCGCTAGCAAGTACGGTAATTTTAACTCATGGTAAAGGTACAGAACGAAGATTTAAAAGCTACATGAACTTATATCTATCATTTAACTCCGTTCGTACACTGGTAAACATCTTAGCCTAATTGTGCAAAATGTGGTTCCTTACAGAATTATTAACAAGTTTTTAGAGTTGTTAGTAAAGACTGTACACGATAAAATCTGGCCATGCATGATCTGGTGTATCTTTGCGATGAATGCATATTTTCAAGCAGTTTTTTTTTTAATATGTTGTATAATTATAATACTATATAATTAAATAAAATCGTATCATAATGTATGGGTATGTGTTAGTTTTCGCCAAATATATTCTATCATACCTTTCATCTCTTGTACAGCGTTTTTTGACAATATTCACTCACTTCCTGCTTCTACGCCACAACTGTATTTATATTGTTACAAGCAGTTTTACCCACAATAGAATGTCGTCTTACGAAAAAAATACTTTTTGAAACTCATTTCTATTTGTAGTAGTCAGGAAGACTTTTTACTCCAAGCACTGAAAGTTGTTTTTGTATGGGAGGCATTTATTTGTCAAAAAGTCAAATTCGCCAAAGTTAAAAAACCTCAGAACTATCTAAATCTGAATATAATCAGGAAAGTTTTAACTATTGTGGTAAGATAATTTAATAAGGTATAATTTGGCTTGTATAATTAATAATAATAAAATGTTTTAAAACGGAGAATTTGGTAAGACTGTCAGAAGATCGTGTACAAAAAAATAAAGGTACTGTGGATTATATAAGGGTCTAAGATACAGACGCTCTTACATTTTATTATGATTGTATTTTTATTATGTAGTTTCATAACCACTGACTATTACAAAAAAGTGCTGCTTGAAAATTAGCATTCATTAAAAAAATACACCAGATCATGCATGGCCAGATTTTATCGTGTACAGTCTTTAATTCTGTAGCTCTGCCTACCCCACTCTGGGAATAAAGGCGTGAGCTTATGTATGTATGTATGTAACTCCGTTAGTTACAAAAAAATACTTAAAAACATTAAAATAGTGTGGTGAATAGAGCGCAACCTTTGATGCCGCAGCCACGCTTGCATTCGCAATAAATCGTATTGAAATCGCGGCTACAGATTTTTTCCGAGTTTTATAAGGGTTGCCAAATGGTGTGTGCGTTTTGCAATCTACTGGGTAGTGATTCTCTAAACAACGACGGTCGAACGGACGGACGAGTGATGTCCAAGCGCCGAGTAGGCCCGTCAGAGCGAACAAAACATATTATAGCGCGTGCATTTTCAACTAAGCAGCCTTATACGTTCGATCCATCGGCAGAAACCATGCTGCTAAATTGAAAATGCACGCGCTACAACGTGTTTTGTTCGCACTGACGGGACTACTTAATCTCGCCGCTTGGACATCACTTGTGCATTAGTTCACCTTTGCTTTATTAAAGAATCACACCCCTAATTCGTTGAGCGATTCGTTTTAGAATACGTTCGGTGCTTTCGATTTATACCGAAACCAACTACAAAGTAACAAATATATTTTCGGTATAACAATAACGTTGCAAAACTTGCAAACCATTTGTTGACCTTAAGAATAAAAAAAAACCATGGATTGGATAATAAATTTTATTTACCTAAAGCTCACATAATGCTTAAGGAAGTGAAGTTAACGTGGAGACGACATTTAATTCCTTTTTAGGGTTCCGTAGTCAAACTAGGAACCCTTATAGTTTCGCCATGTCCGTCCGTCCGTCCGTCCGTCCGTCCGTCCCCAGTCTAGCTCAGAGACTCATAGTACTAGAAAACTGTAATTTGGCATGAATGTACATATTAGTCACGCCAACAAAGTGGTAAAATAAAATTTTGAAAAATATTTTTTTTTAATGCACCTCCCCTACACGTAACGTGGGGATGTCTTTTTTTTTTCTTGCCTACCCCATAGTGTGGGGTGTCGTTGGATAGGTCTTTTAAAAATATTGCGGGTTTATGAAAACAATTTTTCGATTAAGGGATCCGTTTATGAAATATTAAGCTTTAAAGCGCTATTTTTTGTTAGAGTCAAGTGTCCCCCCCCCCCCTACAGCCAAAACTACAAGTACTAAAAATCTGAAAAAAATCTTCAACGAAAGCGCATATAACGAATTTTAAAGGAAAACTATCACGGCTAAGTAGACATGATTAGTTCCTGAGATACAGGTGATTAACGGGTTTATACCTACTACAAATCATCTAAGACAGCGCGAAATAACTTTAAATAGAAAATTGTTTCATACATGTTGATTTTTGAGATAGATTTTTGTGTTTGTCGTTACGGCTTCGGAACCCTACACTGAGCATGGTCCGACATGCTCTTGCCCGGTTTTTTGTTACATAGTTTCTGCACGCGACTTTGTTCACGTCGATTTAATAATCGGCTACTCGTCTCATTTCGTTGACCATTTCAACTATTAGAAATAAATGTGAGCCTATGTATTTTTTTTAGTCATAAAGAACAAGTGTATACGTATTCAGTTTAAGGCAATATTTCAAAACCCAGTTGGTTTATGCAATAGTTAGCGGGATGTCGCCGTACGGCCTGCGGGAATAATGATAAATCCTTAATCCTTAATGGATCCTTAATGGATTCAGAATACCATCAGCTCTCTTCATTCTAAATTTCAACAGAATAACTGTTTTAGCGTGAAGTAACAAACATACTTAAAACTGCTAACACACACACACGCACCCACTAACACATATACTCTTTAAGACTACGCCGAGCGTACGCCGGATGTACAGTGGCGCCCTCATTACTTTTATTGTGTTTTCTAATTAACTAAAGAATTTCCTTAGAACCAAACAAAATGTGTTTGTAGCGCAAGTATAAACACAACTTATAGGGTATATTATATAGTTTAATAATAATTCACCTTCGAGTTATTAACTTAACGAAAAAAAGTGGCCACCTTTTCCCGTTAAGCTGACTACTCAAAGGGTAATTGTTATTAAAGTTGGTTACGTATCCCATAAATTTAACATACCTAAGTACCTTAAATTTTTCGGTACGGCTCAAATATCAACTTACAAATACCTACTACTCATCATAGTTACATAACTCATAACTGACTAACAAATCACGTTAATCCAAAAGCAACCTTGGCATAGTTAACATGTGGTAGATAAGTCCGCAAATTAGGAAGTCACTTGAGTCTTTGTGACAGATAGTGAATACCTTATTATCGATTTTAGGAGCGTGTCTCCTGCAAAATAAAATGGCGAAGACGCTGAATGACGTAGACAAGGTTCCTTAATTAAGTTGGTTTGAGATTTTAGGGGTGCTTTATTCGTTTTATGTTCCATCAATCGTGTTTATTAGAGGCTCTTAACCTAATTGTTTTTAGGGTTCCGTATCGAAATGTAAATAAGAAACCCTTACAGCAAGGCTTTGGTGTCTGTCTTTATGTGGTACGGTCACGACCGTTAATTTGGGACCGATTTCAAGTAAAATATGCTTGAAGTCGTCAATGTCATTAGAGATGTCAAGTCATTTGCAACTTTTAGGAAACTCAACCTTATTCTTGTAAAATGTCAGATTAACTTTGGACCTAAGGTGGGTACCAAATTTAATCTCGTGACTACATATTTCTCCCGAAAATTACAAAAGTTTTAGGTATGAATCTTGTCCAGGTCCATCCGGATTGCCACCGCCATCTTATCCTTTAAACTACCGCCAAGCAGCAGTGTTTGCATTGTTGTGTTACCGGAACACAAGTGGGGATAAGACAACCGGTGATATTACTAGGATTTCTTAGTGCTGTTGTAGTCTTATGATTTTAGTCTTGAGAAAATATCTATACTAATATTCTAAAGCTGAAGAGTTTGGTTATTTGTTTGTTTGCCTGAACGCGTAAATCTTAGGAACTACTGGCCCGATTTGAAAAACAAAATGCAGTGTTAGATAGCCCATTTATCGAGGAAGGCTAATAGGCAATATATCATACTCACATAAACCGAAGCGAAGCGAGGGCGGGTCGCTAGTAAATGTATATGGGTCTCAAATCCCACCTACCATCAGGACGCCAGTGTGCCTTCTTCAAGCTATAAAAAACTTATTTTCGTATTTCATATCCCAAAAAAGAGGGGTATTAAACGTTTGTCTATCCGCGTTTTTTTTTTAATCTCTTAATTAAACTTATTTATGCAAAAACAGGATAAGTAAAATAAACTTAGATATATTACTTTTTTGCCGTCGTCTAGCTGTTAAAAAAAACCCATTACTTAGAACGCCTCCAGTTTCATAAAAACTCTTTTAACACGGTATCAGCAAGACCATTTCATTAGTACCTCGGCCATATCTTTAACATAATCTAAGCTTTGAAATGAAAAAGTCTACTTTTATAGCACCGTTACTGTGTACCGTTTTAATTCAACGCTAAGTTTTGCTAAAGAGTCTTTTAAAAAGATTTATGAGAGAGTGTATCAAATAAGATTTATGATATATTCTAAAAACAAGCCTTGACGTCTTTTCATGGAAAGGAGTGAGATTAAAAAGTTCTGCTCGCTCAGAATTATTTTGTAACTACGAAAATCAGTGCTTACTAAGAAAGGTTCAGATAAATCTTATGATGAAGTATAAAAACCTGCCAAGTTCCACGCAGCGAATAAAACATACATTTTTGTAGGCTATCAAAGTTAAGGTTCATTCCTTATAATTATAATACTAATATAAATTGAGTTTCTAAACAATTTAAAAACGCTTCTCGTCAAATAATTGCTTTAATAATATTGGTTTTTACTTTCCAATTATCTAGAGAAATTTAAATAGGTATACGAGTAGAACAAGAAAGGTTGCGTCTTAAATACATTTTATTTTTTAGCCTTGGCTTTCTGCCAACGCATTTCTATTGGGATATTTCTGCCAATATCCATAAAAGTATATCCAAGGTGAGCTTGTTGTTTTGCTGCCTCATCTTAGTATCAGTGCGTCTGCAGCCTGCGTCAGTTTAGAATTGCCTCTTTTGCTTCTTATTTAAGAGCAAGGCACTTGTTCATGTAGTATTTATAAAGCAAAGTTCTCCACTTCTTTCATTGTCATTTCTTTTATTTCCAAAGACAAGGAATTTTTCCTTTCTATTAGACTCAAGTTACATAATAATATATGATCGGTCTGTCTGTTCTGCGCTTACCTTCTTCTTCAATCAACGATGTTCTTTATGAAGCCTTTGATATAGGAAATGTATATGGCTCTTTGTGTTCATTTTTATACCTTTATTCTACTTGGTTCAGGCCATCATGTTTCAATGTCGGAATCACATTGTTGACAGTTAAGAGCTGTTACTATCAAGTAAATAAGAGCTGTATTACAGCGTTAACATTACGATTAAGATATCGAAGCAAGATTAGCTAATACAAAGTCTTTGTTCCTTTATTCCCAAAATACCTGATTCTCAATCTAAAATCTACGTGCGTGGCTTGGACATGCGCTGCAGTGGCTTGACTTCGGTCATGCAAGCTAACGTGCGTGTGTAACACATTGGAATAGCCCACGCATGTAACAGTGACGTCATTTCGTGGGGATCCCCTTCAATCACATATTTTTTTTTAGACTATTTTGTTTCGCATAATTCATTTGGCATAATTTGTATTGGCATAATAGTACTGTCGCATAGCAATACTTTGGCCTACTACTTTTTTGGCATACTAAGCTTTTAGAATAATTTCAGTTGGACTTATTTCTATTAGACTAATACACATTATGCATATTATTGTTTGGGCTATTAATTATTTGTTATATATGTCATTAACCATAATTTTAGTTCCCTAAATGAATGAACCTACAAAATGAACAACAAAATATGAGGTTACGTTAGATCACGTTAGGTTCATTAGGTTAGGTTAGGTTAGTATGATATCCAGGCGCGAAGCGCCCAAGCAACGCAAAAATAGGAGGTCCGCGAAGCGGACCTCCGTCGACCTCGCCTTACTTCCTAAATATATATTAACACAAAACTTGCCATTTGCCCATGACTATTTTTTAGGACAAATACTGTTATGCGCTTTGTAATGATGCTAATTTATTATTATGACATTTAGTATTTATGCTATTTGACGTTAGTCTTCATGACGAATATGCTTTCTGTATTTATGCTTTTAAATTTTATGCGTAAAAAATTATGCGTAAAGATGAGTATGCCCATCGCTAATTCGGCTAAAAGCAATTATGCTTAACAATAATATGACAAATAATTTTATGCCATCCAATAGGGAACCGGCTTAGACATGCGCTGCAGTGGCTTGACTTCGGTCATGCAAGCTGACGTGCGTGTATGACACATTGGAATAGACCACGCATGTAACAGTGACGTCATTTCGTGCATAGCGTCATTGTGTGCCGCCGCTGTGGGAATATCTAGATTCTGATACGACACGAATTACTTGCTCCACTGCGCGCCGTAGTGGAATTGGCTTTAACCCCAATAACATTTCCAATACAGTTCTAAATAGTTTGTCCCAGTTGCATGCAAGGACACTAGTATTATCCAGTAGTGAACAGGAATTTGAAAAATAAGAAGAGGAATATTAGACTGAATTGTTCACTGGTAGAAAAATAACATGAGTATCAATCGTTATTGCTTGTTTTTTTTTAACAAAGTAATAGACGTAAAAATATGCTTTATCGGCAAGCGTTTTTTAATGCTATCATATTGTAAAGGCGAGGTTTTAGATAACTTTATCTGGCTTTTAGTTGTTTTCAGCAATTTAAGTTATTTTCTTAAAAGGATTGTTGCGTCAGGGTTGGCAGCTGGTTTAACATGGTTGCTTAAGCTTCAAATAAGTGTTATTTTCGCATTTTGTTAAGGATTTAGCGCAGCATTTTTCAAGTGCTATTTGAAAAAATGGATATAAATAATATCCATGTTTATTTTATTTTACTTTCGTTTTATATTTGGGCACAAACGGTACAATAAACTTGCACTTTGAATTAACACCCATTATTTGAATGAATTAATGAATGAAACATTTGAAACAATGAATGAAACATATTTTGGTTATTTAAATTTATTTAGACTTTGAACAATAAAACAAAAATCCTAACTACGACATAGTGTGCCAAACGGCACCGCTAGGCTATAAAAGGTTAACCCTTAAAGATGTTGCCGCCAGTTTCAGTAATAGATCATTAAACTAAAAAAGGTTAAAGATTTTACTAATAAAACAATATATAGGCAGTCAAAAAAAAACGAAAATGGTCAAAGAGTAACCCAAAACCAGTTCTTAATAAAAAAAATACAACAAAACAGACCAGATTGGTGAC
The DNA here is from genome assembly GCA_963966035.1 of Acleris laterana. Classification (NCBI taxonomy): domain Eukaryota; kingdom Metazoa; phylum Arthropoda; class Insecta; order Lepidoptera; family Tortricidae; genus Acleris; species Acleris laterana. The sequence goes on from OZ014453.1 coordinate 10,663,769, forward strand.
AACCCTAACCAAATCTTCTGTTATTTCTTCACTTTTACATTATTCTATGCAAACAATTAGTTTTTATTGCCACAGCTGATCTCTGCATATTTTAATACCAACTTGAACAACAAAACTGCTTGTCCGTCTGCTCTCCTCTGAAATATAGATGGAGGCAAACACTGCATTGCGGAGACGTACTTGGTACTTACCTCAGATATTAACATTCGTCTGAGAGCTATCTTGGCTCTTAGGTGATATTTAATTTGCTAGTGTTTCACAAGTAGGGTAACTTTGTTAAATGACTTAGCATTAAAAAGATAAAAGATAAAGATGTTTATTCAGTAAGAAGTCCGCACGGGCACTTTTACACGTTAAAAATCTAGCAGCGCCTCGTAAGAGAGCTGGTGAGATGAAAGTACGCCGCAAGAAACTCAACAGTTAAATATACAATTATAAAACTTAACCTTATGATTATGAATCAATGAATCTAACATACAATCACTACATAGTATAAAACAAAGTCGCTTTCCGCTGTCTGTCCCTATGTATGCTTAGATCTTTAAAACTACGCAACGGATTTTGATGCGGTTTTTATTAATAGATAGAGTGTTTCAAGAGGAAGGTTTATATGTATAATAAATCCTGTTTCATGTACGGGTGTTACAGAAAACTCACATAAACCGAAGCGAAGCGAGGGCGGGTCGCTAGTAAGATATAAATATAATGTATTCACGCGCAGTTGAGCAGGAAAATGTGTCAAAACTCTGAATTTTCACTAGAACTAATTAGTATAGTAATAGAAAAATAATTATAAAAATTATCCTTTATTATTATGGTGTAAGACAATTACATAAAACGTTTCGGTACATTCTCCTACAAAAACCGTGTCCCCTAGACAATATACAATGTTTACATATTTCTTATGACTAGGTTATTTTTAAGTTACTTGGGTTTTTAGTTTAGGCCTAGCGTAACTTTAAAACTTCAGCAGGTAATTTATTATAGAAATGGATGCATTGCTACAAATGATTTAAAAACCTTAGGTTCATTAACCTCGTTCGTTTAAGTACTGTATTCTGAATAAAATGTGTAAATATCACGATTCAACGATCTGGTAAAAATACTACTAAGCTGTTTGCGTAACAAAATCATTTATTAAATTGTCTAGTGCTTCCAATGTTGTCAGCCATCAATTTACTAAAGATTTAACGTGCTTACTTTTTACCAGTTAATGGTATTTACTTTAGCAAAATCGAAATTGACAACTGCCGTAACCTTGTATCGATCAAGTAAAATATTTTTTCCATCAAATTAATGTGAGACCTCTATAGAGGTTACTAAAGTTAACTTTGGAATACTGTGGTAACGAGTTCTGTATTTTTCGACGTTTACAAAGTCACCACGTTAAAAACACGTCCAAGTTAATCAGATTAGAAGTCTCCAGATTTGCGAGTCCACTCCGAAATGAGAAAATTACAAAGCGTGACTTAATTTTACTTGACACGGAAAATATGTACTTAATTTTTCTCAGCCCATTTTGAGGGAATATTTTTTTTGTGGCTAAAGTTTGTTATTTATGCTGTAACCAATAATGTCGTAACGGAACTTTGAAACGGTAACCAATCATTATCGAATGTCACTTCATCGATTGAATTGTTTCATCGAATTTTATTTCATCGAACACTATTTTCTGTTAAAATGAAAAACTGTTCGTTGAAATGAAAATTCAGATTTATGATAAGTTTATTGAAAGGCGTTTCGATAAAATAATAGGTAGCCGTTGGGAATACTTACCCAAGGGGATGGATCCAGGAAGGGAGGATGTTGGACTTTGGACCTCTCAGGATGTGTCCATCGCATTTAGACTTTTTTATCACGCTGAGAAAATACTAGTACCCATAGCGCCGCCGCCGCTCTAGTGCCGTTGTGTTTCTTGCGGTGTTTCTTCTCAGCAGTGGTCTCTTGCGAAGCGCTGGTAGATTTTTGACGTGGAAAAGTGCGGCTTTTATACTTACTGAATAAACATAATTTTTATCTTCTTCTATTTTATACCACCTGAGCCTTGGTCCCGAGATGGTTATGTGGGTCTCAGCAACCGAGATTGATAAGCAGGACCCAGCGATTCTCCCTCCACGTCGTTGCTGGCGAGGGCCGCAGGTTCGGCTTGCTCATTCGACTACGTATTTATACCCAGGCTAGCTCTAAATAAAGGAACAAATAAACGATACCTGGCCTGAGCAGAGCTGGATTTTTAGGCAATGCCCCTTCCCAATTTAAATGAAATCATGAACCCGCCCTTGGCCCGTTTGAAAAACAGCAGCGCGAACACTACACGGCGGGAGATTAAGCGGGTTCTTAATCAGTTTAGCTAAATAGTTATGTTTGTTACACCACCAATTATTTGATATTATAATATATACATACATACATACATACATTAAATAGTAGTATAATATTGGGCATTCTGGACCACCTCGCTCACTCGGTGGAATGCCCAATATTACGCAAGTGGTCTAGAACGCCCAATAGCTTTTGAGGATTTGAATATTTGATGCAAGTGGTCTAGAACGCCCAATAGCTTTTGAGGATTTGAATATTCGATGCAAGTGGTCTAGAACGCCCAATAGCTTTTGAGGATTTGAATATTTGATGCAAGTGGTCTAGAACGCCCAATAGCTTTTGAGGATTTGAATATTCGATGCAAGTGGTCTAGAACGCCCAATAGCTTTTGAGGATTTGAATACTCGATGCAATTTGACATAACATTGTGATATGCGTTCATCTTGATCGTTTATTCGATCGATGCGAAATCAACAATACGAACTCAAACCAAAGGTTTTGCGTTAGACATCAGACATCACTTTAACATAACGCAACTTGCAACAAAAACCAAAAGCTTAACATTACTTGCGCTGGGTTGATCAGGTCCATTGCAAGTCTGACCATTACGGTCACATAGCGGTGCTATGATGTTTACACACAACATGCCTGTGAAGTGGGCCAAAACCCCACAGACATGATGCAACCCCCAGGGTGCTGAACCCCGGCTTAAGGCTGCGTTTGACGTGTTTAGGCGGATTCTCCAAGGGCTATCGACCGCTTAGCGCCAAGGATTATCCTTTCAAATATTTCATTTTTCAATTTCAATTTAAAATTACCACAACACACATCACAGAGTTGATCAGGTTCCGCAACATGATTGTGGTGGGTCCTCCATGTGCTACCGGTCGTCATAGACACGGATTTCCCGATGGTTGTAGTATTGAAATTTGTATATATAATGATCAAATCTAAAAAACTTCGATAGCGCGATGTAGAACATTCTTATTTTTTATATATATACAAAGTCAATTTATTCATCATTTCAACATGAAAACACAAGGATTTTTCATAACAACTCGTTGACTTGATCCAAAATATATTTTGTTATTAGTTTTTGCAAGAATTTATAGTAAAATGTGCTTAAACAAATATTATTGAACAATACTGCCATCTATGAGAGTACATGCGATGCACTTTTATAATTTAAAAGTCCCATGTCAGTTCATCATGTTGAAGCAAAATCTACCTTGCAGACTAGAGAATAAAGTTTAATTTAATGCGTAATCGCAGTGACTGTTCAGTTTATTTAGTAAATATGTGTCATCCGCGGAACGTGAGGGATTAGATTTCATATAGGTACCTGTGTAAGCTCGCAACTTTAATAATTCAATGATTACTGCACAGATGTCTCTTTTAACAAAATCTTAATCCTTAATTTGTCAAATTTGGAAGTGACCCCACCTACAAAGCTAGCGGTTCTGTGTTCGGTTCCCGGTCAGAACTAATATTTGTGTGATGCGCATGAATATTTATTTCAGTATAAGAATGTTTGTCATTGTCTAGTAATAGGAAAAAAAGGGTTTTCCTACGAACATCCGAGTTAGCTTACAAATTAATCTTTATTTAAATATGTATACAATAAGAATATAAAACTTCGTTAGCGTGACGCGTGCAATTACCAATAGCAAAAAGATATTTGAAATGGAAATTAGTCCTAACTCAATAAATCAGTCAGGCTGATTTGTTTCTTTAACAGAGCAAGTTATAGTTTACAATGCGTTGAAATTTCATGTCACTGGTTACTTGTAGTCACTATGCAAGCAAATAAAGCTAGGTTGCACTTCGCTTTCGAGTAAACAAGTCGGCAGAACAAAGGGTATCGCATATCAAACGATTGCGACTTACTCGTAGTTTCGTAATGAATTTAATTTAATATTAGGGTTGCTAAAAAATATTGATTGTCCATCATGGTGAGAGTTTCAACAAAGATCAACTTGTGCTTATAAAATTATAATATTGTTATAGTAAATAGTCAGCAAGTCTCTTACATGTAAAGAAGGTTTTTTTTAAAATTGTACTTATGATCTTAAAAACCTTTTTGTGTCATCAGAAATTCATATTTTTATGAATCATTACCTACTAGTATAATATTAAAAGATAGATAAGGTTTTTTAAATGGTTTTATTGTTCCTTGTGCTCTGCCTACCCTTTTTGAGGAATACCAGCGAGTTAATACATATTAATGTATTTAATAGTAGGCAGAAGATGATAATTAAACATTTTTATTACTGTAACGAAAGCGCTTGATAACCCTGCTGCGTTTTGCTAAATTGACAACAAATTATTTATGAATACGTTTGAAGGTGCGGTGTTTCATTACTGAGGTGAATCTCGACCGATACAGTTACTTTCAGACTTAAATAAATCACCATGTAAGTATGTATTTTATATTATTATATTTTAGATAAAATTTATTCAAAAATTTTGTAATCAAACTAATTATAATGTTTCAATATATATTACAGGTCGGATTCAGAAGTTTATGGTAATGAGACGAGAGGATCATCAAAAATAAGAAAAGTAAAACCATCCCGAGCGGAAGCACTCGACGATTTATCGAGGTTAGTATTTTTACTTCGTTCTTATTTAGTTCTACGAATAAGAGTGATTTGATAGTTTACTTAGTGTATGATTATATCATTAGTTTATCATTAATCATTATTTCCTTTAAATGATTTTAGGTCTGACTCTAAATATGAGATAGCGCCGAAACCGAAAAAAAAATCATCTCGTCGTGCAGTTAAAAGTTGTAAATCAGTCCACGCTGGCTCTCGGGATGATTTATCGCGGTAAGTACATATTGCTTAGCCCTATAAATAAAAACTATTTGTTTAATGGTTTAATTGTAATTTTTTCTCTTAACAATTTTAGGTCTGCCTCTGAATACGAGATAACTAAGCCGAAGAAATCTTCATCGAGCTCTATAAACAAAAAAGCTCAAGCTATCACTTCAGACGATTTGTTGAGGTACGAATTTTGTATTATTAAATGATCGTATTGGAATATAATTTCCTCTAAAAATAAAATAATAATTTGTATGACGGTTTACTTGGAATATGGTTTCAATTGTTTAATGTTTATTTACCGTACGATTCCAGCTCTGACTCTGAACACAAGGTAAAAAAGCCAAAGACATCCTCAACCCCAACAGCGGTGAAACGGCAGCATAACGGAGCAGAAAAAGCTAAAAGGTAAGTTAGATGCTCGTTTGAAATACCTATCTTATTAATGTATTAAAATGTTGTTTAAAATGTTTTTAACCACCACCACACCACAACTTATTTATTTAGAATTTTTAATTTATTCTTTTTTTATTTATTTTCAGCCTGAACAAGAAGAAGGATATTTTTGGATGCGAGTACGAGAGCATTGCAGCATCGAAGGATACAGTGTCAACAGCAGCTATTTCAACCTTCCAGAGCAGAGTAGCCAACGGAGTATCGCGACGTGTTGCATCGGCTAACGGTGAATTTTATATAGATTTAAAGGTGTATAATACTAATGATTTTACTAAATATACTCCCGATGAACGTTGGAAAAAGGCTCTACTAACGCTTAAATTGCAAGCGGATCAAGATTCGTCTCAGTGGAGCCTTCTCCAAAAATTTGTTAAGAACTGTCACACCGTTTTCAAAGATTCAAACGCAGTTTTTTACTCCGATAAAATCAATCCTTAATTAAATAATACAGGTTTTTTTTAATAAATTTATAGAGGTTCGCTTAGCTTTACAAAAAATGCCTTTTTGTGCTACGTGTAGTTTATCTATACAAAAAAAACATTGGGTGGGACACTTACGTACGAATGCACACAAAAACAAATGTACTGAGCTTCTAAGTGAGGGTGTTCAGTTAATTAAATCAGCGTTTCGCTATCGTATTGCCAGTTATAGATTAATAGCGCGTACCGAAAATGAACAGAATTCCATCCATTCTTTTTTTAATCATATGTCTAACCAAATTAAAACATTATTAGACGCTTTACTTGAGACAAATACTTGTATTAAAGTTAATGTGGAACTTTTTTGTACGTTCATGCTTTTTAAAAATAACTCTCAAGAAATAAAGTCATTCGCTACTAAAAATATCGCACTCCACTAAAACTATGATTTTCAGGAAATATTTTTAAATTTCCTCAATAGCATTTTAAAAAAAGTTGAAGAATTCCAAGATCGGGACAGTGGATGGACATTTCTGAATAACAATCATTTAGAAATAAATGTTAATAAATATAAACCGCTATCTGGATCAAGCTTTATCGAGTTGCCTAAATTAATAAAAAATAAAAAAGCATGCATAAATATTCATAATAAAGACCCATTTTGCTTTTTGTGGTCGGTAACTGCAGCTCTTTATCCCGCGTCGAGTCACGCCGATCGAGTAACGTCATATCCCGATTTTCGCCAAGTGCTCAATACGGAAGGAATCTCTTTTCCAGTAACGTTCTCAGATATTACAATATTTGAAAATAATAATCCAAACTTATGTTTAAATGTCTATGGTCTAAAAAAGAATAAGATAATAGGACCGCTTTACAAATCTGAATCAAAAAATAAGAAAAGAATTCACTTGTTACTCGTTGAAGATAGGAATAAATCCCATTACTGCTTAATAAAAGATTTGGCTTGTCTCGTTAAGTGTCAGATAACAAAACACCACGGGAAACTATATATTTGCGAAAATTGTTTATGTTTTTTTTCTTCAGCTGAAAATGTAAATAAGCATGTTTGTTGTGGAGTTGCAACTGTCCTACCGAAAAATGGTTCTGTTATTCAATTTCAAAATTTTGAACGTAAACAAAATGTTCCTTTTGTAATTTATGCGGACTTCGAAACAATACTGCAACCCGTAAATAATAGTGAATCAGAATTAAATACAGATAACACAATAACCCTACAACGACATATTCCTGCAGCATTTGCATATCAAATCGTTTGTTCATCAGATCAGAACAAAAATCGGTTTACATCTTATCGTGGTTTAGATTGCGTTGACAAGTTCATTGATTCTTTACTGAGTGATGTAAATAAAATTAATGAGGTTTTAAAGAGCTACACCTCCATGATATATACTGAAGAAGATGATAAAAAATTTAGAACTTCTCAACGTTGTCATATTTGTAATCATTTATTGTTTAACGATAAAGTAAGAGACCACTGTCATATTACAGGACAATTTCGAGGTGCAAGCCATAATTATTGCAATTTACAATACAAACTCCCGAAATTTATACCGGTATTTTTTCACAACTTATCAGGATATGACTGTCATTTATTTATAAAAAAGTTGGGCGAAATCCCGGGGGCTATTAAAATTATACCTAAAACCAAAGAGAACTACATTTCATTTACGAAGTTTATTATGATGGATGACAATAGTTTAATACAGTTAAGATTTGTTGATTCTTATAAATTTTTAGGAGAAAGTCTTAATAAGCTCACTAAGACCTTACAAAAAGAACAATTCGAACATTTACGATCATGTTTTTCAAATGAAAAACAATTTAATTTATTGACTCAAAAGGGAGTTTATCCCTACGATTATGTAACAGGGTGGGACTGTTATAAAGAAAAAAAGTTACCTCCTAAAGAAAATTTTTTCAACTCTTTAACTAACGAAGTAATCACTGATCAAGATTATGAGCATGCACAGTTGGTTTGGTTAGAATTTAACATTAAAAACTTAGGAGAGTATACAGATATTTATTTGAAGACGGACGTTTTGCTTTTGACAGATATTTTCGAAAATTTTCGAAAGACTTGCAAGTATCATTATCAGTTAGATCCAGCTTTTTATCTTACAGCACCGAGCTTATCATTTGATGCAATGCTTTTAAAAACAGGCGTTCAATTGGAATTAATTAATGATCTAGAAATAATACGCATGATACAATCTGGTATTCGAGGGGGCGTTTGTATGTGTTCCAGACGCTATGCTAAAGCCAACAATAAATACATACCTGATTATGATTCATCTCAGAAAAACTCATTTATTGTGTACATGGATTGCAATAATTTATATGGTTTTAGTATGTGTCAAGCTTTACCTTTGAGCGATTTTAAATTCTTGTCGCAAAAGGAACAAAACGAATTAAATATCACAGCCGTGGATGATAATGCGGAGTACGGTTATATTCTTGAAGTTGATTTAATTTATCCTAAAGAATTACATAATTATCACAATGATTTACCGTTTTGTCCAGAAAAAAGTATTCCACCAGGAGGAAAAAATCCAAAACTTATACCTAATTTATACAATAAGTTTTATTATGTGATTCATTATGTTCATCTCAAAAACTGTTTAAAACATGGACTTTTGTTAAGCAAAATTCATCGCGTCATAACTTTTAAACAAAGTTCGTATTTAAAAGAGTATATAGACCTAAACACCAAATTGCGTCAACAGGCTAAAACAATATCTGAACAAGACTTTTTTAAGTTATTAAATAATGCTATGTTCGGCAAAACTTTAGAAAATAACGAAAAAAGGGTCAACGTGCATCTTGTTAATCAATGGAGTGATAAAAATAATAAGACAAAAAAAACAAAAACCGCTAAAAAGCTAATTTCAAGACCCAATTTTCACAGTGTATCTATATTTTCAGAAAATTTAGTGGCTATACAATTAAAACCTGAACAAATTTTCCTTGATAAACCAATCTACATAGGGTTTACTGTTTTAGAATTATCAAAAAGTCATATGTTCGACTTTCATTATTCAATAGTAAAGCCCTTCTATGAGGACCGAGTTCAGTTGTGTTACATGGACACAGACTCATTTACTATAGAATGTGAAAATTTTTATCAAGATTTACAAAACATTTTTTTACCTCATTTTGATACAAGCAATTATATAAAAAATAATCAGTATAACATTCCTCTCTTGAATAAAAAAGTTCCGGGTCTGTTTAAGGACGAAATGAGCGGAAAAATCATAATGGAATTTGTAGGATTGCGTTCAATACTGTGTTAGAACTGAAGATAGTACTATTAAAAAAGCAAAAGGCGTTAAAAAATACGTAGTTCGAGATTTAAATGTTTCTGATTATACGAAGGTTTTGTTTCAGAACGATGTTGTAAGAAAGAAAAACATTTTGTTCAAATCCATTAAACACGAAATTTTCACACGAAGTGTAAATAAAATTGCATTGTCTTCCAATGACGACAAGCGATTTATTTTAAATGATAAAATCATGACTAAATCTTGGGGACATAAATCAATATTAAATTTGTTATAAATTAAAGTACAGTAGCTATAGTTGTTGCGTCGAACGAACTTCTATCAATTTATGGACTTTTAACAAGTATCTATCACTATTTGTGAAATATTGTATTTTTAATGTTTTCTTCTTTAATAAATGTAGAATTGTAAAACTTGTAAAACTCGTTGGTTTATTATGGTTTATAAATAAAATGTTTAGTGTATAAGTTGAGAATATTTGTATTGTAATGATTATTACATAAGGAATAAATATATATGTATGTAAGCTGATAATTATAAAATAGATTATAAATAAATAAATATATTGTTATCATAATCAAGTAAATGTTTTTTATTTAACCAATCATTTCCCTGGATGACTTAAGTAAGTTGATAACTGATTGAAAAATATGAACGTAATTTTGAACTTAATGCAATATGTTCCAAATACTATTAAGTTTACATCTAGACTTATCAACTTATTCACGCCATTCACGGATTTATACTACCTGTAAAGAAAGGTCCAATAATTGTTAAGTTAATCGCTAGACGATTCATAGAATATTCATAGTGAAATAAATGAACTTAAATTATGAGTAAAAGAAATGTGTTATATTATTTAACATAAAATCAAAGCATTTGATCGTATTTTTCTTTAATGAAGTTAAATTATACAATACTAAATCAGAAAGAGTGCTTCTTGATAGTTCTGATGTTGACATGTTGTTACGTGTTCAGATAATTTTGTTAACGCATGGAAATTGTAATTGATAGGTTGATAACATGTTGTTACATGCTCAGTTAATTTTGTTAACGCATGGAATTTATAATTGATATAAATAGAAGCGGCTATAATAAGTTATCATTCCGTATCCTGATATCTTACATTACAAGAGTTGACTCGTATCTCAAGTTTGGTAAGTTTAATCTGAATTGTTTTATATTTATATATGTTTAATCAAGTGCATTACACTGATTAACATACCTTAAACATCGTTTATAATATTTCTTTTGTTTCAGAATATGGAAGGATTCCAAGATACTCCATTCATATTTTCTCAATATGCCCAGGATCCGTTAGAAGGATATCAAGAAGAAGAAGAAGCTAGGATAGCTGCGAAGGAAAAAACAAAAACTAAGCTAACTAAGGCTAAGAAAAGACTAAATAAAGTTGTGAAAAGAAGTGTACGAGGACACCCGCCATCATTCGTTATAAATAACGAAGCAGCTAAGGGCAATAGACTCATAAAAATTCAAATAATTAATATAAGTGACACCATGCCAGATCAACACGACGACAGCAATGAAAACGTTCTACTCAGTGCGCAGTATGTGGCGAATGATGGATTTGACGAGATAATAGAAAGCGCAGAAAATTTAATAAATAAAATATCAAAAAAGTTATGTGGCTATAGTGTTAGTTATTAAGTGTAAATATGTTTTGTTATGTAATAAATATTTTAAAATTATTTTGTTGTTTTATTCCTTACGTATACATCAACCAGAAAGTTTTTTCTTGTTTAGGTGTTAGTGTCAAAAGCAACATTTTTAACTATAAGTAATTAAGATAAACTTCTTTTAAAAAACTTTTTGGTTAATGTTGATTAAATATTAGCACTACTAACAGAAATAGGTATGAGTTGTTATCATTTATTTATTAGAAATAAAATATATCATTTTAAAACAAATGATAACTAACTTTGCTTATCAATGGGGTGAAAAAAAATCAAATTAACAGTAATATTATGGTTTTTATTAAATCATAATATATGTAAACAATCACAATACATTTTTCAAACATAGATAAAAAAAATTTAACGCACAATCTTTGTAATTAATGAAATATATGATCTTTCGTTGTCAAAATACTTCACACAGAGTGAAAATTACAAATGAGAATATAAAGATAAATTATTTTCAGAATACCATTTTTTTATACACATAACATTTTTTAACGCACAAGATTTTTTATGAATTAAACAATTATATGTAGTTCTGTCTTTACAATACTTTTGATACATAGATTCGAATTTAGGTAAGCCATTTTCACCTAAGTCTATTACAGTACAATTACTACATAAATCTTTAACCCATTGAATTTTTTCTAACCCTTTTACATATATTTTCTTGTTTTCCAAGTAGGCGGGAATCATTCTTTTAAATTCCCTATAGTCAACATATCCATCGCGCCATAAAATACCAAGGTTTTTTTCTATCCATCTCACTTGTCTTTTTTCGTTTTCCGATAAAGCCGAAAATGGGTATGGAGGTTTTATTGAAAATACTTGTGTGTATTCATTTGTACTGTATGCAAATTCCTTAACAATAAATTCATTTTTATACGATTTAAATCCCTGAAGATCCACGAACAAACGTTCAGTCATCATGATATTTTTCGTGTAATGTTGCTTAAGGGTTTGTATTCTACAATACTATCATTCAGAATTAGACAGTACGCCGCAGTATTATCGGGTATATCCTGTTCGCACTCTAATTCAACTCTGACATCTATTGAACCTGTTTTTAAGGTTTCGTTTTGACGTGAACAATCGATTACAAAAAGAGGACCTTTCTCTTTAAATTCTTGCGGACTTAACAACGGTGTTTGACCGCGGTTATAATAAGACTGCTGAAATTTAGCGTACTGTTCGTATAATAAAGCATACTTTTCAGCTCCAAAACTTACATTTAAACTTTCATACGGAAAATAGTATGAATTTAAAAAAACTTTGACGTCTCTCAAATGACAATGATCAAACCATGTTACATCTTTGTTGGCCATATTTTTTCTATCCGTTTTTAATCCAATTATAACGTATCGTGGTTTTTCAATTTGAGATGAAGTTTTGATTGACCAAGAATGTTTAGAGGTTTTAGGTAAAAGCGGATACTCATACAGATCCCAATTTCTGAAAGCTATCTGAATAGCACGATCTTTTTCTAAATATTTGAGTAAATTTAATCTTACCTGATCAGAAACTTTAATGTGAGGCATACGCCATACTATTTTAGATATAGTAATATTGTCTATGTATTCATTTGTATTCAACTTTACGCTATTTAAATTACTATTCGATCGTAGAAGAATAAGTTCATGTTTACAGTTGATAATTATTTTCTTATAATCCTCTGCGAAACCAAGAATCTTATTTAAAGGAACAGATACAGAAAATGAGTCATGTGTAATTTTAGTACCATCAACGTTCCAACCCCATAACTGTGACATTAACGAATCGAGTTCATTCATGGATACAAGAGATTTCATAGTTGTGGTAACTCCAGCGTTTTTAATTTTATCTACTTCGATCCCATTCAGTTCATATCGAATATCTTGAAACATATGTAGTATAGGGTTATTAGTTAAAAGTACACTGTTCACCTTTGCTTTTGTCTCTCTATTGAATACTGAAACAGTGCCTTCCACATAGAGAGTACTCGCCGAAGGCAATACGTAAAGATCTTGTTGGTTAATAGGTATACGGATTTCATCATTCAAGTTAAAACTTGTTACGTAGGGTTTATATGAATGATATTCGAAACTTTCAATCGTGTCATCAAAGCTAAAACGATCTGTTAAGTTTAGTATACTCATTTTAACAATCCAATGTTTCTTAAAAATTGTTTATTTTCTTTTGTAAGCTTTGCAAGTTGCTTATTAGGTCTTCTTTTCTTGATAGCACAAAGATTACTAATACGTTTGACGTGCGAGACTTCGCTTTTATTGAAATCTATCATTTTTTACGAAGATGTAAATATATTTGAATCTCTTCACCTCGTAAATTAACTAAATTATCATTTACGTCCAATATTCTTACTTTAAGAGAGCTCAAGTTGATTTGTGTTACAGGGAAATAAATTACGTTTTTCGGTGTTTCTATAATCCGATAGCCTGGTGGTACATTAGGCACAAACTCGTGAATAATATGACTTGGTTTTCCGTTTACAAATGATCCGCTCACTATATCACATTCAACTCGCACTATAGTTGTAGACAGAATGGATACAGGAAAAGGGGACTCTGTTAATATATTAGCTTGAATAGTTTCTTCGCCAAAACCTAGTAACTTGCCAATCGAATTTTCTTTATTAAAATACACATTTTTTGAACACAATATAGACGTCTTTAACGTATTATTATTACATGTCAGTGAAAATGTGCATCCTTGCAGGTGTCTTTTGAGGTAATCATCAAGGTCTTGGAGTTCGTATGACCCTTCAGGAATTTCTATTACTTCGTTTTTACCATAATAAAATTTATTGTTTCTATAATCTATATTAGGTATAGAGTTAAAAGTCGACATATATAGCAACCCGCATTCATATTCACCATTCAGTTGAAAAGCTGGTGAATAATTAGTGATCAGGGTAGAAGAGGTTCCGGTTATAGATAAAGTGAAAGACATCGTGAGAATGATAAGGTTTTTATAATACAGAGATATTTAAACGTGCACTCCAAAACTTTTTTAAATATTTTAAACATAAATGCCCGCAATTTACAGTGTTAAACTTTTGGTAAGTGTTGTAGTTGTAAAAAATATTATGATGTTTTAAATACTTTATTAATTCTAACGGTGGCTGAAGATCACCATAACTATTAAAATATTCACAATAATTGTTATCCTTAACATAGGCTACCCAGTGAGTCCCTTGGTTTTCAGAACTGTCTAAATTTATGATTCCACATTCTACTCTTTTTGGTTGTTTTGGCAAACTATCTCTCATATAAACACCGCGAAAATGAGGTATTTCTTTAGAATACTTTAAAATATCTATATTAGTGAGAGCACGTCTGGGTAACCTTTTATCTAGTTTTTTGTATGTTTTAAACACAACCCTTTGCCGTTCTTATACGGTTTAATATGTAAACCTTTTCCTAATGCAATAGATTCCATCATTTTGTTATGGCGTTCTGATTCAACTAAGTTTTTCTTTGCAGCTTTGTAATCCCCAACAGCTTTAGCAATCCCAGCAGCCCCTCCTGCCAAAGATCCCAATGCAGAAAGTCCAGCAAAGATAGGTATTAGTGGTAATATACCTCCAGATTTTGGAATCGGAATTAAACGAGGAACTCGTACTTTTTTGTTATTTGCAAATATATTTTTTGCCGCAAGAAATGCCTGCTCGATCGTAGTGCCATTCTTTTTGGATTTTTTATTTTTCAATTCCCTACGTATCTTAGAAACAAATTGTTTGAATGATTTTATCCCTGCACCAGCTTTTATTTTAGTCTTCATCACTTTGCTAACTAACCATGAAGCGAGCTTTTCTCCTCTTCTTGTATTTTTTGACTTTAATCTCTGTTTAGCCATTTTATAAAGTTCTAAATCTGCACTGTGACGATCTATTAGGTTAGAATGTTTATTGTAAGCAATGTCGTGTTGCATACACGCGTTGTCCAAATCATTAATTCCCTTATCACCTCTTAACAACCGCTTGTGCAATTTTGTACCTGGTCCACAATAATTATAACCAGGTAAGTGCAGCTCAAACGGTAAGTGATTAATAATACTATTTAAAAGTCCTCTCCCTTTCATATCCAATATAATAATGATAAGTTTTAATACAATAAAGTTAATAAATATACTCATACAATAGCATTTCTATCAATCCAGCTATTTTCGCTATCATGAAGCCCTAACCACTTTACATACAATTTTTCCCCCCTCTTTTTGATCACCTTTTCTATGAGGTAAACATCAGGATGTTTCGTTTTCTGAAGTTCTTGTTCGTAAAATGAACCGAGTATTTTATTTTTTCGTTGATCTTCAATAAGGTAAGTAACTGGACGAGTGCGATTAACATGTTTAACAGTAAATATTTCTGTTGACCAATTCGGTGTATAACCTTTATGAAAGGCACTTTTATACTTGCTTATGCGCACGCTATCTCCTATATTAAATTTATTTGATCCATTGACTAGATTGGATTGTGCGCTTTCTATGTTTTTCTTTACTTTGGACTCAATATCAAAATTAACATCAATAGGTTTAAATTTCGTTGTACGATGCATAGTTCGATTATAGGATTTAACTATATCATCCAAAGGTTTTCCAACCCATTTATAATTTCCAATGAAACTAAAATATTTGTAAAGTTTATTTTTGAGTGTTTTTATTAACCTTTCAACAATAGATGCTTTTTTAATTGAAAACGTGGAATAATGATTTATTTTTAATTTTTTTACATAACAATCAAATTCATTATTTTAAAACTCTGTTCCTAAGTCTGTCTGTAAGTTTATCGGAACTCGTTTTGATGATTTAATAATTTGTTCGAATGAATTTTTAATTTCTATTTTCTTTTTAGATTTTGTTGGAATACACCACGCGTACTTTGAAAAGGCGTCAATTACAACCAAAATGTATTTATATCCTCTATTTATCTTATGTAAATTTTGTAAATCAATTAAATCCGCTTGCCACAAATCATCAATTCCTTTTAATAAAACTGCTCGTCGCTTAAAGTTTTTTCGAGCTGACCTGTGTATCTCGTTCACGACTGGCTGCTTTGTCATTGTTTAATTTGTTGAATATAACGTCTATTTCCTTTTTTGTATAAAAGTTCAATTTCAACTGATTTGCCAACTGATGAATTTGAGAATTTATAGTATCAAACATAGAATCTAGATACTCCTTCTGATAAAGGTTCAGAACGAGCTTATCGACATACTGCTTATTAACGGCATCATCAGGTAACAATGGAAGCGCAAGCCCCTTTAATCTTAATGATTGTAAATCGAAATGACCATCATCTGATCGGAGCAAAGCATTATTTTTAAGTTCAGAAATTTCAGATACACGAAGGCGTTTATGAAGATGATGACCAAATTTGTCTATGTTCATTTTTATGATTGTATTTGTACGTCAAAAGTTCTGCCTCGACTAACGATAATAGTAAAGTAACTGTTTTATATATTGGCATTGTTAACTAATCCTGCTTCTTGCAGTTCTTCAATAACAGATATGATTTCATTATCCAATCCTGTATTCCCAGCTTCACGAGAAGCTATAAGCAATTTTAATCTTTCTACTAATTCGTTTGGGTTATCCCAGTATACATATGATACATCGGCTTTAACTTTTTTCATGGTCGGTAATCCTTCACCACTTATTAAACGTTCTTTAGCTAATTTAAAAAGAGGTCTTATTACGTATAAATATTTCATGCCTTTGTTGCTTTTTATTGGTTTATTAGGATTAAAATCTCTTCTATGTGCATTAGTTTCTAATAATAAGATTTTATAATTGCGTTTATCATCCTCAGTTACAATATTTAAATCCGGTACTTTCTTATATAGCAATTCGTTTAAACCTGGCGTTAAATAGTAAGTATGGCCATTTACTTTCAATTTTTTATCACTTGTTGTGTATACCGGACAGGATCCCAACATTAGCTTGTCTCGTTCCGTTCGAACACCAAAAGGTATATTTAAGTTGGTAATATAATGCTTTTGAAATTTAGGATCATCACGAGGAGATGCGAAAGAATCTGTCGTCTTAAATGAAATATCATTTGTTGAATCCTGATCATTAGTATGTTCACTTTCCACTCCATCGCTTACATCACTTTCATCGTTGGTTGATGTGTCATCCTCTTGATCTTCATTATCAAGACTAGAATGAGAGGATTTCCTCACAACCGTATGATTATGAATAGATTGCTTCTTTTCTTCACTAGGACTCAATTTTAATCTTTTTACCGACTTTCCCCATTGCAATCCGTCATCAAAATCATTATAATTAGTATTTAAGTAATTATTCTCATTTTTAACTTTAAATATTTCATTAAGCGGTTCTGTTATTGGTTTCAATACTGATTCCAACATCTTATCATTATCAGATTTCATATTACGAATCAGTCTAACCTTCTTTTTAACGGCTTCGACAGATTTAATTACTTTTTCTTTCAAAGTTTTCTCGTCATTCATTTTAAGGTTCATGTCTGATCTTGATGGGGTCCTATGAAGCAATAAATGTTTCATTATAATGCATTATGTATTATAATTAATCCATAATGATAAATGTGTCAAAACCCATTCTATAACATCCAGAATTACGACTACAATCCTTATTTATACTCGTAACCAAGTAACTATATGGCAGTTTCCATACTTCAGCACACATTTCTCTAAACTGTGACCAAGACATATCGCTTCCAACGTGTTCATCATAAGCATGACGTAAATTCATATCATCTTGTTTAAATAGAATTATTAAGTTAGCATTGTCTCTTATTAATTGTTTAGGTATTTTACTATAAGTTTGATTAAGGTAGAAGCTATCAATATTTTTATGACGTCCCATTGCAAAGTAATCCCTTATATTGTTTTGATTTTCACATGCAACATCATCAAATATAATAATTGAATTAATGTTAGCTTCATTTGGACTTAGTACTTCATCATTTTCACTATATTTTTAAATTCGACTGATGGAACCAATGTTAATATTTTTTCTAAAAACTGATACATAGGTTGGAAGAGAGTTTTAGAATAAACATAAAGGTTTTCAAAGCGTAGCCCCCGTTCATGCAGTAGAAGGCCGACAATTAAATTAGTTTTTCCACAGTTAGAGGGGCCGCAAATGATACTTCGAATTGTATTCGGTAAAAGTTCTCCATGACGTGAATTGCGATCGTTGCGAACTGTACAAACGACATCCAACTGCAAGGTCTGATTTTGTTTCACAAACTTCATATCACTACGTGTTGTAAGCATGAAAGGTTTGTACTCAATGAGCCTAGACTTTCAAGATATTAGGTAGTTATATGTGAATATTAAGTTTCAGAACAAGAATGTGTTCAAGTATTTTAAAACCGTAAGAGCATTCTAGACCACTTGCATCGAGTATTTAAATCCTCAAAAGCTATTGGGCGTTCTAGACCACTTGCATCGAATATTTAAATCCCCAAAAGCTATTGGGCGTTCTAGACCACTTGCGTAATATTGGGCATTCCACCGAGTGAGCGAGGTGGTCCAGAATGCCCAATATTATACTACTCGCCTGTTTCCCAGAGGGGTAGGCAGAGATCACTTCTTTCCACTTGCTACGATCTTGACAAATTTCTTTCGCTTCTTCCACATTCATACATCGAGTTATGCACGCACGTCGGTTTCGGGTACTTATTATATAATTATGATATCTAGTAGCTCTCATTGTTTTGCATAATTATTTTTGTGTCTTATGCACTAACTAGCGACCCTTCCTCGCTTCGCTTCGGTTTATGTGAATCTGTAACACCCGTACTTCAAACAGAATTTATTATACATAAAAACCTTCTTCTTGAATCACTTTAAAAAAAACCTCATTAAAATCCGTTGTGTAGTTATAAAGATCTAAGCATACATATGGACAGACAGACAGCGGGAAGCGACTTTGTTTTATACTATGTAGTGATGTTAAATAATCATCTATTTTCTATTCTCTATTATCTATTTTGATTAGTTAGCTGTAGAGAAAACTTACTCCCTCCCTAACAGGTTAACTTAAAAAGTATTATTTAGAAAAACAAAAATTACCTACATACATTTTACATTACTTAACAACTAACAAACAAACAATCCGAGTCAATACTGTCAATATTTCCATAAGAGAATTATCCTTATTAAAAAAGTATGTCACTCATCATAAAATAGGCGGTACACATTGTTACTTAAATAGGTATACCTTATGCAAAGCTAACGTCGTCAGCTCAGCTGCCGCTCTTAAAAAAAATATAACTCCATGCTGCAAAAAAAAAAATGGCGACTAAACCTTACGTCATTACATTATAAGTACCTTACACAACGCATTGACACATAATGAACATTTCAGCTCTCGTATTTTGCCACCCATTTTCCGCTTTCCCTCATTTTTTATTATTGTTTGTCCTGCCTACAGAAACTGGAAAGGAAAAGCCTTTGCTTTGAACTTTTCCATTATTCATACGCTGAACCTAATTTTGGCTTCATAAACGTATAATTTTGGGTTTTTAGTGCATTACGGGGTTGTGATTGCTATCAGTAAATATTATTACTTCTTCGCTTTTCCGTTACATAAAAATTGGGAAAGAGCTTGTCGGACCGTGCTCAGTTTAGTGTTCCGAAGCCGTTACTACAAACAAACACAAAAAACTATCTCGAAAACAACAAGTATGAACTAGTTTTCTATTTAAAGTTATTTGGATATTTTAGATGATTTTTAGTAGGTAGGTATAAACACTTTAGCCGCTTGTATCTCAGGAATCAATCAAGACTGATTACACACAACAAATAGACAGATAGATACATATAGATATAAACACATAACAAATTTAAAAGGAAAACTATCACAAGACAAGTTGTGATAGTTTTCCTTTTAAATTTGTTATGTGTGTAGGTATCTATACTGGCCCGTAAAACTAAATATCACACTTTTAGTGAAATTTACATCAAAAGTGTGATAATTCGTTTCGCGGGCCAGTGTATATATAAAAGTATAATATTTCAGATTGTTATGCCTTGTAATTGGTTTTTTACACGTAGCTCTAGCGAAAATCACTGACTTTCTTTCGCTGGTTAACACATCGTCGAGGAATTATTTATACGGCGAGTTAGTTGCGAGAATAACCATACAGGGGTATGATTCTCTCAAAAACGCGGTCGGACGAACGAATGAGTGAATGTCGCAGCGGCGAGTTTAAGTAGTTCCGTCAGAACGAACAAAACACTTTTCATTGCGTGTATTTTCAATTTGGCAACATGGCTTCTGGCGATGAGATCGAACGTATAAGGCTGTCTAAGGGTCTCCCCAGACCTATCGACGCGGAATCGGCTTGAGCCGGTAAGAATAAGTTTTATGTCCACGCAATAAGATCGAAAACGACGTCGTTCCGTTCGCAACGTCGAGCCGAGCCGAGCCGAGCCCAGCGATACCATTTTCACTCTTACTGCACGGACATAAAAAAAGTTCTTACCGGCTCAAGCCGATTCCGCGTCGATAGGTCTGGGGAGACCCTAATAGAGAATGCACGCGCTAAAATGTCTCTTTTTCTCTCTGACGCGACATTCACTCGTTCGTTTGACCACGTTTTTAGAAGAATCACATCCCAGGTAAAGACAAATAACTATGTCGATTTTCACAAATAAAATTCAAGCTAAACGTCTTGACGTAAATGTTGCTAAGAACTTGGTTGTTCACTACCGTGCACCCAAATCTACATTTTAAAATATTCCCAATTCAAACTTTGTATTTAACAAATAAGCCTATCAAGCAATAATCGCTATAATCTGAAGCTTTAGAAATCCGAATTGCTAATTCTGTATCGACTTAAGGATTTTAGATTTGTGAGCTCACAAGTTTCTTTGATATCTCGTTATATTTCCTTGAATAAACTTGGAGAAACAGCGTACTTTATGTTCAGTGCCCTGCTTTGAATTCTCGACAGAATTGAGCCAATATCAAGTTCCACAGAGCTAGATGTATCTGGATCTATCTGGTTCAGGATCTGTATAGCAAAATCTAGAATTGTGATCTACGTGAAGTGTCGGTAATATAATAAAAAAACCTTGACAAGGCTAACACCCTTATTCATAATCGCACTGGAAACCTATTTTAGCTACATAAATAAATATTTCAGTTGCAAAGATTTCTTGCAGGAAAGAGGTTATAAAAGACATAAATCGTCGATGATACTGCAAAAGCGCGTAACTAACAAATTCAATAAATTGCAAAATGTACCTTACTGGCTTACTAGTTAAAGTGTATTTAACACCTTTAAATATTTGGTTAGTTACGCGCTTTTGCAGTATCAACGACGAAATACAGTTTTCTTTACGTCTCAAAAGTCTCAAAATGTAAACATTTTATTTGTCATTCATCACTTATTCCATTATACGAAAGACAAGACAGAAATGTTCCCAGGGGGGTTATTATGACATAGCTATGCAGTTCATTTTATGGTGAGCGTAAAGGACAGAGCTATAACAGTTATATAGCTCTGTGGAGTTATTGTGACATGGCTATGCAGTTCATTTTACGGTGAGCGTAAAGGACGGAGCTATAGCATTTACATAACTCTGTCTTTTTCTCTCAGCGTTAAATTTATTGCACAGGGACGTCATAATAACCCCACTGTTATTTTGTCTCAGCGGAAACAGAACTGCATAGCTATGTCATAATAACCCTCCTGGGGGGTTATTATGACATGGCTACGCAGTTCATTTTACGGTGAGTGTAAAGGACGGAGCTATACCGGTTACATAACTCTGTCCTTTTCCCTCAGCGTAAAATGAATTGCACAGATACCTCATAATAACCCCACTGAACTATAAACGTAATTGAAAAACAACAACATTATTGCAATACTGAAACAAGAATGAATATAAATAACTCGTCTTATTTTGAAACAAAAATATTATTTCTTCACTTTACAATTAAAACACGCGTGAATTCGTCAACCGTTGAAGAGAAAACATATACAATCGAGGAAATTGATTCCTAGACCACTTTGGACTATGTCAAAGTGACACTGTAAATAAAATCCAAGTCTCTTACTTTTTGATTGATTACGTCACTTTGACATAGTCCAAAGTGATCTAGGAATCAATTACTTCGACTGTACATAAATATCTACTTGTATCGACTTTGTTGTTGTTGAGTGTGGAGGAAGCGAGGGAAGTTTGTTTGTGTATTGTGTGGATCGTAGCAAGTGGAAGGAAGTGGTCTCTGTCTACCCCTACGGGAAAGAGGCGTGATTGTATTTATGTATGTACCTATAAATGTATGACAAGAAACCGTCTCACTCTTATGTACTTATAATTTAACCGATTTCAAAAAAGGAGGATTTATGTTCTGTATGTTATTTTTAATGTGCTCACCGATTTCTCCGTCAACTGAGGCAGGATTTAAAAAAAAGTACGTGTAATATAGGTTAAATTTTCGGTGCCATCACCAAGTCAGAATATGATGAGGGTAAAAATATGGTGGGTCTTTGACCTCAGTTGGACTGACCTACCATTAACATCACCATTACCCATTTTCAATTAAGCAGCCCCATACGTTCGATCCATCGGCAGAAACCATGCTGTTAAATTGAAAATGCACGCGCTAAATTATGTTTTGCTCGCTCTGACGGGACTACTTAAACTCGCCGCTTGGACATTCACTCGTTCGTCCGTCCGACCGTCATTGTTGAGAGAATCACTACCCAATGATAAATGTATGTATGTACGTACGTATGTAAACTCTTTATAAACAGAAAGACATAATATATGAATATAAAGGCGAATTTATCCTTCTAAGGGATTCTTTAATGTTTGTGGGATGAACGCGAGTGTTTGGGTGTTTTATATAAGTATAAGTGACCCGCCCGCGCTTCGCTTCGGTTTTTGCGAGTTTTCTGTGACACCCGTACATAAAACAGAAATAATTATACACAAAAACCTTCCTCTTTAATCACTTTGTCTAGTCTATCGTTGCGTAGTTTTAAAGATCTAAGCACACATAGGGACAGACAGACAGCGGGAAGCGACTTCATTTTATACTAAGTAATGATTTATTTCTCTACACATGTATAAGTATGTTTATCGTTGTTTC
This sequence comes from Acleris laterana, assembly GCA_963966035.1. Lineage (NCBI taxonomy): Eukaryota > Metazoa > Arthropoda > Insecta > Lepidoptera > Tortricidae > Acleris > Acleris laterana. The sequence goes on from OZ014453.1 coordinate 10,686,883, forward strand.
TAGTCATCTGTGTGCCCCCAATATATATATATATATATATAAATTTTGTTTGTTTGTTTACTCCTACTATAGTTTCGATATACCTGTTTTCTCATTTACAATATTCCAATAACGCGTAATCAATCTTCATATCAGAACACGCCAAATCTGAAGTTCAGTATAATTAATATACGATTTTCGTCGTTACTTCCCTCTACCCGGGGGGGTACACGGCCCAAGAGAATTACATGATAAGTCAGTTTACCCCTAATTAATGGTGGGGGAAGCTATCCGTAATCAGTTATGTTTTCGGGTTTCTGCTACATATTTTAATTTCTGAATAATTAATTTTAGTTGTGTTATAACTTATAAGTTCGCTGTTAGCGATAAACCTGCCGGTTGACTCAGTACGTAACGTTTCTTTTTTTTTAGGGTTCCGTGCCCGATGTGAGTTCAACGGAACCCTATTAATATGCCTCAACTGTCCGTCCTGGCATTTTTTGAACCGGAATTGATGGTGGGTTTTTTTTGTCAGAATATTATTATGTTATATTACGGTGATTTTACTAACAAATACAAAAAAATAATGAAAGTGAAATGATGAAGGGGTTCTCCATACAAGACACGTTTTATAACAACATATTTTAATTTTTGTTGTATCGTTAAAACGATAAGACATACATACATACACTAAATGACGCCTGTTTCCCAGAGGGGTAGGCAGAGAACACTTCTTTCCACTTGCTACGATCTTGACAAATTTCTTTCGCTTCTTCCGCATTCATACATCGATAAAACATACAAGCGTCAAATTCACTATGATTATAATAGAATCCTTTGAGAAAAACAACAAATACTAAATATGGTCAAGTGTGAGCTGGGCTAGCGCTGATTCGATTCGAAATAGAATTCAAATCGTAATATAAATAATACCTACTGTGCGGCGGTACGGAACCCTCAGCGTGCGAGTCCAACTCGCAGTTGACCGATTTTTTATCCTTTCCTGTTTGTTGTGGTTAAAAAAACATTAGTACTGTGAATACCATAGAGTATTTTTTTTCTAATTTTATTGCCTGTCATACCTCTATTAACAAAAGATAATTCACTTGTTCTTGTATATCCGTTACTTGGTGTATGTGGTGTTTTAACAAAGTGTTTTGTATTGTATTGTATTGTATGTATAATTTTTGTACAAGAAACTTAAGAAGGTTAAGATTTTGTTGTTTTTAAGCCAGAGAAAACCCTGAAATTAGGTCTTGACTTTACAATGGGCAAAGTAAATACACATACTATCCGTACACTTTTAATTGTCTATAGCCTCTATAGTATCCTGTCATATTGACGACGTCAAGTTAGTGACGCCAAGGAAATTACGTCGGAATTAATAATTGACTTCCTGCGATAGGGTTCTACACCGGCTCAACATTTCTCGTGGCATATAACCAGAACCGTTGATATACCGGCCTCATTAGGGTTCCTTTAGACAGTGATAAAGTAACCATTATCAATTTGAATGGCGGAGAGAACCCATAAAATGGGGTTAGGTATAATATCTCTAAATTATCAGCCATGGCTTTCAAGGGATCTGTAAAATGATTCGTGTTAATGAAACTTGCATAATTAATATGTTTGATGAAGAAGCACTTAAAATGATTAAAAGGGAGCATTCTTCTTAAGGTCGGATATTTATTTTTGACTTGTAAAGAGACAGCACTACTTTTTATTTATTTTATGTTATAGATATTATCGGACTATTAATCTCTGCCCGGTTCCTATATTCAAGAAACGAATCGTTTTCCTTACGTCTCGTTAAAATTTGACATTTGCTACGTACAAATTGTGTCAAATTTTAACGAGACGTAAGGAAAACGATTCGTTTCTTGAATATAGGAACCGGGCATTAGTGAATAACAAAGAAGTACCAACACAAAAGTTCTTTTTAGAGCCATTACACTGTAATGTAATCTATTTTTAACTTTCACGGACTTTGATTGTTTATACAATGACCACAATTAAAAACACTTGTACACTTTAAATTTTAGATACCTTGACCTTGACCTCTCCTTGACCTTGACCTTGTGCAAGGTCCGTCCGGATCGCTGCCGCCATCTTATCCAATAACCTACTGCCAAACAGCAGTGTTCGCATTGTTGTGTTCCGGTTTGGGGATAAGACAGCCGGTGAAATGACTAGCATAGAGGCATTCCATCTTAGTCCTCAGGTTTGGCAACGCATTTGCAGTCTTAGGATTGCATTGCAGTCTTGTGAATGCGAATGTCTATGGGTCACAGTTTCCACTTACCATCAGGTGGCCTGTGTGCTCGTTTGTCTTCTTTATGCCATAAAAAAACCATTTAAACACTCGCATACTTTAACTATCAGATAATGACTACAAAAACTTCATGTGTAATCAATCATAAAAGCAAAAAAATTTTTTTTAAATGAATGGGAATATTTTTTCTACTTTAGGTAAACCGTGTACGTATAAATTTCACGGTCTATGAGACTATTTCTGGAATACAAGAGACTGTTGGAGCGTGACCCATTTTGGAATGTTAGTTGGTTTTGACACTGTTACGCTGCACTATTTAGTGATTCACTTAATAAATAAATAATGGTACTTACCTATTAATAAATAATAATTCCGTTTCTGAGATAGAAACCCGTGACATACGTTTGGGCACACGGACAGACACCTATCTTGCAGATTGTCAGCAATTCGTCTCCGCTTTACGCTATTTATTTTTTTGGCTCAGAATCAAAAGTCCTTGACGGTACTATTTTAAAGTCACTTCACCATTCACTCTTGTAATACTCAGATATTTCAAGACTGATGTTTAATATATCATGACGATAACCGCACCACATGTTTGTCTTGAGTTCATAATATTTGATGGTAAAAATAAAAACGAACGTAAACAAACAATTTACTAAATAAATCTTCCCTCTAGGCGGTTTCGGTTAGCGCTTCGCTAATTTCGAGATCGTTTTATTGCTGAAAACGTTACTTTTAAACATTTTAGATTAAAGAAAATGTTTTCCAATTTCCCGTGTTTGGCTATAACAGACGAGCAGGAAATACGTTAATTAATATCAGGAATCGATACGCAGTAGGTTTATACCTATTTGTTAATTTAAAGACTAAACGCGTGTTTCATAATCGACAAGTAAAGCATATTTGGCAGAAAATTGTAGCCCTTTCTCTTTCTTACACTTGAAAAAAGACAAGGAGAGAGCAAAGTTTAAGTCGATTATGAAACAGGCCCAGTATCAGAAGTATACGTATTATTTTATGTTCCATTCGGTTGAGGAATCTTACCTCCTCATTTTCGTCGTAATAAATACTTTCCATCAGGTGATGAGTTGAATTTCTATTCAGTCTGTGGAGAAAAAACAATTGAGACGAGCCTCTGGCTATAAATGGGTAATAAAGCCAAAATTCTCACGCTGGCCTGCTGCCGGGTAGAAAATTCATACATTGAATTTCTCCGAAAATAATTATGTGTGTAGAGGTTCTAGGCAAGATGCTAACGCTATCGATCGATTTTTGAAAATTGACAATTTAATGGTTTTGACATAAACGCTTGACGTGGCCATCCGGCGGCATATTTCAATCCTCATACATTTTCGATAACGATAACGATTTTGCATTACTTCTTGTCTAGGATCAAAGTAGCCTCCAAGGGTGTTATTCTCTAACCCCCTTATAAACGTGGAGTAAGCTTGGAATAGTTTATGCTATGCTTTGTCACTTTCTGTCAGATAAGTAAAGGGGTAAAAAAACATCGGACGGTCGGACGAACGAGCGAAATCGCAGCGGCGAGTTTAAGTAGTCCCGTCGCGTCAGAACGAACAAAAACATTTAAGCGCGTGCATTTTCAATTAAGCAGCCTTATACGTTCGATCTCATCGGCAGAAACCATGTTGCCAAATTGAAAATGCACGCGCTAAAATATGTTTTGTTCGTACTGACTGGACTACTTAAACTCGCCGCTTGGATATTCACTCGTTCGTCCGTCCGACCGTCGTAGTTGAGAGAATCACTCCCCAGCACGCATAGGTATTTTAACCATACATCACGTTTCAAATCGCTCTATCTGTTCGAAAACTTGTCAATTCAACACGGTAAAACAATATTGCCTTTGACGTGTTATCGCATTGTATTTAGCTAAAATAAGAGCTATCGTAATTTTGACGATATGATAACACGTCAATAGCGATATTGTTTCACCGTGTTGAATAAAGACCCTGTACTTTTGCGGAATATATCCGTATCACAAACCCCTAAAACATATATAATAAAAAATACCTTACCTTATTTAGTATTATTGTTCCTTTGTTTGTTTTTATTCTTTTTATTAGTAACTCCCTTAAACCTTCGTAAAATCGTCATTATCTTTTTTCGTTCACTAATAAAAAATTACCTAATCGATAGGAGGAAAAACTTCTTGAGATACAGGTTTTCTCGAGCTTTTTTACTATACCAAGGTACCTATTAAGTTTGTCTCTCCAACTTCAATATTAAAGCCACCTTAACTTAAGATGACTTTGCTATTTAAAACATCTGACCCTATCAAACACACGACGTTAACGATTGTAGCAATAACGTCCCTAATTCCAAGACGTAAACAATTTAATATCAAGCCAATATACTACTCACAAATTCAATAACCCTCTCAAGCAATAAACTTGCGGCTCATATGTTTTCTTTAAGTGCATATTCGCTGAATTTACGATATAATACGTCCTTTAAGAGTTATTAAACGTTCTCTGAATGCGAATGCCTGTGTATACCGAATGAGGCGTAAATGGGCTAAAGCTGGGGATTACGGGCGTAAAAATAGCTTGGTTCTTATTAGGTGATGAATGTTTATACGCCTGCTGAGTACTCGAGTGGGGTACTATATTTTAAGACTGTAGCAGCTAAGACTAATAAAACACTGTCACAAAACAATGATACAGATTTGTATGTAAAGAGTACGTGTAAATTGTTGGTACCGTGTCGTTAAATTTTAGTGGAAAATCTGCCTAGACATGGGTACCTGTCAGATTATTTTATATTATTTCAACAAATGTACGTATTGTTACGTAGTGTAATTTTGTTTTTGGTATTTACAAATCTTACCTATACTTACGTAATTAGTGTTGAAGATACCCTGAAAACATCATGGTTTCATCAAAAACTTGCGTTCGAATTAAAATTCGATGAAATATAGTATCGATGAAGTAAAATTCGATATAATGATGGTCGATAAAAAATCACCATATCGCCGATTCGGGCATATTACATAAATTTCTTTGCATGAGTTTGTTGCATAAGAATGCACTCAATCGGGACGAGTAGCGGAAAACAGAGGAGGCCTTTGCCCAGTAGTGGGACACCCAAATAGGCTAGTAAAAAAAAAAGTTTGTTGCTGTTAATCGCTCCTCGCCACCGCTTCTGCGAAACAGGCGCTTCAAGGCATATTTGGGTGATTCTTCGAGGTCGTGATTTTTGTCTTATTCCTCTGTCGTATTTTTTTTTGCATATTTAAGTAATAAATATATTCTCCCACGAAAGTAGATTTATTTAGAAACATGAATATGGTTTTGACACTCATTTTTATGAATTCTTAAAGAAAATAATTAACTTTTTAACTTTTGTGCCCAGAGGAATAAGAAATTGACGACAGAGAAGTAAGAATAGGTTTAAAATATTAAAAATTATGTGATTTTCTCGGTATTTAAATTACATAAAAATAAAACATGTGCAATTATTATTGAAGTACCTAGGTATACAATAATTTATTATTTGTATTAATAAGCATCATAGAAAACTAATTTTAGGCGTGCTTAAGCAGTGTTATAGTTTTATTTTAAAAAATATACTTTTATACATAAAAAATACGAAATTGAAATTTCTTGAAATTGTACTGAGCGGTTTTTGATGAAACTTGCACTGTTCAACACTGTTCCCAATGTTGAAGTAAATTTAAGCTAATAAAAAATAATGGTCACAGTCCAACTGATAGTTTCGGGGAAATGCTTGAAAAAACACATAGTACATACAAATTTACAAACAAACATACAAACATCAGCTATATTTTTTTGTTTAGTTGTTTGGGAGCCCTAATAGATTAACATATCGTCGGTGATACTGCAAAACAGCGCAGCTAACAAATTCAATAAGTTGTAAAATGTACCTTACTGACTTACATGATAAGGTGTATTTTGCATTTTATCTAAATTGTTCGTTACGCGGTATTGCAGTATCACCGACGATATGTGAATTAATTGCTTACCTAAATACGTGTCGGATTGATAACATAAGTTTTTGAAGCAGGTTAAAACGGCTGCATGAGTCTCTAATTAATAAATCACAACATCGAAAGTGAAAAAAAACTATGAAAACTGACGATTTTCTTATTCCGCTGTCCATAACTCCGAAGCAATAAGGGACAGAAGAGTAAGAAAAATATGAAAACAAGCTGATGGTTCATAATACAAACATATTGGAAGGCTACCGTTAATGCTACGGTAAGATAGCACGTAAAGCAGTTAAACAAGCACAAGTATTTTTTTTTAAATATTACACACTTATTAAAAAAACTAACAGAGTGATAAGAATATTACGTAAACCAAGGACAGAGTAATGATATATTTGCCTTCGTAACTCCGGAGCGATGAGCATCAGCCGACACGTCCACCACCTGGCACGTTCGGAACGCGACTAAAAACCGGCCCACGTGGGAGTTTTCGCTAGGTTTTTAAATGTCTTTATGATACAGCTGATTGAAGCCCGCTCCAGAGTAATAAGAATTTTACGGCGGACAAATGTTAAATCCTCAGTTATAAGAATAATATTGCATGTAAAAAATATTTGTTGTTTTTTTTTAATTTAACAACTAATCTTCTTTTTATGTGGTCACTCAAGATATTGATAAAGTTGACTAAATTTAAGTTATTATCATATGATTTCAAGAAAATGGAGGACGGACACGACAGAGTAATAAGAATAATGGGTTTTTTTATTTTTTTTATCTATGTTTAGAATCAGTTACACGAAAATCGACCGGTGTCCCAGTTAAACATGAATATCAGTCACCTCTGAAAAAAAAAACAACCTTCTAAACTAAGAGTTCATTGGACTAAGCCCTCGGACGTCAAAAATCAGGGCCCCGAAGAATCACCCATTTACTGAGCACCAATTCATGTACCAAAAAGTTTCTACATTTATTTTTGCGACCATGTTAACAACTTTACTCGTTAGGATGTGATTTTATCTATAAAAGCACAAAATTTTGCTTGTTACACGAAAATTTGGCGTTGATTTAGTCAAAGTTTTTCTTCTTCAGATGGTTGATATTAAAGAGGACGAAGCTAGTTTGACTTCTAAGAACGTAGTCGTAATCATGTATTATTTTTTTATTTTTTATAAGCTGTTGCTACTGTGCAATACTCAAGTATCTACGGGTTTTTTTAATACTCTTTGGTCAATCAAAATGTATTATGCGAATCGCTTTCCACAGTGTAGAAATTACGGTACAACATGTAGGTACAGTCGAATACAAAGAGCTTTATCCACTTTTTCACCTAATGGCAATGTAATAAGGTCCAAAGGTGGATACATCTCTTTGTCAACTATGCAACCAATTTTAGCACTTTGCTCGTAAGTACCTACTATATAGCAAAGTACTATTAATTTTCTTACATGGATAAATGAGTCAATCAAATATTACATGTTTTTTCTACTCGCGCACTATAAACCGTTCGTTTGTTGATGGTATCAGAATACCACCTTTACGCAACCGAAGCGGGAAAACAATTATATAATAACCTTCCCTAAGTAATAATATAATAGCCTTGTTATTACCATGGTTATGGTTATCCCGGATATCAGTTTTGTCGTTTAGTGAACACTTGACATCCTAATTTGTATAATAAACCGTTACCTTGGTTACGTTCAATCAATAAAATGGCGTTACCTCTGCACTCGTACCTTAAGAGGCATCATTATGTACCAGTTACATAAATAACTATTTTACAAAAGACTATTCTATTTTGTTTTCGTATTATCAACGTTATGGTAGAACTTTTTTACTTGACAGTAATGGTGATCGAGTTAAAAACCAAACTGACAGCCTATTTCACATTCGAAAAATAAAACATATTTGACAGATAAATAATAGTCCTTTCGTTATCTTACTCAACTTTAAAAGGCAGATAAATTTACTCGTCGATTGTGAAAAAGCCCCTAAAACATTGTGTCAAAAGCAATATGATTTTACTGAGTAGAATAAAAATATAAGGAATTGACTGATGATAATAAAACAACATTGTACAAAAGAAACGTTTTATTTTTTTAAGATTTTCACTAATAGTGCATTCGCTTCGACGGCAAGGGACTTATCCAACGAATTTATAACAGCGTGATACAAACAGCTTACATTGATAGTGACAGATAGGCTCAATACATGTCTATAATATAATAATAAGATTGACTATCACATACATTTAATATTTAATAGAAGGCCATTGTCTTAGGCAATGATTGAAAGACGACACACATGCGTCTTACGGCCTAATGTGATAACTTGAAGGCAGAATCAGAGATTTAAGTGCCTACAATAAAAACTTTGCATCTAAATTGCAGTTTTAGTGCATTGATACACTGCGTCCGAGCCTAATCAAAAAAACACAAGATCCAAAATACAGTAGGTATCAGATTCTTAAGAGGCCACGTACATACAAACATGAAAAGAGATAGATTTATGTATTTCCGAGTGAGGAACAAAAGATGGAGATAGATTGCGCGCACCCTTAGAGTAGCGTCAAATTCATATACTTAAATGCTGTTTTTTTTTTTTTTTTTTTTTATGGCATAGAGATGGCAAACGAGCACACAGGCCACCTGATGGTAAGTGGAAACTGTGACCCATAGACATTCGCATTCACAAGACTGCAGAGCAATCCTAAGACTGCAAATGCGTTTGCGTTATGCGTTGCGTTGCGTTATGCGTTTATGCGTTATGTGTTTACTTTAAAACAACAACGTCGATTAAAAAAATGGTTTACCAGGATTTGTTAAGTAATAAATACCAACGATTGAATCCAAAATCATCGTTTAAGAACGTAAGGTTTCAAAGATTCAATCAAAGACAAGCGAAAAAGGTGTCATGTTTGAAAAATAAAAGCATCGAATATTTTGTTTCTAATTCACATTTTCACGTTCAACAGTTTCAAGAATATATGATGGATTCTAATTTGTTTAAATAACAGATTCATAAGTGATATGGTTATTGAGATCCAGATCGCGAAACACTACCGACTTGATCATTTATGTGGTCTCTTAATAGAATTCGGATATCAATGTCACACTTGCACTCGCAACTGACAGTATATTTTTGTCTCTTGTGTTTCATATAACACGAAATTTTCCAAGAACTATAAGCTACTGGTCGTACTTCAATTATTTGTATAAGCGGGTTGCACACAATTTAACTTTCAGTCGAAAAAACGATGGGTTTTTAGTTTGGCCGCCGTGTATTCTAAAAAATTCATTATACGCGTAACTACAAAAGAAATCAAGACTTCGCAATAAATAAGAAATACAAAGACAAAAAAACAATTGATTATGGACTACCTGCATAATAATAAAAAAAAAACACATACAATGAAAAAAAACTGAGTTCATTACGTGTTTCGCAACCATACCTAATCAAGTTATAAAACTCTATGCATTGCAGTTTTTTTCACGAATTTAGCTCAAGTCAGACGGTTAGGAAATGAGAAAAAGAAATTGTTCAAATAAAATGTATTGTTTCCTTAAATGGATGTGGCCAAACCAAAAACAAAAGACTATACTTAAGTACCTACCTTAAATTATTCTTGGTCCGTATTTTTTGGGTTCAGACGCAGTGTGAAAAGGAAGTTAATTTTACTTGTATTACGGTATTACATACATATACATCAAAATTAAATTCTTTCCGGTTACAGTGTTGTAAAAAGTATTTAAGAAAACATTGCGTTAGTACCTTGAGATTTATTTCCTTATAATGGTATACATCAAGGTATTTAAAATAGGAAGTCAACATGAATTAGACTTTAATCTTTTTTAAGTACTTACCAGGGTCAATGGTATTTACACCAATTTGGACAGCTTTTAGGGGAAATACATACGTTTTTTTTTGATCTCTAAAACCTTTCATACCTACAAGTTACAATGCTTTTCGAACTATATTTTATTCCTTTCTTTACTCTAGACAAGACAGTCATTTTTTTCGACATTTACAAACTTAAAGTTATATTCGAAGTAATGCTGTGTACATTATATTATATACAATTCACATGTAATTGTTTAAGTAGCAAATTTTAAGCACATTATAACTTATAAGCACTTATTTCATAGTGACACTAATAATCCATATTATTAATTGTGCTAAATAAAAAACAAATAATCCAGCCAAATAACGCTAATACCCTAAATCTAGATACTTTATATGACACTAACAAAACGTCCTACTCTATTTATATGGTAAATGACTAGGCTCTATGTTAAATTATAAACTTAATAATTTTAAAATGGAAATGTATTTTTTTCTGTTTTTAGTATTTTCCGGCTAATGTTATTAAGTAAATTAGCCACATTTTTAAAAATTTTTATTCTGCATAGTGACTTAAAAACCAGAAATTGGCCCAGAACGAGATTTTTCCACAAAAAATACAGCATTTAGTTTGTTATTTATAAAAAAAGTAGCTACTAATTTAATCTAAAAATATTAACAGAAATAAAATAAAGAATGGAAAAATCTATTCGAAGACCCTAATACTAGGTACTACCTATATATATCGTATTTTTAATGACTAGATGAGATCTTACCTAAGCGATATGTGCTGTAAATGCTTTAAAACATAGCTTTGAGTCTTATTCTAACAATAGGCATATGCTATCACAACACAACAAAATGTCAAAGGAGTATCATGGAATGTAATATTAATAAGTTACCTATACTTACTATAATATCTAAAAAAGAAGCACAAACATCAATATTTCCATTTACCATAAACTTAAGCATTAAATCATAAACCTCTTAAGTTTTAACCAGTTTTACACATAATTGAACTTAAGTAAAAAAAACATTATTGCAAAACCAAATTTGTCAAGTTACTTTTTAACTCTAAACCAGACTATTATGCAAATGAGCATGTTTTTAATTTTTAACTTAATAGAAAAAAAAACTTTCTCGTTAATTTTAATATAAAAATAACATTGATTTCTCAACAATTTGGAAATTTTACTTGTGTTGTTTTAAATAGACACTGATAAGATAATCAAATTGTTCATCGTAAAAAAAAAAATACGATTACTTAAAAGCGCGCCGTCAAAATTACGAGTGAATGGGGACTAAATTACTTTCCAACTTTCCTGCCCTTAACTTTGATGAAGTTCACTGGAGTCACTTTCTTCATTTGAATATCTGCTTTCGTACAACAAAAAGACGTATCTGCAGGTTAAAAGTCAATGCAGACGGAATTCAATGGGTGAATCAATTAGGTCTCATTAATATTAAAAGTTGTATGACTCATGTGCTCTTTTTAATAAAAAGAGGAAGAACAGAACCTTCATCTCGATTTTAATTTATTTCCTATTTATACTTATTAGCGACCGGCCTAATACGTTTTTTTTAATTAACGCATAATAACAAATAAAAAGTAATAACTAATAAATAAAGCATAGAAAACTTCTAAATAATCCTAATTATGCTAATTTTATGAATTATTACCTACGTGTGAGTATGCAAGGTTATGCTGAAAGCATATTAACTACTTTAGAAATTACGCTTTTTCATACATAACTACAAAAACCTTACAAAGATTTTACTTCTATTTCTTACGTAGCACTTACCGAACTAATTATCTAAAATAGTTGAAAAAGAAATTAAAAGCGAAAATCCATAAAAACTCGAAAAAATATCAATAATGATTTCTACTGATTGTGTTTCGAACAAAAGTTTCATGACTAATCATTGACGTATTTTTTTTTATTAAACAATAAAATGAAATAAAGCTACTTTATTTTTAATTAAATTTAAGCATTATTTTAAGTAAGTTTAAAATTAACCCCTACGTTTAAAAACGACGCATTTCAAAACTCAAACAAACTTAAACTCATAACATTTATTTGATAAAAAAAATGCCTAAAGACTATAATAATAATAATAAATTTCGAAACAAACCCAATTAATTAAAGCTTTAAAAAGGGTCAAAGGTCTTTTGAGATAAAGGTGGCAATTAGCCAAGCGTCAAGTATTCATTAAATACAAGGACTGGACAAATACAGCTTTTATAAGGACTTGTATGTATTTGTATCACTTTAAACAAATAAAAATAACAAAAAACACTGAAATAAATTGACCTAGTATTAAGGGAATAGAGATTATTTCATGGTTTTGCTTCATATAATTTTTTAATGCGTTGTGTTAAACTGAAGGGGTAAATTTTAAAACGTTTTCCACCTACGCTACATTAATACTACGATGAATCGCATTAAAACTATGTAAGTCGTAATATCCCAGATTTCATTTTATGTACATTTATAAAATAACAAGAATGTAAAGCTTCACATAGATCACTATATTTCGAAATATACATATAATATTTTTTACACGTTTTGGTACGTTTATAAAAAGATTTTACAATGTATTACACAAAGCCTATAAGCTAGGAATTACACAAGATTCTAAAGGGACTAATTATTTAAGTCTTATTTAAAAGCTTCTTATTTTTTAGATTTACACGACCTTTTACAATTACATTCGAACATAAAGAAATATAGTCAAAAGCTATATGCTTTTTAACAGGCCATATTTACGCAATTGATAACTAATAATAAAAAAAAAATAGCATCATTAATAATCAGTGTATTATGTGCCGGTACTTTTTTTCTGATATCTAGTCTGTAATTTTGATAATGATAAAAAATGAATTGAGTTTTATAGACATATCTACAATTGTTTTTATAACAAATAAAACAATATTTTAATCGTTCCAAAATTACAAGTGATTACAAAAAAATTATAAAAGCGATACTGCTAAATAAAACTACTTTCATGAATTTATACAGATATTTGAAACGTTTGATTTGCAAATTGAATCAATTACATTGGAATGAATAATATCTGAAATGTTGGAAACCTTGAATACTTTATCCGAACTGCCTACGTAGGTACCACGTTGTTTTCATGAGAATGTAATTTATTAAGGTGAATTCTTGCAATATTTTAATACAATATTTGATATTACGCAACTGATAGATTTTTCTTGAATGAATGATCAACGCTAATTTGAATTGGTTTTCACTCGTCAACTTTACCTTCCAATGGATCTTCGATCATTTCTATTTTTTCTTTTCTGCATTGCTTATAATTATGGCATTATTTACAGAAACAGTACGAAGTAAAAGTATAATGTAAGTGAAGCGGGGCTATTACGTCAGTTGGGCAATATCATCAAGTGGCTTTAACTCCCAATTTAAAGTTCGTATTGAAAAGTTACAAGTAGTTGTTTTTTCTCTACTTCTCGTACTTATTTGACTCTTTTATGAGAACTTATTTAAAGCCACTTGACGCAATTGCCCCTCTGACGTAATAGCCCCGCACGACCTTACTCGAAAAATAATATCAGTTGGCAGCGATCAAAATAGAACGTTACTTGCTAAACTCTTCTCAAACTTAAGCGTGAATTAGACAAGCAATGAAAATTAAAGAGTTCGATTGCTGTCTTACTTTAACAACAGTTCTAGAGCAAGAAGCACAATTTTGCTGTATTTTCTAACGTAAAAGTTAGTGTACGAAAGTAGCCAACTTCTACATTTTTATTGCTAGTCTAAACTTCACTTAACAGCTATCTTTTCAAAGAAACACACATTACCTAGATTAATATTTTACACTTAGTTATCGTAAACATTTAAAACTGCCGCATATATTAGAATCATTCTGTAGCTACAACAGCAATGCTTGAAATAATAATTCTATATTCTACGGCGCACTCATGAAGGTACAAAACCATATTCCATACACCGGCAGCCTTAAGAAGATTTATCTTATTGTTGACAGTAGCAAAACAATATCACCTTCAGCAAAAGAAATTCGTTACAATTTTTGCTCCTTAATTATTCTTAACATTATTATTACTACAACTAAGTAGGTTCTTCGGGTACGTCTGTCTTCGTCGGTCCTATGCCATATTCTTTCAACGCGTCTTCTATATGTTTAACCTGTCAAACAGAATAAATTACTCAACTTTCAAACTTAGAAAGAATGATTTAAACTTTGGAGCTCAAGGGAGCAACTCCCGGTTTTTTGGAATACGAAATTTGGAGATGATTTAGGTTAGGGACATTAAGCGAACAATAGTGGCGAAAAACTTTCACGATTTGAATTGTGCTGATTTTCTTTCGAATCTGTTGCCAGCTTTGCTATATAGTTTAAGTTACTATTATAAGAATAGCAAGAGATATTTGACGTAGATTCTATTAATAAACTTAATTAATACCTATCAATTAACTCAGAATAGAAAATACGTTGTACAATTGGTGTAAAGGACAACTAAATTATACAGTAATAGTGTCCTAATGACAAATTGGCGTAAAGGACAGCTAAATCGTACTGTAAAATTGTCCTATACGCCAATTGCCATTTTAACCATCGATAATGGTGCATTTATTTCATTTCCATCTGAAACTATACCTACTGACACGATGCAATCAACATTTTTTTTATACTTTTGTGCTACATAATATTAACAAAGAACGGTAAGATCATTCAAATACTTTTCTTTAAACCCCTCCGCCCACATGTCCTCCTAATTTCACGTATACTATTTGTACAAGTAAATTGATTCCTAGACCACTTCGGACTTTGTTAAAGTGACACTGTAAATAAAATCCTAAGAAGTCTCTTACATTTCGATTGATTACGTCACTATGACGTAGTACGAAATGGTCTAGGAATCAATTTCCTTTACACATACACAACGCAAAAGTAATACGCCAGTGCATACCTGGGGTGCGTTCGGGTCGGTTCCTCGATGCGTGTACTTGTGTAGAAAATGACACGTGCCAGGAATATCCTTGGGGAAAGAATTGGGAAGGCACGAGCGTTCCCGCGCCTCCATCTCGAATCCCGGGAATTTTATTAGCCACCTGCAAGAAAAGTTTCGTTATTCCACAGAATTGATTCTTCTGCGGAACGCTTTGAAGAAACTAATAAAGGGGATAACGAGTCCAAGTATGCCGGAGTTGGATTGAACTTTTGAGTTAGTCGATTGGCAGTGATACGCAATTTAGGTACGGAATACGATGAATTTGTTTTTGTTCGTGATTTATTAGACTTCGTTATTTTATCGAACGAGTGGGTTGTACATGTTTGAAATGGATTGGGTTTTAGCCATTGGTACCGATGAAATGACATGCCATGTTTTATTCATTATCAAGTTTAGTGAATGATATACTTTCAAAATACTGCCATTTAAAAATCATTACGGAATCTTTTTCTTAATGTTATTCAAATAATATCCCTCTAACCTGTTAACAGCAGATTAGCTTCATCATATACATACACATTCATTACATTTACATTGTATACTTAGATAGATATACCTATAAACCACCAAAATCCAATCAACCGGATGTCGATCGTTGTCTTCAAAATTGAACAGCAGTAGACAGGAATGTGCAATGGCAAGGGAATTCAATCGACATAGATGGCAACCTGTTCTCTGCCCAAGACCGTGTAACTCACCATTCAGAGGTCTCAAGTGCACTCAGATGCGCCATGCGCTTCGCTCCTTGCACTTCATTGCACAGTTCAAAACCTAAGTGCTACCTGGACGCAACACGAAATCGAAAGTGCACGCATACCACTTGGTTCTAAGTCTTAGCTCAGTATGCCTTTCAATTTAAAAATAGAAAATAGAAATAATAGGAAATAGAAAATAAAAAATAGAAAATATAAAATAGAAAATAGATAATAGAAAATAGAAAATAGATAAGTAATAGAAAATAGAAATAAATTTGTGTCTTCAAAATTAAATTTATTTCCTTTGGGAATGTTGTATCGAACTCATTAAGTAGGAAGAATCTTTGTTAACATTTACGAAAAGAACTCTACTAGGAATTGGAAATTATGGGCCTTGTTGCCTGAAATAGATTTTGCTATACTTGACAGCCCTATTGGTAAAAATCAATTCTCCTGAATTATTTCGGGATCCTGTCATTGACCTATTTCTATGTGGTGGGACTGACGTTGATCTTAAGAGGCTCCTTGCTAGAGGCCTTAAATAAGATGCTTACCGCTATCGCAAACGATTTTTGAAAACTGTCAAAGTGTATGGATCTGACATTAGCGTTTGACACGACCATCTGGCAGCTTACGTGAATCCTGTACAGTTTCTATAACGATAACGATCTCGCCACGCATCTTGTCTATTGTTACAGACTCGAACTTGTTAGCGAGCATGACGTTGTGGCCGAAGAGACAGTACTTGAGCACGGTGAGGGTGTCGACAGTAATTTTAAACACTACTGTTTAGTAATAAAGAGATCGCCTAATAAATTAAATAAATGCTTTGCCGTTTTTATTTGTGAAAAATTGGATAGGATGCTTTAGTGCTAGTAATTTTACCACTCTGGAATAACACTGCTGCATGGCGGCAGATAAGCGGGTTATATCGCAGCGATGCAGAATGACCTGAGTAAAATTAACTGTACCTGACATGTTTGATTGGTTTTTGTGTGTCTTATGCACATCCAACTCCTCACAGAAGAAATAACATCCTCTGATCAATTTTTGGAATCATTGACTTACTCATAAGTGGTAGGACTGACGTTGATCTTGAGAGGCTCCGAGCCGGACTCGAACTTGTTGGCGAGCGTGACGTTGTGCCCGAACAGACAGTACTTGAGCATGGTACGACCGACCACGCCAGCAAGCACGGTGCCTGTGTGGAGGCCTATACGCATCTGTAAGAAAAAATAAGCATAAGATTCAGTGTTCATGAGGATGTAACTATTGCTAATACAAGATGGATAATTTCCGTTATACACCGTGGGAACGAGGAATCCGACAAACTTTAACCATCGATTCTAGAGCCAATTTGTAGTATATAATGTGATATAACATGTAGTCAAATAACGCATAATTTCCAAGATATTTATTATTAAAAAAATATTCCACAGTTAATTTAATTTGAATTTTGTCACCTATACCTAAAGCATTATTTACTAAGAAAGATTCATCTTGTAAATAGCAATGTCATCAACGTACAACGTAAATTAATTTAATCAATTTCTTAGTAAATAATGCTTTATGTATAGGTGACAAAGTTCAAATTAAATTAACTACGGAATATCTTTTTTAATAATAAACATCTTGGAAATTATGCGTTATTGGACTACATGTTATATCACATTATATACTACAAATTGGCTCTATAATCGATGGTTAAAGTTTGTCGGATTCCTCGTTCCCACGGTGTAGATTGCGTTGTATTAATTTTGTTTCTGTCGTAAGATCATATGTTAATAACTACGGCGTCCGCATTTAAATACTGGAGTTTTTTTTTAGATTGACATTGACTAGATTCTTAAGTTCATGGACATTTACAATAATTGTAGTTGAAATTGCTTTGCTTCCTTTCGAAAAATAAGTTTTAACGAAATTTTTGACATTTAGTATGACGCACTAACATAGATAGCAATTTTTATGAAGAATCGTATAAATTACACAATGATGAAGATGATAGACATTCATGTTTTTAACCAACAAGCTCGTAGAGTAAGGACTGACATAATTATACTTATAATGTATCTAAAATAATGAATGTACATATATGACCTTAATAGGGTGTCCTTCGTGTGTAAAGTGCTGCGCGCAAGTTTCGACCATGCGCATAGCCATCCAAGCGATCTGGGGCGCATGCGTGTCGATCTTCTTGTGCAGCCCGCTTGCGACACAATACGCGTCTCCTATTGTTTCCACCTGTGCAAGATTCAAAATTATTTTACTAATAGTATTAAAACATAAATTCGTTAAAACTTCGTTCAAAACCGGCTATGTCTTGCAAAATGTTACTCGTGCCTTTTATATCATAGGTGCATAAATAAGAAGTCAAAATGTACCCAAAATAAAAACACATTTTAAAATATAACTTGTGAACGTATATTTCTGACTTATTTACATAGTTCCAGGTTTACACAAACTGTGTGGATACTTAATCAAATAAACGATACAACAACGATTGGTATAAAGCTACAACCGTCTGAGTCCAATCTTGCAGTTAGTTGAAAAGATAACATCTTCAAGGCTGCATGTAAATTTCACATCAGTATGCCATTGTAGGATCATGCAGCATTGAAAATGCAAGACGCATTGCGAAATTCTCAGCTTGTACTCCCAAACCCTGCATACATTATTGCAAACAGTGATAATATATGTAACGATAACCCACACGATTCGAAGCGAGAAGTGCATGCTGGCAATTTTCTGGCTCGGTGCATTTCGCTTAGTCGGGTAGAATGCGCCTTGCGAACGGTATAATACGAGTATTTACTTAGAATCAGGTTCCGATTTTAGTGACACTGAAAGACTGAAGGGGATATTGTGCGAAAATATCTTGCTCTTAAAGCTTTTTACTAGAGTTACGTGTACGTACAACGTTAAGTGCAAATATGAAAAACCTGGAAAATATCTTTAATCATGTTTAATAGGTACTAAGAAAAGTAAAACGACTAAGTAGACTACTTATTTCTTGAGTTAGAACGACGTTTATACGCACTAAAAACATCTGAGAAAGCACCAAATAACTTTAAATTGTAAGTGTTAACGAAACAATTCAATTTTTTTTCTCGTCACCGGGACGCTACGGACGGAACGGACCTTTACACTGCTGGCTATATTTGTTGGTAATATTTAATAATTTTTTAGACCTGTACTAAGGGAAGCAATGGACTTAAGTGAGGCTAAGGTCCTGTTGTTTGATCAGTAGTTAAACTAACTAATTGTTAAAATACGAAAAAGGAATTGAAACTTTTACACATTTCCTTGAGATTCCTTCAAATGTGTAAAACGTGATTAATGGTTAAATGTGTCAAATTCGCGATTCCTTTCGAATTTTAACATTTAGTTCAGTTCACTACTGGGGGGTTATTATGACGTATCTGTGCAATTAATTTTACGCTGAGTGAAAAGGACAGAGTTATGTAACTGCTATAGCTCCGTCCTTTACGCTCACCGTAAAATGAACTGCATAGCTATGTCATAATAACCCCCCCGATTTAACAACGGGCCCTAAAAAGTACTTTGATAGTAGTAAAATTATGTTTTTATTTTCATTTATCAATTTAACTCAAAAAGTGACAGATGTTTTATCCACGTTTATCCACATCGGTAAAAAATAAAACTGCCTTTCTAAGCTATTAAGCAGTATCCCAAATTCAAATTCCAAAGCAGTTTGAACCCTCGTATATTAGTAATAAGGTAGATATTATTACATAAGTTTTATCTGAGGTACTACCTATTGGCTTAAGAGAGCGAATAGGTCTGGTAGTTCTATTTCTTACCTTGTACACGTCCAGTTCCTCACAGAACACGTCAAACACGGTGTACAGATCCTCAAGCATGTCGATCACCATCATCGGCGTTGCAGTCGCACAGATAGAAGTAAAGCCGACAATATCGCTGAAGAGCATCGTGACGTCATCGTGGCTCTTCGCTTCTATTTTCTCACCTAGGAAAAAAACAGAATTTAATTTGACACATTCCTTGCCGTCTTAGCTAGGTATTTCCCAAGTTACGTGTTTGTTTTTTATGAAACTCGCATACTGTTACAAAGAGCCTGTGTCTTTACTGGATACCATATCGCCTGTGACAAGTTATAGTATTGTTTTCAATGGCGATGTTGACAAAACGATAACATGTTGTTTAACCTAGTAGAACGTTGACGTTGTGTGTTCAAGTCACGGTTAAAGGCAAAACGCTTAGGTATATGCGTTGCCCGGCAGAGCGAGTTAAGCGTAATATTAAGATAGGGGAAACAAATACAAGGAAACTCATAACCTATGAAGTGTGTTTATGTATTAGACTATTATTTATTTATTTATTATAACAAACACAAAGTTTACATGTTATGCATTGATACACAAAACTGTTTGCACAGTTTGACTGCGGAATCTTCGGTCCAGCTTGTTGGTCATTAGTATCATTACACATATCATAAAAGCGGTACTTAATGATAATATACACTAATGTATAAAATGATTTTACTCAAGAAAGAAGAAAGAAGAAGAAGAGAGAGATTTGATTTGATGGCACTTTAGTTTGACGTTGCACGGTTGTGACAAAACACGTAAAATAAAGTAGTAGACCACGTTGTCGAGTGTTGAAAATACTAATATTTATTTTATTCGTAACAACAAATTACTTTCACCATGTCTGTTCACGCATACATACCCTCACGCCTAACTCACAATGGGGTAGGCAGAGACTAAGAAACAACGCCTAAAGGCTATTGTTTAACGCACTCGCAATCGCAATTGTTTTCATTTTGAAAATGGGAGGCTTGTCTGCATACAAAATGAAAACAATTGTTCCGCTTTGAAGCCAATTGAGATTGCGAGTGCGTTAGGCAATAGGCCAGCAGGTGTACAGCTACACCCTTCCTCCTCAGTCATCAACCTCTTCATCCACGTACGTCACCATATTTGTAATGTTTATTATTATTACTCCTATAATTTTCATAACGATACCAATTATAAAGGTTGCCAGTTGTATGTAGTTTTGACAGGCCTTCATGTCAATAAATTACCTTCTAAAATTAAACTCCCCTAACTTATTAAACCAGATACCAAAGTTTATCCTCCCGAGACATCTAATACAAACTCACACGGCAACTTACGGAATCAATTTATATTAGTTAATATTATTAAATTCTCGAGGAAGTAAACTTAATTGGCGTCTGGGGAACGCACGTGTTGCCAGAATTCTGTGACGGATTATACGGTATACTTACGAGCATTAATAACGGGCTCACGTTGTATTAAAATTATTAACAAATCGACCCGTTATTTTTGCTCGCTAGTATAAAAGATACACAATCCCTAACAGAATTCATACATAAACTGGCTCATAATGACATTGACAGCTGTACTCAGACAAAGCTAACACCTATAATTTTTACCTTGTAATGCAAAACTGATTTAATGGCAAAAATCATGCTCACTGTTTTAAAAAAACGTTAAACGTCAAATTTGCGAACTTACTTAATAACATCGAATACTTTTTAGTTAAGTGGACATGGCCGTAATATTGACTTTTGACATAAAGTATTATATGTCAAAAGTGACCCTAACTACACTAGTTCTAGTTTATCTTTAGAATCCCACAATACAATGTAAAACACTTTATTGTATACTAAACAAACATATCACAAACAAATAGCACAATTAATAATAGCACAGGTAAACAACAGGTAGTCTTACTTATAGTCTTATTAGTGGTTAGGATATGGTGACAAATTAAAATATTTTACACAGTTGGTATATATTTTTTTAACGCGAGCTAAAACAAGAAGCTATGTTAGTTATTAAATGTAAATACTAAAAATACTAGAAAAACCTATGAAAGCTTACCAAACAAATAAAATTTAAACCACTTGCCAAATTATTTGGTTTTGATGATGATGCGGCCTTGCCACGCTGAGCTTCTGAATTTTATTTTATTTTCTTTTTTGTGTTTTAATTTATTTATTTCAAATTGTAGTAGTATAGATATAATTAATAAAAATCTGGTTGTGATTCACAAATAAATAAATAGATAAGTAAATAAAATATACAAAATAGTAAAAGATCCAACGTAAAAAATAGTAAAAAATATATACAACCACGAATAAGAATAACAATAGAAAGCATTATGCCTATTATAATAAGCAAAATTTAAAACAATTAAGTACGATTGCTAATGCTACCTCGTTCTTATTTAATTAAAATCAGAATGCTTTAGAGAACTTTGTAAATTAAAATTACGCTAACAAGATTTCGCACTAAAACTTATTAAATAACTCGAAATGCAATCTAAAACTCTAAATATATTTACGTGATTATTAAGATGAATAATTTTCATTTTAATCTTAAAGAGATACTCAACTTATGTTTCATTCGTTTTAAGTTCAAATACTTTTAGGCTATTAGTACACAGCTTAATAAAACAGCTTTAGCATTATAAATTTAAATAAATTTAATTTAACAAGGCTTGCGTAAGGTGTGTGCATTATATACATACATTTTATTACACACATTAAAAAGCAAAGAACATGTTAACAGAACAATAATACTTTAAGCAAAACTACCAGTAAAACAATAAAATGTACATTATATAATCTAAACATACATACATAAGAACAATAATCAGTCAAATTATTCCGGTGTTACAATGCGACAAGAAAACAGACAAACTAAAACTTGCAAAAGAAAAGTAAATAAGAGTGATCGTTCTATTCCCAGTACTGAGTTCGGATCAAATGTCCTTAGCTGGGTTTATTATAAAAGGGTGAAAGGGCGCCCCGACCCTCTTAGAGCGTACTCGTCATTATTAAAAGCTTCACTAGAGGCTTAGGAAAATACCATCAACGTAATGTGACTTACCGTACAAGTATTTCAGCTTTCTAATTATTATCCTCATGAATATAGCGAACAACTACGCCGACCATAGGAACACTGCCTAGTGGCTCATCATCATCATCATCAACATCATCATCATCATCGTCATCATCATTGTCATCATCATTAGGGGTCCAACTTTTAGTGCCGATAGCGTGAATTTGAATATAGGATGATTAAAAATGAAAGAGCAGTTCTGCACAAACCGATTCTGTTAAACGTTTTGAGTTCATCGATTCTGACATTAAGATGGATCATGCTGGTTTTTTTTAATACTAAAACACGTGCTAAATTATTTCGTAGTTTTGACGTCATCGGCACCAAATTAGACCCCTGCCACCATCATCATCGTCATCATCATTGTCATCATCACCATCATCATCATTAACATCGTCATCATTATCATCATCATCATCATCATCATCATCATCATCATCATCATCATCATCATCATCATCATCATCATCATCATCATCATCATCATCATCATCATCATCATCATCATTGTCATTTCATGGAAAATGCGTTCACTACATTGGCAATAAGCCTACCCCAAAGCCCACGATGGTCAGTTTCATGCCTCATGTACGTAGCTAATTGCCGCGCCAAATAGCAATTAAACCACCAATAATCAACCAGCGTAAGATCACTAATTAATAATAATTATGTATTTTGGATGGTCTTGACGAGATCCGTTTTGAGCTATAAGACCGCTTGTACCCGTATCATTCATGTTAATGTTCTGATTTGTGTTGTTTATGTTCAGTGCTCAATAAAGTGTTATGTATTGTATTGTTATGAAAAAACTTTATGACTACCAACCATTTTACAGATTTCATCATGTCTCAATACTTAATTAAAGAAAATTACTCATAAAGATTAAAGTAGCGTCTCTAGTCAAATGGTAACAATATCATTGTGTTTCAGCTTCCGAAAATACACGTAACATTCTTAGTTCCTGGCGCAAAATGGTCGTTTTATTTACTACGTGCTCTCATTATATTAATTAGAACGAGTTATCATAAAAAGGCATTAACTTAATTATGATCCTACCCAGGCCGCGCCCACGCCGCGGCAGTAAACTTTATGACTCAATCTGAAACTTTAGACCACTCCTGTTTATAACACAGGTTAGGCTATAGAGTTGGATGTGGTGGCAGGTGGAACGACAACATTTACAATTATTCATATCGCACGTTAAATCCAAAAGTGACACAATACCAGCCGAATAGTGACATTATTGAGGTTAAATAAATTCCTTTTTTGCTTAGTGTCACTGTTGTATTGAACGTGCGATATGACAATGTTCACCCAACGTTTGAAAGAGTCTTTTGTTATCAACTGTTCGTACTTATTTATAAACTAAGATTCTTGATACATAAACTCATGCCTTCATCCCAGAGTAGGGTAGGCAGAGCTATACAGAATTAACAACAACTCTAATTTGTTGATAATTCTGTAACCACATTTTGCACAATTTGGCTAAGATGTTAAACCAGTGTATTAGTGATAGGGTGCAAGTCCATCGCCTAACAGTACTTCAAGCCTTTATTCCCATCGATCTAGTTTTTTTTTAGATTCTTGATTAAGATAATATTTCTTAAACGTTAAACGCTGATCAATCTATATTACTTTGAAGTGAAAATGCGATAACAGCCACTAGCCATTAAGCGATTTGAAAGCTACGCCAAAAAGCGCTGCAGTAAATGTTGTAGTTTAGATATTTAGGAAACTATTTTATTTCATGTTGAGGATATCAGAACACAAAAATAACAAAGAAGTGAACTGAAATTCTTTTTGATTTCAATCAGCGTAAAAAAACAACAGAAAAATTAATTTTATTTATTTAATTGAACTTCTTCGAAAAAAATACAATAAAGTACAAATGGCGGACTTAATGCCCAATGGCATTTGTTTTGGCAACCTATAACGAGTAGCCCAAGGTTCACACCTAATTTATTTTCATGATGAAAGTTAGTGACAAAACGTCCCATGAAATTTGGTGGTACGTCAACGATAAAAAAACCTTATTACACGTCTAGTCCCTCGGCGACAGAAGGGTAAGGCGGAATTAATTCGATCAATTCGTAATATAGTTTTTCAAAGCGAAAACCAAATAGCAGGCATGTTATGCCTTGAATGAAAATTATGGTGAATAATAGGCTCATAGGTTGTTCTTATTTTGATAAAAAAGGAAAATTATGTGTTTGTCACTAATGCGCTGGTAAACATCTTGGCCAGATGTGGTTGCAGAATTATCAACAAGTTTTTAGAGTTGTTGGTGATTCTGTAGTTCTGCTTACCCCACTCTGGGAACGAAGGCGTGAGTCTATATTATGTATGTATATTTTTTGTCACAGCTTAGGGCTTAACGACATAAACAATTTGAATGTAGTTAAAAGATTGTATCCCAGCGCTGGATTGAATATTTCATTGAAATTTGCTAGCCATTCATGAGTCTTCCGCTCTGAACCGAGTTCGTTTGCGTGTCGGAAATGTTAACACTTTCAAACAACTAACACATTCGGACTATTCTGTTATTTAATCAAACGCTAACGAAGTATTTGCGACCCCGATTCATGATTTTAATAATTAAAATTCTAAACCTAGTGCGTGAGATAGTATTCATGGGTCATTCACAGATTTAGGTTCCCATCTTTCCTGAGGACATACACGAAGTTAACGTGTTTAAGGCCTAATTTTCTGTCTGAACCCACATCCGTATAAACGCCGTCACGTCTACTTTATTCACAAAACATAACTTATATGCACACAAGCCCTTAACTATTGACCACAAGAGAGACAACTTTTGTTTTTGTGATTGTGTATGACCCTCAGATTAGTTACCTAATTGTCTGATAATATGTGAACCAATTTCTATCTATAGCTTGACATATAAAACTTTTGCAACTCACAAGATCGCTTTGTAAATGTTATTGGTTGCAACCACTTTCCATTTTAAAGCAGTATTATGTATGACACAACATGAAAATTTAGGAGTTAACTGGACACAAAACTGGGTATACTCGGTCTTCTTTGTTGACGTTTTTATCTAGGATTAAGAATTCAATCCGACTCACCTAACCACAATCTCTTCGCAATGTGTGGCGGAAATATCAGGTGCAGTAGACTAACGTTCTTTTCTCTCTCTTTATCCACAGCCTTGCTAGCTTCTTCTATTCTGTTCTTCAATTTATCCATTCTTCTTCGGAGTCCATCCTGTAAATATTGTTGTTGTTAATTTTTTTAAACTGAGGAAACAGTGTTATAAATAACAAAGTTAGGTATAAACCTCAAAATTATAAAATACTTCCGTTTCACATCTTTACTTAACAAAAACATACAGGAAAGGTCTTTCCTTATTTTGTCCTATGTACCCTAATACTATGTGATAAGTTGAAAACGATTGCCTATATACACAGCAAATCAGCAAAGATAAAATAGCCGAACAAAATAATGGACGTTCTGTCTATTATTTATTAGGTTCCGCTTCAAGTGGATCCTCTTAATAAACTTCCATCGAGTAAGTTTGGCATGATATGGACATCGAGTGCCCTCGACTTCAGATCAACAAGTAGACTCGAAAAACACTTCGACATTTCAGCAGAGAAAATAGGTTTAAACTGAATTTCGGACAAAGCATTGGGACGTTCTAAACCGGTTTTAAAGCGTGAGAAAAAACCTAGACTTGAAGTAACATTATTTCTACTAAAGATCTCTGAAGTTGAAGCTCCAATTTCATGCTTAGAAAGCATTTCAAAACACACATCAGCTTTGCTACCAAAGCCTAGGTAAAAGGTAGTTGTTTTTACTATAAAGTGGTTTTAACCATGCTTAAGAGGATTGTGAAACGACGTTTAAAATGCGTAAAAATATACTATACGGGCCATAACGTTACTGACCCCCTAAATTAAGTCCAATTTTTAAGATTTTTGGAAATGTATCTAGTTACGAGTATTTTTTTATTTGTATGATTGATTCTTTCCAAGAAATGTTATCTTGGAAATTAAAACTTAAACACCTACTATTTTCAGAATATCTACAAGATTATTATTAAATAACGAACTATGTTTAAGGGGTCGGAAAATTCTCAATAATATCTTGAAATTTTCTCAGGTCTCACTAGACTGAAAACATCATTTCCCAGGTGCTTCTTAGATGCCATTAAAATTTTCCAGGCGAGTACGCATTCGGGCAGCATTACATTATATCAAACTAAATTACGTCTGTTTGGATGAACTGCAACAAGTTTATTTCTTCGTGACTTAGCAGATAAATGTAACGTAAATGCAAGAGAATCTAATTATAATTAATTAATAAAAAGTTTTATCTATTTACTAACTATAATAACTATTCCCATGTTGAATAATGGAAATTAAGCTTTGTGATTACCAGTTTTCTAACAAATCTCGCAATTGATTAAGTCTTCTTCAGCCAGTCAGATAGAGAGCCAAAAATCCTGACCCACTGCCCATTTAAATTTTACTGCCTATCTTATTTGATCTTCGACAACATAGTTTTTATATGATGAAATAATTTGTAAAAGCCTGACTTAAGACACAGTAACGAGGCTTATCGTGACTTTTCATTACTATTTATGTTCGTCATGTAGCACCGTGTCTAAATAGCACACTCCGTATATTTATTTATGGCACAGGCCTACTAAAGGATGACAGACATGATATATATCATAGTCCAGCTGCAAGGATTTTGACAAGAGCAGACCCGCATTTTTTCAAAAATTAACTTCAAGAGTATTTAAGACCTATTAATTTTCTTACTATGTTATAAGAGTAAAATAAATAATCCAATTTATCTTGTCGGTTTGGTGTTTCTTTTTTTACTTTTCGCGGGATACAGTTTTAAACACTCTCTTGTCTATACTCAACACATTTATTGAAAAAAAGGTGTTTCTAAATCATGCAAAGTTGGCCTAATTTTTGGTTCAATTTCCGCGGGCTATTAGGTTTGTTTGCCTTAAACTCACTTAAGTCCCAGATAGACGTGCAAGTAAGTACGCCGTACTTATAGCTTGGCGACCTGACTCGCCGGTGTATCACCCTAAGTACGCGAACTTCTAAAGGTAAACACGAGCGAAAAAGGCCGTCGAGAATTAAGTACGCATTGCTAAAAAAAAAAACTTATGGGAAAAAAAGAGGCATCTGAGTAACCTAGTTAAGTACTTCACGATGTTACAATGTAATACAATGTAAGGATTGAGGCCACTTTCAATTTCGTTATCATTTATGAATAACCATAAAGGTCTACCATGATTTATGACACTTCTAAGAAAAACCGTGGAAAATCCTTAAGGGCGATTTCACCGTCGTATATTTTACGACCGTTCTAAATCCATCTCAAACGGTAGCGGCAAATTTAAATAACATCATAGTGGGAGACCTAACATAAAAGACCCATGATTTGCAAAGGAGCCTCATTCTATTCCAGATATTCCCCCGTTGTACATATAGTTTACTTCTAAAATGATTTTGAATATTTAAATTAAATACTAGTAAAACAATTCAAGTCTTCTTCATTTAAATTCTCTAATAACATCGTGACGACCAGCAGCCCCAGCACGACAGAAAATTAACTACCCACCTGTGCCCTGGCCTGTTCTCCAACCAGTATGACATCTCTTGTGGCATCGTGCAGTGGTATATCCGAGATGAAGAGGCCGCGGCCTGTGAGACCTTCGAGGCCGTCCAAAAACGGCGAGCCCACGAACAGCAAGGAGTCGGACTCCGGACAGAACACCATCTGGCCTTTTATCTCCAAGCCCTGTGGAACAATGATGATGGTTAAAACAATGATATGATTCAATGTGATGAATGGTTGTTTGGAAATGAGATATTCGACTTTGTATGTTTTTCTAATTACCGAAAACGGGGTGAGTAGGGACTCAACCTAAAATGAAGCATTGTTACTAATTATATGACTGAAATTATTTCCAATAATAATAATAGTTGACATACGCTCTTTGCGTAGTATGTGTGGTGTGAAACTGATTGATAGATTAAGGAATGAAAAAGTCAGAGAGATATGTGGTATAAAAGAAGATGTAGTGACTAAGATTGAAAAGGGAGGGAGGGATTGAATGCTTCGATTCGGTCATTTGGAAAGGCTGGATGAAAGAAGATGGACGAAAGAGATATACAGATCGAAAGTGAGTGGACGGGTTGGAAGGGGCCGCCCTAGGCGTACTTTTTCGAGTCAAATCGGAGAAATACTGGAAAAGGGCCGAATCTTAAGTACCCGAAACCGACGTGCGTGCATGACTCGATATATGAATGTGGAAGAAGCGAAAGAAATTTGTCAAGATCGTAGCAAGTGGAAAGAAGTGGTCTCTGCTTAACCCTCTGGGAAACAGGCGTGTTTTAATGTATGTATGTAGTTATTTCCAATAGACGTAGTAACCTTATTGTCCATTTAATATTTGTTCTTATTTGTAACAAGTTATGAGTCATTCTAGGTTGTATCCCTACTCACCCCGTTTTAGGGTACAGAAACAATAGTTGTGTTCGTGTGTTGGTCCAAGACGTCCTTATAATTCTTGACTTGTAGTAGACGCATCGTGTCGCCATCAATCACGCATATATTTAAAGCTTAACTTGAAAAAACGTTTCTTACGTTGACTGGAACGCGCCCAATACCAACTGTCATTCGACTTATTCGTGCGCGCCGAAATTGCACGCTTTCTTTCGTGACCAAAGTAATTAAGTGATTTTAACATGGGGAAACATAAGAAAAGCAAGAGGAAGAGGAGTGAGGATGAAGAACTATTTTCTTTATTTGTGATTCACCTACAAGTGAAAATGAAGTACCGGAAACGGTACAAGACAACGACGTAGAAGGTAAATTAATACGTTATATTTTAAGAGCAGGCACTGATAATAATCGCAGATTGTTTTCTTTATTATTATTAGTATAACTTTCTAGAATAAGCTGTTTTTTTTCTCACGCTACCCGGGTTTTACTAATAGTTAGAAGTCATACCAAACAAAACAAGTCGGTACTTGTTAATGAACTTGTGGGTCTTGTTTCGCAATTACATAAACGCATTAAGTATGCGGTTATTGTTTTATGGTTCGTGGATCTACTCGTGTGATAACACTGGGTGTTATTCGTGAGGTTTATCTCGACCGGCAAAAAAGTATTGAGGTTATGTCCGTGTGGTGGTACTGCGAGTCCCATTCGTGTGACATATCCCTACCGTAATATAATTAGGTTTGCGGATTTACTCGTGTGTGGCACTGATAGTGCTATTCGTGTGGTTTATCTCTCACCTCAAAATAATGCTCCTTAAAACAGTGTTAAAAAGTTCATTTTCTTTTGTAGTCCCAGATATTATTGACGACTTTCATGTCGAAGAGTTGGTTCCTGAGACCAACAACGAACCTGTTACTGACACAGTAATCGATGCAGGCAATGCCTTGCCTTTAGATGAGGATATTCTAAATATTTTAGGCGAAGATCCTAACAAAAAGACATATGGGGAGGCCATACACAATGATATTACTACAAGGTGGAGCCACATAACAACTAATGGCTTAGAAAAAGATTCCAAGTCAGACCTCTGCAAAGCTCAAATCCCAGAAAACTGTGTTTTCCTGGAGGCACCAAAATTAAACCCAGAAATAAAAGCAGCAGTCTCAGAACAAGTTTTAAAAAGAGATGAGGTGCTGGAACAACAGCAAAATACATTGGGGCACGCTACTGCCTGTTTGGGAAGAGCCCTAGATATATTAATTAAAAATAATACTGATAAGGAAACTACCAAGCTAGTAAGCGATGCGGGACGCTTGTACTGTGACTTATTTTACACAAAATCCATGTCAAGGAGACATTTGTTACAATTTGCTCTCAACAAAAATACAAAGGATATCGTAACGCAAACAAGGGTTGGCAAATCTATTTTTGGTGAAAATCTCCATGAAAATCTCAAAGCAGGAAAAGCTATCAATAAAACTGGAACAGAGATAAAATATGCTAATACACAAACTAGCCAGCAAGCGAAGCCTGCTTTAAACTTACGGGGCCCGCCTCGATACAGACCCCAACATATACCGAGAGCGGGCAGGCAACTAAACTACAGGCCTCAACTAACAGCTCAGCGGTGGCCAGCACCACAGCGATGGTCAGCTCCCCAAAAGAGAAGCGGCACAACACACAGGAGGCCTTAGAGGTAAAGCTCTTATCAACTTTTTATAAAAACTGGCTACCTATGACCAATGATAAGACTGTTTTATCCTGGATTGAGGGCTATAAATTGCCATTCTCTTCAACACCTATTCAAACAGAAACGCCAGCAAATAACTTAAAGGGTACCGAGGCTAGAGAAATGCAATCTTCAATTACTCACCTTCTTAATATTAATGCCATTACGCAATGCCAACCATGTTATAATCAGTTTCTTTCGCATTTTTTTCTGGCTCAAAAACCAAATGGTGATAAGCGATTTATACTTAATCTAAAGAAACTCAATAAGTTCATTACAACATCTCATTTTAAACTCGAAGACATTAGAACTGCCACAAAATTACTTTCATCTGGTTCCCTTATGGCAAAAATTGATCTTAAAGAGGCATATTTCTCTGTGCGTGTACATGAGCTTTATAGAAAATACCTACGGTTTCAATTTCAAAATGAACTGTATGAATTTAATGTTCTACCTTTTGGTCTTTGTACAGCGCCATATGTATTTACAAAAATACTTAATGAAACCTGTCATAGAACACCTCCGGTCTCAGGGAATCGTATGTTGCGTTTATTTAGATGACATACTGTTAATTTTTGACAACATTTCAGAGGCAAAAGTTGGAATAGACCAAGCTTGTAATCTAATAGAACACCTTGGATTCACAATTAATTATGATAAATGTATTCTTATACCTAAGCAAAAATGCAAATTTTTAGGTTTTGTTTTAAATTCCATAGACATGACAATTGAAGTACCATCCGAAAAATGTTTAAAAATAAAACCGGAACTGTTATCCTTTTATAATAGGAAGGATTGTAAAATAAGGGAGTTTGCACACTTGCTAGGCTTGCTTACTTCTGTTTGCCCAGCAGTTAAGTATGGCTGGGTTTATACCAAAGCTTTTGAAAGACTGAAATACCTTAGTTTACTTGGTAACAACAACTATAGTAAAATCATGAAGTTGCCTAATTATTTAAAATCTGATTTTGACTGGTGGTTAAAAAACATAAAAGCACCTAGCAACAACATCCGTTCAGACTGTTATAAATTGGAGATTTACTCAGATTCATCTTTAACTGGATGGGGTGTGGCATGCAATGACAATTCATTGGGAGGACGATGGTCAATTGAAGAGTCCAAAAAGCACATAAATTACTTAGAGCTTCTTGCTGCTTTTATTGGACTAAAAACATATGCAACTAATTTAAAAAATTGTCAAGTACTCCTCCGAATAGATAACACTACAGCTATATCTTACATAAATCGTATGGGAGGAGTACAATTTACTCATCTAAACACACTGGCAAAAGAAATTTGGCAATGGTGTGAGTTGAGGAACATTTTTATATTTGCTTCGTACATCCAGTCAAAAGATAATTTCATAGCAGATGCTGAATCTAGGAAGACAGGATCTAACATAGAATTTGAATTAGCAAACTATGCATTCCAACAGATAATCACAGTATTTGGCACACCTGAAATAGACCTTTTTGCCTCTAGAGCCAACAAAAAATGTCAAACGTTCATATCTTGGAAGAGGGATCCGGATGCTCTTGCTATAGATGCTTTTACCATTTCATGGTCTCAATATTATTTTTATGCTTTTCCGCCATTCTCAATGTTATTAAAAACCCTTAAGAAAATTGACAATGATAAAGCCACTGGCATTGTTGTTGCACCTCGCTGGCCAACTCAACCTTGGTACCCTTTGTACCAGAAGTTATTGTGCTCAGAGCTAATTTATTTCGAACCTAATAAATCATTATTAACTTTCGTCAACAGCACGCCCCATCCTCTTCACGAGCGTCTTACCCTGGTTGCAGGAATATTATCAGGAAGGCATTAGAAATGCGAGGCGTTCCCGATATGTCGATTCAAGTAATGCTAGCTTCTCTAGCAGATAATACTTTATCACAGTACAATATATGTTTAAAAAAATGGTGGAGTTACTGTGTAGAAAACCAATTAGACTGTTTCAGTGCTGATATCTCAAATATATTGAAATTTTTAACTACCTACCATGTACAACAGTGGCTCAAAATATGGAAGTCTAAACTCATTTCGGTCGGCAATTTCATTAATAGTTGGACCACAGGTTGGTTCTAATGAACTAATTAAAAGGTTCTTTAAAGGAGTCTTTCGATTAAGACCCAATAAACCAAAATATGACATTACCTGGGATACCAACACTGTATTGACATACTTAAGTAATCTATATCCTAATACCGAAATCTCATTAGAATTGTTATCAAAGAAATTAGTTACAATTTTAGCTTTAATAACGGCACATAGAGTGCAAACGTTAAGTCTGATTAAATTAGAAAATATGATTTGTTCACAAGAGAATATTATAATTAAAATTACTGATCTTATTAAAACATCCAGAGTAGGTGCAACTCAACCTGTCCTAAGGCCGCCTTTACACCTGTAAGTTTTACTTACGTAAGTGACTTACGTAAGCAACTTACGATAAATTTTCAAGTGTAAACACTCGTTGTAAGTGACTTACTGTAAGTTCTTACAACTTACGTAAATTGGAAAATTGCAAGTCTAAACGCGTTCGAGTTTGTTTACGGAAGCGACTTACAACATATCGAACTAAATTGATAAGTTGAGAACTTACAAAAAAAAAGTCCTCCTCTAAACAAAAACAAAATAAAGCCTGGTCTCCAGACGAGGTAGAAACTTTAATTACTGCTTTTGAGGCACGTCCCATACTATGGGACTACAAAAATAAGGAGTATATAAACCGCGTAAAAACAAATTTGTTGCATTTTGAACTTAGTGAAATATTTAGTACCACTCCAGAGGAAACTGCTAGAAAATTGCATAATTGTGACAAAATTAAATAAAAAGAGGAGCGGCAGCGGTACTAATGAAATTTATGTGTCAAATTGGCGGTATTTTAATGCCCTATCGTAAATCGAAGAGTGACCATAAGTTTCTCAGGTGGTGAAATTGCTGGTCGAAAATATGTATCTTTTTTTTAATGATTGTTGCAACTTTTTCCAAAAGATATTCAATACTTGTCGAATTAATTCTTATAAAATTAAAAAATTGGTCTCGGTCTTCCATTCTCCTCCTCCTCCTCCTCTCCTTTAAAAGATTTTCAAACGCACCTCGTGCTATTCTTTTTTCTAGCCAAGATTTTACCCAGCATTGTCTTTTCTTTTTCTTTAGTTTGGATAAAATTATATATGCAGCAGCTGCTTGAACGTGGCGACTTTGAGAAGGCATTTTATTTACTGATTTAGTAAGCAATGTAAATGGGCGTGTAATAACTTACGTAAGTTTAATTTCACAAAATTTACATAAGCATTATTTACTGTAAGTTTATATCAAGTGTAAATGCAACCGTAAGTAAATTATGTAAATATTACGTAAGTAACTCACAGGTGTAAAGGCGGCCTAACTATTCCATTCTTTCGAAATAAACCCGAAATTTGCCCCGCACAGTCACTAGTTGACTACATTGCAATAACTGAAAAATTACGTTCCAATAATTTAGGACGACTATTCATAAGTTTTAAGAAACCATATAGTACTATAGGATCGCAAACGATTAGTCGTTGGATCAAAGATGTAATGACAAAAAGTGGCATAGACACTACCGTGTTCACATCCCATAGCACGCGACATGCGTCTTCATCTAAGGCAAAGGCTCTGGGTCTGAACATTGATATAATCCGTAAAACGGCAGGTTGGGGTGAAACCTCCTCAGTATTTGCGAGGTTCTATAACAGGCCTATTATTCAATCTGACTCTATATTCGCAAGAACTATTTTTAATTCAAGCTGTTAGGTTAAGTGATTTTCTTGTGCGATAATTCGCAAAATACTACTGTTTAATCAATCATAATGAATGTTAAGCCTGATTAGAAATTAAGATTTAATTAGTAAATTGATCTTGGATAGTTATCAAACTTTCTATTTTATTAGTTCTTTATAAGAGTGTTAGTTTTTGTTGTTGTATTATAACTTTATGTTTAATCGACGTGTTCTTGATTTTTTAATAATACATTTAGTAGTATAATTAACTGTGTTATATTTCACGACACTTTAAACATCCTACAAGTCAAGGACGTCTTGGACCAACACACGAACACAATTAGAAATCAAACGAACTTACCAAGTGAAGTTCGATGTTAATTGTGTGAAGGTGTTGGTCCAAGACGTCCAGGCTCCCACCCATAACCCTTAATCTTAGTGATTAAGTCCCCTAGCTTACAGGTCGTGAAATAAGGACTTTAAACTAAATGACAGTTGGTATTGGGCGCGTTCCAGTCAACGTAAGAAACGTTTTTTCAAGTTAAGCTTTAAATATATGCGTGATTGATGGCGACACGATGCGTCTACTACAAGTCAAGAATTATAAGGACGTCTTGGACCAACACCTTCACACAATTAACATCGAACTTCACTTGGTAAGTTCGTTTGATTTCTAAGTATTTTGAAAAAACACCAGTTATTATAATTTTACTAAGTTTATCAAAATGTCTATTACAGGGATATTAACGCGGAATTTAGAACAAAACGAAATTGAATCATATAATCATACTAAAACTAACAAAGAAATATTAGGTACGAGTAGACCGACATAATTTAACAAAATAAAGTGCTAATGGCACATTTTATCTCTGACACAACTACTTACACCTAACGACAAAGAGTTTACACTACATTTAACTTCGAGGACAGCTTGAACACAAGCTGTTGTGCATGACCTAGTTTCTGTTTTTCAATATTGGTCCTTGAATATATGCAAGCAAGAGCTTCACGAACTTTAGTCACATGAGAAATTTGTCGAAGTAGCTTCTTATTAATGAGGCGTAAGGAAACTTTACAGACGCGAAGAAAAAACCTTTCAGTCCTTTTTGGAACTGATATCAAGTACTTATACGATTACCTCTACCTAGGACAAAACCAGTAACAGAATTTTACATTGTCTTTTTCCGTCTTGTCAAAGTTGTGAACACGGCCGAGTTAAAAACAATACGATAACAAAGGTGTAAAAAATAAACGTAGAATAAGACCCCAGATTTTTTTGAAACTTCCTTCGTGGGTTTCTAGGATAACACTAAAAATTATATTGAAAAATTAGAGAATGCCAACCCAATCTGATTCTAGGTCCAATGTATTATTACAGACTAGATGTGGAAATTGCAGAATGAACTGGATTCTTTTGGTGAGGCTCTCTCCTAGTGCAAATCTGGTTCATCTACACTAAAATTATTAAGATGAAAGATTTGATTGTTTATTTGTTTGTTTGTTTGAATTAAATAGGCTCTGAAACTACTGGACCTATTTGAAAAAATCTTCCACGATTAGATTCCGCATGTCTGTCCGTCTGTTCGATATGCTTAGAACTTTAAAACTACGCATCGGATTTTGATGCGGTTTTTTTAGTAGATAGAGTGATTCAAGAGAAAAGTCTTTACGTTTAAAAAAATCTGCTTTATGTACGGGTGTTACAGAAAACGTATATAAACCGAAGTGAAACGAGGGCAGGTCGCTAGTCTTCTGTAAAACAAGAATCAAGTGCTCATTGGGTTCATGTTCATTACAGGTTCCACCACCCTAATAAGATAAGAGATAGTCTCAACAAAGCCAGATGTTAGTATTTATTATAATTCAAAATGATTCAACCATCCAGGAAATATTTCGCAATAATTTCACCATGTTTATAGTCACTTATATAATTGCCGTCATCCCTTCCCATTCTCCACCCAACCTTGAACAAACCCATAAAATCCGTATCGGATCCCTAAAAGCATTTTGTTGGAACGGAACAAACATGGAAGTAGCCAAGCGAGTGCTATGTTAAAATGCGAAGCGTTCGCACGTTACTTATGCAACCCGGGGAACAATACTGGGAGTAAACTAAAGATTTACGAAGAGCAACCGAGTGAAAACTTGGGGCAAATATCGAGCGGAGAGCGTATTATTGTAAAGTTACGACATCTGAGAATCAGGGGGAGGAGTAACTTTTGAAAATGTTATTGCTTCTAACAGTAACGTACAAGCAATAACATTTTATGTATGTTTTCTAGCGTTTGACCTTTTTATTTTATTTTTGGGATGTTTTGTCGCATTGTAGATATATCCAACATTTTTATTTTGCACACAAGTGTTTGTTGTGGCTTGTGGCAAACATTTGGGACATTTTCAGCCGTCTTGATGTTGGTGATAATAAATGCGTGATTTAAAAGAAGAATAAAAACAAAACGCATACCATAATACCTAAAATAAGTCATAACTTGTTACAAATATGAACAAGTATTAAATGGACTATAACGTTACATCTATTGGGAATAATTTCAGTCTCATAATTAGTAACATAATATGCTTCACTTTAGGTTGTGTCCCTTCTCACCCCTTAGTCCCTACTCACCCTGTTTTAGGGTACGTGCTACATAATTTAACTTAGGAAACGAAGCAATTTTGAGGAATTAAAATAATATAATGAAACAGTAATGGCAAATATTTATAAAGTTTTTTGCTCGTTCTGTTTGCTTATACGACGAACGCTAGCGTTAGGTGATCACTGGCGACATGTGTTGTCATTGAAAAATGTTTGGGAATGACGTAAGTCACGTGATATATCACTCGTTACAACTGACACGCTGAAAACTGATTGTCTAGCCTATTTAATTTTGACAGCGCCAAGTGACAGGTGATCACCAAAGTGATCGCCTAACGCTAGCGTTCGTGAACGATGGCAACTTGTCTAGCCCCACAGTGTATTAATAGCAGTCTATCTATTCGCACTTATAGTAACAATTACGCACTTCATGGATTAAAAACACTTTAACTGTGCACTTGTTTGTAAACCATTTTTCCATTCGTTCAGAAACAGAAATACAGAAACGCCGTTCGATCTAAACTTAGGCTTGGCTGCTCTTTTCCCCGACTTCACTAGTAAAAGCCAAGTTTCTGAGCACTACGTTTCAAGTATTTATTAGTTAACGTTTCGAATATATCCACTCAAGTGCCCGCGATTCGAAAAAAGTGCTCTAGAAGTGCCCATGACTTTTCGCGCCCCAGCAGCGCAGTGTCATATTTTGTTAAAAAATCGATTTCTTGGCTTTCTGTGAACCGTTTGCTATAATTCTTTTAAACGTAGATAAAGACACTTTTATTCTTTAAATACTATTTGCCAGTTTTTTTAAATTCGCAGCAATTTCTCTCACAAATTGTCAATAACTAAAAAATAACCTTACATACCTAACGTAACGAGTGCCGCTTTGGACGTCCAATTACCGACAATTCCAACCACGGCATACTACAAACACACTTAACACAAACACTACACATGTTATACTTCACAACTAAATAATTAACTAGCCGATTGTAACTCGATTCGGTACTCTTGTTTTCATTACAAAAGTAAACAAAAACCAACGTGAAGGTCGAACTCTCGCGGACATCGAAACAACTTTTTTAACTTTGTTAAAATGTTCCACAGACTCCGGTTTTATATTTTTTTAATGTTGCCACATTCATCGCCTAACACAATAACTCAACAGAAAAGCGGCCTAATCATGATCCGACTAAATATAATTTTAAAACCGTTGGAACTCCACCTCGCAGCTAGTGTTGCTCAGGGCACTTTGCGCTTAGAAAAGTCGCAACTCTAGTTGCGCAAGGCACGCGAGTGGTTATATGAATGTGTGAGTAATCGAAAATTCAAATGGAAAGGTAGTGAGTGCTTCGGTGTAAATCAGACATACCGTGACTTTTCTACAAAACTTATTAATGTGGATTTTGAATGTTTAATCAAAATTTACAATTGATTATCGGTCGGAAAATGCAATGGAAAGGGATAACTTTTAAGACAATGTGGTTCAGAGCTGAGGGCCCAGACAAGATGCACTACGCTAACTAGAGTTTCTCTTCGTTTAGTTTTTAAACCAATCGCGTCACTGGTAGATGACGTGATACGAAAAGTCACGTGTTTCTTTTTTCATGGCATAGAGAAGACAAACGAGCACACAGGCCACCTGATGGTAAGTGGACACTGTGACCCATAGACATTCGCATTCACAAGACTGCAATGCAATCCTGAGACTGCAAATGCGTTGCCAACCCTGAGGACTAAGATGGAATGCCTTTATGCTAGTAATTTCACCGGCTGTCTTATCCCCAAACCGGAACACAACAATGCGAACACTGTTGTTTGGCGGTAGGTTAATGGATAAGATGGTGGTAGCGATCCGGACGGACCCTGCACAAGGTCCTACCACCCGCAAAATGATATGCCAATGACGCGATTGGT
The DNA here is from genome assembly GCA_963966035.1 of Acleris laterana. Lineage (NCBI taxonomy): Eukaryota > Metazoa > Arthropoda > Insecta > Lepidoptera > Tortricidae > Acleris > Acleris laterana. The sequence goes on from OZ014453.1 coordinate 10,726,026, forward strand.
TTTAAAACTAAACGAATAGAAACGATAGTTAGCGTAATGTATCTTGTCTAAGCCCTCTGCTCTGCTCATAACCTTTGAACAGACCAATCGATTTCCATCAAATCGGATTCTCAAACTGGGGTACGCGAACCCCCAGAGGCTCGCAGGTGGTCGTAGGGGCTTCGTGACAAGATTTACTGAATCAGAACTAAGATTGATACTAACCAAAATTGTTTCAGAAATTCACTAAAGCTGCCCACCATTAACAACGTCGTCGTCGTTATAAAACTGTTTTGGTCTTTGTTCCAAATATTATTATTTCTTAAAATTGCTGTAGTAGGTATAT